>JBBBDQ010001526.1:57500-466525 GCA_037127315.1 Ascarosepion bandense | reverse complement strand
GGGGTGAGGGTGAGGATGAAAAAGGATATAGTAAATCTTTGTGCTGTTTTAACTAATTTTATAAATTATGACAGAAAAAAAATTTGATGTATAAAAACTATTTTTTAAAAGAATTAAAGTCATAGTAAATAGACTTATATCAATTAGATCATTACAAAGTAACTGTTAATTTCATAAATCACCTTTATTAGAAAAAATACAAATTTTGACAACTTTCTCTGGTTTACTTTTTTATCAAAATCTATCAAAAATTGATTTAAACTTTGCTAAATTATTACACAAAAGCAATTTTTGTTTAAAGTTAAAAACAAAAAATGAAACAAGCATATCTAAATTGCTTTTATTTGTATTTATAATGATTTAGAACAAATCAGAATTAATTGATACACTAATAATGAAACTGATGAAAATCTATATTAATAACAGAATATTTATAAAAACGTCCAATTATTGCTTTAAATAAAAACTTAAGAAATCTGCATTTTCTTCAAGAATTTTGTTGATACAAATGGTGAAATAATATTTGTTGATTTAACATTATTTTCAAAATCAAGAAAATATAATTCCAGATATTTTCAGGGTTTGTGATTCATTTTATGAATGTTTGACCCAAATAGTATCTTGTCTTTTTGAAATACATGGCAGGTTAACAATTTGACAGAACTACACTTATCTTGTTTAAGATGAACAAAGTGTCTAAAGGCTAAGTTTATGACTGTTCAAAAATGAGAAAAATAAAATTGTATCTAAATGAAGAACATTATTTTTCTGAGGTCAAACAAGAAAATAGGATGCTATAAATTCATAAAATTGATTTGTATAAAAGATTGTTGAAACTTTTATTTGATTGATAGCTTAAGAAAAAGAAAAAAATTAAACTTAAGAAAAGTCATAATTGGTTTTACAATAAAATATTGGATACTAATGGTTTATTTACAACAGTAATATGGTTGCAATTACATTACCATTTAAAATATTCTAGACAAAGAATTGTATACATACTGTAAAAATTTCCCAAATTTCTTTTGCTAAGAGAATTTTTACTGAATCGCACAAAGTTGTTTTTTATTTCTAATGGTTTGCATGAATTTCGTTTAGCTATTATTCAATTTTAGATTGCATACATAAATTTGTTAACTCTTAATTTATGCAAGTGCTGAGGTTTACATCAAAAAATAATATTTTGTTTTATAGAACATTTTCTTTTTACATTATTTACAGATTATTAGAAAATTTTCATGGAATAATATTTTCTATGAATTAAGTGAAATATATAGGTCTATTGATTACTATACAGATATTTTCATTTCCCTTCCACATGCATTTGTTAAATAAAAGTTATGAATTTGGTATTCCCCAGGACAATAATTGACAACTTTTTAATAATTTAACTGAAATATTATCAAAGATTCACAGCTATTCAAAATAGAAACTTTAGGTATGCTTAATCAAGAATAAGAAAAATATGTATAATATTTGTATAAAATGATACATATTTCTTTTGGGTATTCAAATGATAGGAAGTATTTTAAGTAATAATATCTAACATTGATTTAAATGTTAGCTTAAGTACTTTCTAGTTTTGATTACTTGAATTTTGATAACAACTATATAACATTGTCATGCACTAATGTGTTAAACAAAATAAGCAGGAAATATAAAATTATCATAATTCTGTTAAAAAGTGTAATAATTCTGTCTACAAATGTACAAATGGAAATTCTTTATGATGAAATAAAATATACTTTCAAAAATTTAGTACAATAATTTATGTTAATATATTTTAATTTTCATTTTGAGTATTTAACATTTCAAAAAAGTTCTATATTTTAAATTGTTTTAAACATTTTTCAGTAAATATTTACATTTAGGCCAATAAATTTGTGACAGAAATGAAAAGTTTAATGGTTTGACAGAATAATTTTTTTATTTTAATTCAAAACCTAAAATCTTAGAAAGATAATTTTAATACTTGATCATAAAATTTCAATTAGGTATGACAGATGATATGATAAATTAAATTGATCAACACCTTAAACTGAAGTAGCAGCAGAAGAGAACTCTACAGAAGTTTTATTTGTTTGGTGTGACTAGCATTTCATAAGTAAAGAATGTATTTTTTATTATATGTAGACTGATTTCTTCTTTTGCAGAATGCAATCTATAAAATGGTCTCATAAAATTTAGCAATAAGAGCTTTATTTAAACTGCAAAATTAAAATAATACTGTGTAAGCTGGATGACTATCAAATATTCATTAAAACTAGTTAGAAAATAAGAAAATAATATTTCCATATTGTTATTCATCAGAGATTAAGTAAGCTTACCTTTGTTAAGAAATCAATAGAGAAAACTTGATGCACTTTAGTATTGTTAATTGAAACTTTTAATATATATATATATATATATATATATATATATATATATAACTGAAAAACTAAAAAAAAGTAATAAGTAAAATGCATCACTTACCTTATATGCCCTGAAGAGCAGATAAAGTTCCCTTGGTTTAGCATCCATTGGTAAACCACTGACGAACAATGTCCGTACCTGTGAACAAATTGAAATTAACTTCAGAAAAGTGTAAATAATTTCTAAGCTTCAAACTGGAACAATTTTTAATTTTTATTATAGGCTTAGTTTTCTTACATAAATTGTTTTTGTTATTTAGCACCCATTAAGCTTCAGGACTGACACTAAAAGAAAAATACTGATAGTTTAGATTACTGGACAGATCCCATAGATTGGGACAGCCTGAACAAATTGGGAGATATAGTAAGCCTATTTATAAATATCTGAATATAAATATTTTACTGTGCAAAAAAGCTGTTTAATAATAGCTGGAAATCTCAAAAGAGAATTTTAGTTGTTTTTAATTATTTTCAGTAGTTAAAATTTAATAATTCTTATATTTTTATAGTTATTTAAAATAAGAAACATGAGTAAACTAATTATAATTGTAATTTGACAAAATTTGCGAAAAGAAGGAATTTGACAATCTATGAGAATGATAGCATTTTCAAAGAAATGAAAATAAACTATTATTAAATATAAAAAAGTAAACATTTTCTTCACCAACAGCAGAATGCATAACTCAGACAACTGAAGAATTTCAGTCAATATACCATTTCATAGGTAGATCCCTATGGCTAGCACAGGCTTGCTGTGGAAGATGGGTGAATAATTGCTGAACAAAGTGATAGAACCTATTATGTCTTGCTATTAAACTCGGAAGAAGAGATGGATTCATACAATTCCTAAGCATATTTGCATGTAAGTGAATGCAACAAACTCAGCTGGAGTTCAAACAACTTTCTTATTTCTTATTCCAAGCTGCAATCTATTACACCACATGTGCATCCTATATTAAATATATTATTATCAAATATTGAATTGATATGGACTGCATAATTTTTTAAGCCAGTCATTTGATATTGTATCTTATAACCAAGTACAAGAGATTAATCATGTCTAAATTTCACACTATTTATTTTACATAATTAAAGAGCAAATTGTAAATTAGAAAATTTAATAAAGCATTAATGAAATAATGCACCAGACAATCTCCTTTTAGTCACTAAAAAAGGAAGCTTTAAACTTAACTCCAAGAAAGTTTGATAAAACCTTGATCACTCAAGATTTTAAAAATCTATATTAATGCATCGAATGTAGTTTCAATTCTGCCTAAAATATTCATATAAATACTTAATTTCCTATTTTTTATTTCTGAAAACCTAATGTATAATTCATGCATTAAGTTTGTATGGAAATGCATGCTCACATATTTAATAAGAAGCTCCTCTTAAATACAGATGAAGTAAGTGATAAAGTATGTGAATTTTAGTTTCAGATAAAATAAAAACCAATTGATTTAGGCTGATATTTAAGAATAGTCTTAATGTAACAATATATAACATTGTAAGCATCGATTTAATTCATTTTTGCTTGATACAAGAGGATAAATGCAGAAAAATAACATTACTTCTCAATATAACTAATTGATATTAGTAAAAATAGCAATTATTTATACCTCAGTAACATTTTATGAAGTATTGAATAAAATGAAGGAATTGTAATTTGTCTTCTTGAATAAAGACAAAAGGAAAACATATCTTAGCTGACGTTTTATCCTCTGAAGGACATTATTAAGGTAATTAGGACAAAACATGTTGGCAAAGATAAGTTTTATTTTGGTCTTTATTTATAGTGTCCCTTTACAAATATAATTGCTCTATCTGATATGTTTACACTTAGCTTTTTATAAAAAAATTTTCTCATAAGATTAATATACTGAATGCTTTATAAGTGATATATTTTAACTCTATTCATTTTTTTAAATTGTTTTATAAACCCTAATTGCAGTTTGTTTTCCTCATAAATGAAATAAATTTGTTTTCAAGTCATAAGTTTTACCAAATATTAAATGCTGAAATAATTTATTGTCATGAAATACTTTAACATCACAGAAAGAAGTTATAACAAGTCTATGATGACTTATATAAATTTAATTTAAACCCCCTTAGTTCACTTACCCTAAATGTACCATATCTACATATGTACATTTGTTTTAATTCACTTGAAGAATACCTGTTCTAGCTCAAAGCCAATATAATATTCATGCTTTTTTGAAATTTCTATTTGATATTTATAAAAAATTGTTTACATTGGAAACTGTATTCATATTTAAAAAACATCATAGCTTGTTTAATGGTCTACTCGAGGAAAAAAAAAGATATTACTTTTAATAATGTAAATTATTAAATAGGCCTATAACATTTTGATTAATTATGTTAATATTATAAGCAAATGAATTGAATGAATATGTATACAAATCATTAAGAACCTTTGGAAAGAATCAGGGATAAAAATAATCAATTATAAAATCTATGTAAAGATAAACTATAGAATTTATACACACACACACACACACACACACACACACACACACACACTGGGCACAGAAATTTGTATAGAAAGGCAAAGAAATCATTAGAAGTTAAGTTTTATGAAGTGGATTAACATTTAAGTATGACTAAACTAAATCATAGCCTACAGCAAATGAATAAGTAATATTGTGTGTTTGAATTAGTGTTGGTTAAGTTAGGGTTGGGTGGATAGTGTACATAAGTAATGACAGTATATAATCAGCTTATATAAGCTCAATTTTACTTTGAAATCCATCATTTTTTAGCATTTTAGGGCAAGATGTAGACAAGGTTAACAATAAATGTTTAAGTTATTTGCAAGAGAGAACACCAAAAGAGAGGGTGTATTATATAGACAGGGGAAGAAAGATAAAGATAATAGGAAAGAGAAAGGGAGATAAAATAAAATCAAGTTCACTATATGAACTTGAATAGCATAACTTTTTATAAGTTCAAAAAAAAAAATTAAATAGTCATTTTGTTTACTACCATATCAACTTTATTTTTGTTTCTTTTCCTTTTCATATTCAGTAAAATATATTTAATGAAACAAGTTTTTTTCAAACTTGAGCTCTGATATCACTGTGCATAGTATATTTGCACATGGTATATGGAAGCAACCTTTAAAATGGATATTTTAACAGTTAAAGAAAGAGAAAAGGAAACCTACCCATACCTGCTGCTCCATGGCTGAGAGCTCTAACATTTGTGCAAGACAATAGAGTGATAACTGTGCTAGGCAAATGTAGCATTACACCACTATTTAATCTCTAATTTTCAATAATCTGCTAAGGCCTTCTTACTTTCAAAATACTCTACTTAAGGATCCAACAACTGACAGAATATGTCAGCACTAATCCTATAAGCTGCTTTCATTGATGATCAGCAAAATAATTGGTCATTATTTTGGGCTATTTTCCAATCGGTGCACTTTGTTTGTGAATATCAAAAATTATTATGATAAGGTACAAGGTAGCTTTCTTGTCAGAGTACAAGGTTATAAACTGGCTTATTTTAGCATCTGGAAGGTGATGAATGGAAAAGAAATCATGTATCCGGGTGTGGGGGAAGACTAGTTGATTTTGTAAATATGCATGGGGCTCTCTTCTCTTTTTTTTTATTAACAAGAAAACTAATTATTTTACTTAAGTGTTTTCTCTGAAAGATCAAGCAGTTTGAAATTAATTTGGACCAAATCAATAAAACAAACATTTAGATTTGCAATGTATCAACAATAGAAAGACTAGCAGTAATTTCTTCTTGCACAGATCAATGAAAGTATTCATTGTGGTAGTAATTATTCCTTAACCTGAAGGAGTCAATAAAGTAGACAAAATAATTTACCAATAATATTGGCTATCACCATGAAGTGAATAAAGGACATTTTATATTCTGATAAAGATCACTTTTTAAAATATTTTAGTATACAATTCATGTCACTGAAAACTTTTTACAAAAAAGACTTAGTACTATTAATTATTATTTAATAATGAAGGAAATATATCTACTTCTTGGTAAATATAAAAGCAATACATAAAAATAAATATGTAGGAAGCTAAACGCAAAATAAATTTAGACAAACTTCAACTAAATTTCTTGTTTTTATATCTTTTTTACTGTTCAAATTATACAATTAAAACCAAATGCATTTTTCTTCACAGGTCATTTAAAATATTTAGAATAAAATTTGTATAATGTTTGACAATATGAATGAATTTTAGTAAGTCTAAATTGCATCAAGCAACAAAAAAGAATGTAAGAAAAATGATGAATGATGTGTATATGAGAAAGAAAGAAAGTGACAGAGAGTGAGTATTATACAATAGTAATTATAAACAATCAAATAAAACAATAATAATAAAAATGAAGAAACAATAAGAATTCTGGATGTAAAAAGATATGTATATAAGCTTGTGAACTAGAAATATGAGAAAAAATATAAAACAATAAGGATTTACCCAAAATGCAATTGGTAGATTTTCTTCTCCCATTGGACTGACTGGTATTTTATCTTTTTGCGCCAATTGTGTACATGTATTTTATAGCAATTCTTATGTTATACTCGTAGTTATAAGGGTGATAAAAGGTCAAAGTGACCTCACATTATAAGTTGAATATAAACATCTGTAATTATGGTAATGAAGAAATATCCAAATGGGAAAATCAAAGGGAAGTTACTCCTTTAATGGAGCTCATGCCAACTGTAGAAAGGTCCCATTTAACTGGTAGGTTTGTGCCAACTTGCAGCATCAGTCAACTGATGAAGAGCATACTTTTTTATTCAGTATCAGCAACACCAGTAAAGTAGACTTAAGGCAAAAGCTTAGCCTGAAGGCTTAGTTAATACATTGGATTGACTGTTGTGATTATTAATCCATTTGTGAGCTGAACTTCTATTAAAGCAGAAATTGTGATTAGAACTATCTTCATTACAGTTGACAATATGTACAGTGATTTTTAATCAGTAAAAATAAATTTAGTTTTATCAAAAAATGTATTTTTATAAGTAAATGGAAGATAATGGAAGAAGGGGGTTATAGATGTTAACTGCTGTTTTGTGACTCAACAAAATAGAAACCATTAGAAAAAAATTCTAATTTTGCAAAGCACTTGATATCAGTCAAATTCTAAGACACATGTTTTATCTAGTTACTTTATAGTTTCAATCCTTAAAATTGCAAGGTGAATAGAAAATACTTTTTGAAAAATATAGTGAGTATATATAGACATATTAATGTTATAAAATGATTGCAGGCTTAAGCATCTCACAGTATCAAATAATCAAGAGAAATAATTCATAAAATTACAAAGAAAATCAATAAATGTTGATTTCATTATGCCTAATTTAAATCCTGATTAAATACTGATTTGACTAAAACATATTGAAATATAATGAATATTTATATTAAAGTATATAAACTGGTACAAATTGTCTATTTTTAATTAAATTAAATTCTTTAAAGATGTTTACCATTTTCATAGTACTATATCTATTTAATGTTCTATATATGATTGCAAATATTAGGTTTCTTTATAAATTTAAGAATGGTATTATTTCTGGTATTAATTTGAGATTTTCACTAAACTTTTAGAAACAGAAGATTTATCACATTCTATAAGTAATAGTTATCAATTTCATCACAAAACATGTAGAAACAGTTTGGACAACCAAACCTTTTTAATAAATTACACTTTTTAAAGATATAGAATTATGAGTAAATTAATAAATACTTAATGAAGATTAAAAAGTTCATCTGAACTGCAAAAATTAAATCTACTTTTATAGTATTTTGAGATGCTGCTAGTTACAGATTAAAAAAAAAGTCCAGTCATGTATCCAGAATGTGTGCATTCAGGAAGAGAATAAAGAAGAACAATATTAAATTCTCAAGAAGAAGAGAATGGAATTTACAAGGTTCATTTGCTTGTCCTTTTTTAAATGTCTTCTTTCCTGCTACTCTTCTTTAACAAGTTCTTATTGATTAGCTGTGTAGCATTAATAAATAGTATTATATGGTTGTGAGAAGAACATGTCCACACATGCCAGGTTAAAAAGCACAGGCAAAAAATTTTACTTTATACATATATAAAAAAAAAAAAATCAGTTGTTTAATTCATGTAATGCTTTGTATTTCTCTTGTCCACAGTTAAGCACTTATTTACTCTAAAATGAAAAACATGTTGAGGAAAGCAGGTAGAAAAATATATATGGAAATAATCATGACATAAAACCGAAAACATTATAGGTGTCATTATTATTATATTTTATTATCATCTGTAAATACAGTGTTAAAGAAAGAAGTTATTTAATAGATGATTATCAAATTCACTAAATTAATTTTGAATCAGTTCAATTCAAAGTTGTTAAGATCTGTGGATATTTTCAAATGGTTACAAATACTGTGATGTTAAAGTTGTAGCAATTCGATTTCTTTAATGAATAATATACTAAATAAGTTTATTCTCAGATTAAATCATTCAAAAATTGAATTTAGAAATTAATGAAATAATTGTTATTACTGCGAGAGTGTTCTGCTATTTTTTGAGTAAAATGTGTTTTCCTACTTTATGATGTGAATGTAAAAATTTACAAAATAAATGATAAAAATATGAATATTTTTATGAACATATTTCAGCCTAGTGAGTGAAATGAACAGGTTGGCATACATTATAAGATTGCAAAAATTTGTTTGATAGAAAACTGTAATTACAAGAAAAATACATATTTTTCTGAAATATTAAATTTCATTTTTCCTTTTTAGAATATTTTACAAATGATTATTTTACTCAATTAAATACATGTATGATTAAAGCAGTATATTTCTGAAGTAGAAAGGTGAGATGCTGTTTAAAAAGATGACCATATACATTATTTAGTCAACATTTTGTTCATGTAGATATATTGGTTGACAACTTTTATAATGAAGGGTGTATTTGAGTTATAAAAATTAAAATTAAATACAGGTAATTGAAACTCAGTAAAACTGTTTAAAAATACTTTTTAAGCTTAAAAAAAATGTGCATATATTAATTTTCAAAGTTGATAGACTGAAATTTTTCATTTGGTGTGAGTATGTTCTAAAATGAATATATATTTTAAGTCAAGAGTTCCCTTTGTAAATTTTGACAGTAAACAAGCAAATTAAATTTATTTTGTATTATTTCATGTATCATATCTCCCAGAATTTTACCATCATCTGCCACAAGGGAGACAACTTTAAGATTAAGCTTTGTTAGAAAATATGTGCATATGCAAATTGATGAAAACAGCTATTTAAGGTGATGAATTAAGGTATAGAGTGAAATTCAGGAAATCGTTGCTGCATCTTCAAGAAATATTATTTTTGATAAGCAAAATAATCTAAAAATGCAACCCTAATATATTAAGTCATATTATTTTCTTATAACAAGGGGCAGTAGCAGTTGCAGTAGTAATGCTTATTGATTTGGAGAGGAATCAATAACCATTGCTTTCTGTCCCTCTCCTTCATCTATTTTATAAGTGAGGATCAATTACTGTTGCTCCTATGACAGTAGCATCAAATTCATCTCCCTGATAAGTACACTAGTTAAGCTCATTATAACAAGTTTGACATTCTTGTAAAACATTTATCATCAAAGTAAGAGATATGTAGAAAGTGTTCAAGATTTTTTTAATGACATAATGTAATGAATAAATCTGAATTAAATGAAAAAAAATATTAGAATAAAATGTTATGTATGCTTTTATCTTGAAAAGTATTCTGCTACTATCTATCATGATAACATATCAAATATATAAAAAATTATGTAAATAATAGCAATCAGTTTATTTGAGATTAAACAAAAATGTTTTAAATTAATTTAATAACTATTACATTATTGATAAAAGTACTGAAGCCAAATTTTCCCTAATATTCCCAATATAATTAATTACTGATGAAAAATCCAGTTGTAATTATATATACATAAAAATAGTACAGTTTTATTGTTTAATCTAGTTTCAACATTAAACATTTTTAATAAATTTGTTGGTGCACAATGATAAAGAAGAAATAAACTAAACTTAAATTTGTACCATTTTTCCTGAGAAAGTGAGCTTTGAGAGTATGAAAATATTTTTAGTTAATTGAATACATGTTTAATGCAATGAGAATTATACTAGTTTAACATATATAAGATAATATTTTGAATAAAAGAAATATGTCAATCTTTTATTTTCTTTTCACAATAATTGAAGTAGTTTATATAAAATATATCCACTGCATATGATAAAACCAAGAGGAATATATTTTGGACTGATAAATCCCTTTCTGGATGCAGTGAAAATAATTTCTGATCAAATTAATTTTAGTATCAATATCACCATTTTTAACACTCACCTGTTAATAGTGATACATTTCTATGTTTATTAAGAAAAAGAGAAAGAATAAAAAATTAAGAATAATTACTGAAAATTCTTAAAATATGTAAGTAATTTTTATAAAATAATTTTATTCAAATCATTACGTGTAACTCACATTCAAATTGTATCATCCCTATAAAAATATTCATGATTATCTCCCTTACATCATAAACCTATGTACACAGTAGCGATATAAAGTTGTTAGAACAAAAAGAAAACTTTAATAGTATTGAAGTTAATTCATTTTTGCAAAGTATTACTTAAAAGTACTGGCTAATAGCTTTTTGTTATTAACTTTTAAGAGATGCTATAGTGTCTTTGCAGACTGATAAGGAACATTAACTTATAGAAAGTTTAGAGATGGAAAGCTGATATCAAATGAAGGGTAAGAAATGTTCATGATGCATTTTCAAATGTTTACCTGACGTGTATTTGTATTAAATAAGATGCTTTAATATCTTGTATATTTATAAACTTATTTATAATTTATACAATTCATAGTGTCCAGTATCATAGGTAATCTTGTAAAAGGTTGGTTTATAGATTATGTTGGAATAGTTGATTAGAGTTCATATGTATAACAAAATATGTATGCTACTTTCATACATTGTGAATGTAGTTATTAAAGTTTGTATATTTATTTGTAAAATATACATTACCCAGTAATATAGACAGTGATGTTACTAATACAAAACATATTGTTAATGCTTGTATATAGTTCTGGTAAAAGTGTAAAACTTACATTTTTATTGTTTTGAAATATTAAAACTATATATTTTGTAACTCATTAATATTGTTAATAAGTCAATACTGGGTTTATTTTAGCTAAAATATTGAGAACATGATCTGCTGGAAGATTTTTAAGATCAAGATAGAAAAATTATTGTACATGGACTCATTTTCAGCTTTGATTATATTTTAGTTATATTTTTATTTTACAAAATTCATTACAGATTATGCAAAACATTAAATTTAAAAAACTAAAATTCATATAATTATACATTTGTATAAAACTTACATTGCATTATGATTGATTCTTTTATTGTAACTTAATCAAATGACTGTTATTCACAATGAAAACTTTTATTACATTTAAGTATATTCAAATGATTTGCTTATGAATTATATTTAATATTGAATATTAAATAAATTGGATATATTTATTTATGAAGCATATTTAATGCTGAATATAAGCTAGTCATAATTTTAGCCAATTTTAGCTGTAGTTGAACAAATACCTCAAATGTATAATCCCACTGTCTTTGTAGGAAGCAAATAAAGAGTTTAAAACAGAACCAAATATGGAACCCATTGAGTGATCTACAAAATTTGCTTGTATTTGTATGTAAAGTACAAAGAAATAATTAGTTTTGTGAGCCCTGGGTGGTGATAGCACATTGATAATATTCAACACAGTCCCAACAAACAGACTACTTCTGTGCTTGGCCATATTACGTGACTCACTTATAATCCTAAGTTAGCTGAGAAGCATTTGCGTAACAGATGGGAAAGGAACTTGAAGTAGGAGCGAAAAATGTCAAACCATAGATAGAGAACAACAGTTCTAAACTGACTCATCTATTTCATCTTTTCTTGTTTAACAAATCCTTTTTAATTTGTTTTTTACTTATTTTAATTTTTCTCAAATACCTTCATAAAGATTTCATAAACAATGAAATTAATTCTCTTCATTTTTCTTTTTGAAGCCCTTATATAACAAGTTAAAAACATTCTAATGGAAATATTATTAATGCTATACTATTTCTATTCTGCACTTGTTAAGAATGTTTTTAGTTGTGTAAAAGAGAATTTTAATAAAAATGTTTGATTTATCATTAGTAAATAAGTTGTGCAGTTATAAGTATTCATAAATCTTATTGAAACTGATTAATTTATACAATAAGTGAATTAAACTTTTCTTTATTTCTATATAAGCTTATCTTAGGGTATCATTTCTTTAATAAGAATCTCTTAAAATGCATGTTTTGCTAGTGATCAAGTAATGCATCTATCATTCAAAACTATACTTCAATGGTATGCCACAAAATCTACAGTTTATTCTGGCATGTAATAGGAACAATTAAATATAATTTTGAAAAATGCAGAAGTAATCATTCAAGAATTTGAAGGATAAGATAATTATTTATTAGGTATATTATAGTTTGGTACAATGACTTAGTGAAATTCAAACTTCCTACATTAGTGATTTGATTTGTACCAGTTATATCATAATAAGCTAGGAATATTCAGACTATTATCTGAAATAATATCTTAATATAAAAAGGGTACAGGATAACATCAGTTTGAATATATTGCTAATACAATAAGTTAGCTTAATTTACTCTTTATAGATAGGTTGGCTTATACAAATATAAAAAAACTAAAAGGATAAATAAAAGTACATCTTTAAATAGATATATAAAAAAGCTCTTAATTCTAGTAATATGAAATATTCATAAAAATACTCTGCAAATAGTCTCTACTCTATAACTTATTTACTGCAAATTGATGACTTAAACTAAATATGCCTATATAATACAGTTGACAATATTCAAAAGGTACAAACTTTAAACTTTTTGCAAACAATAGAGAGCATTATCAATAAATAGAATCTCCACTATCTTAAAGCACTTTTTTTTTCAGTGACCAATATTAGAATTTCTGCAAGGTATGATTGACCAGTGACCCACCTCTCTATGTCATTGAAAAATTCTCAAGCACAATAGAGAATTGTCATCTTTGACATCTGTAGAGCTTTGAATATGCTTAGCATATTTTCTTTTTGGCTAAGTCATTTATCTCCTGCATTAATTTCAAAGTCAGTAGATGACTATCTAATTTTACTTCTAATTGCAGTAGGATTGCTTTTGTTAACAGTTTTCTCTGAAAGCTTGTTCCTTACTTGCTGAGATTTTCCAGCAGTTACTTCAAATTATACATTTCATTTATAAACACTATCCAGATTCTGACCGTAAAGAACTGTACCAACAGAAGTTAAATCTACTCATGAGATAATTTTGAATTTGTTATTCAAATAGATTAAATAGATTATCTGTTTTCTTTTTGTATGGCAAAACTTTTTTCTGTAGTACTTTTGAATTTTAATTATTTTCAAAGTTTCTTTTTTAAGTTAAGAGCAGGAGATGAGAATAAATATATCATTGCTAAATTTAAACATTTATAAAATAAACATGCAATAATAACTTTAAAATAAAATTTAAAAATTCTTCATGCTTAAATAAGTTTGCACAATAATAAATAAATAATTATAAATTATGAATCTCAAATGAAGCTATACATTCTTAATGCAAAACTAAAATATTCCTTTTTGGTTTTCATTCAAGTCTTCTCAATGCCTAGAAAAATTAATTTCCTCTGTTAGGAAAACAGGTGAGTCATCACAGGTGAAATGTTACAATCTGGGTAGGTAGTGCCTGTGGGAAGATATTGCTTCAGCTGCATCATGTCATGCAAGTTTATATATAGTTGACTGTTGAATGACAGCTTGTACACATGTCATGCCAACTATTGAAGAGGGAAGGTAGGTTGATACCTAATCAACACACAGGTGGATTGGAAGGAGAAAGAACAAGCTGAAACTGGAAGCATATAGTAGGCTAGTTTAATTAGGATAGGGACAAAGCATCAAAGATAATTACTATCACATAGCACCTTTGTCTCATAAATGAGAATTTCTTTAGCACTGGGAAAACACATACCGAAAGAAAATTTCTTAGGTGACTAATCTTTGGAGTTAAACAAAAAAAAGCAATTTCTATGCTCTTCAGATGCCAACAGATTCAGTAGAAAGGTTTAGAATAAATGGAAAAAATATTTCTGAGGTAAAAAATTAAGCTTTTTAAGTATCATTAATAAAATATAGTCACTATTTTTTGTAAATATAATAAAATTAATATAATAAATATATCTTCATATATGTTTAACGTTTTTTATATTTTCTTTATTTTTCATCACTATACATAATATAAATACAGGATTTTATTACTAATTCCTCTTTTTATAATTAGTTTACTAAAAATGTATTATCTGACAGTGTATATGGCAAAAGAAACTTAAGTGTAAACTTCTCATTATTTCATTGATTTGATAATAGAATATTTTGTCAACAAATTTGATTTATATTGCAATTTAATGTTGTAGAAACTTTATTACTGTAAAAATGTCTTACGTTCAAATAATAATACTGATTCAAACAAGTGGCAAGATATTATATTCTTCATATATATATATATATATATATATATATATATATATATATATATGCAATATTTGATTTTAATAACAATTTTAATTTTAACCTTAAAAAACAATAATATGATTACTATCTGACAAAAAACTAATAAAAAAGAAAAAAGTGTAGAATAAAAGATAATTATAAATCAGATTTGATTGTGTCCATATGAATATAGTTGAAAATAGAATTGAAAATAAGATGAGGATTCTAATAACAGACAAAAGAGAATGGAGATAATTAAAACACTTGAAAGAAAAAAATCAATAAGTATAATCAACACTGAAGAAATACTTTAACTCTTTTAACTAAAAGATCTGAAACAAGATGAATACTTTAATTATTTAAAAATTCAAATTTAATGAGGGAAAGAGAAACATTAAAATATGTAGATGTTAGAAAACAGTTTTAAACTAAAGGAAGTTGATTGCATAGGGAAGAGAAAATTTTAAGAATTAATTGAACAGAATGATTCTTTATAGAAAAAGATACATTGAATAATCTTTAAAAGCATAATTTTTGACACAGTGAGTATAATAAAAACTGATAAATATAGTATGATATATGATGTTTCATGAGCAGAAAACTTGATAGAATGCAGGTTGGGGTGGTTATAATAGGTGGTTGACAAAGAAAAACTTTATTGTAATGAACTTGTGATTAAATATCATTAGTAATACCTAAAGTGACTTTTTTTTTATAAACAAAAGGCACATTTCTGTTTAATTATATATATATATATATATATATATATAAACAGGAGGAGGCTCCATTTCTTAAAATAAAGTAAACATTTATTAATTGGCAATTTGTGAAAATATTGTTTACAATAATTTTGTTTGTACTTGTGTCTTCTACTCTAGTTATGGTGAGATAAGTATAAATAGTTCTTGATTAATAAAATCTCCAAAGAATGGAACCCGTCTCAGATGAAATAAGCTTTTTGAATATATATCTAATATACAAGGTGGTTCAAAAGTAGGTGGACAATATATATATGCAATGTTATCATTTACTTTTAGACCACTCTGTATATCTTGATCATTTGTGTAACTTGACCATTCCATATAAAATTAATGAATTGTTCAATATCTTGAACTTTCTAAATCACTGATAATCTGTCATATAAAATGACAGAGAGATTTGGAGAGTAAGCTGCATGAGGAAGAACTTCTTATCATAGTCATTTTTATTGCATTTGCAGTATGAGAAAAAGTATTCTCACATAACTGACTTCTTTGTACAGAAAAAGGGATGTGTCATTCAATTGAACTATTTCCTCACTCTAATATTATACAGTAAGTATTTGCTGAAGTTCTAGACATTTGTGCTAAAGAATTCTTTTTGAATTTTACGAAACACAGAGAAGAATTTTTTCTCATGGGACAGATTGTGCTGGATCTATCTATAACTTTCTTTATGTTGCATTCTCATATTTTTTATTACCAATAAATTTATTATCTAAAAATATCTTTTGTCTGTGTTGTACAAGAAGATAGACACAAGTGCTTATATGCTAACAGCCTTTTGACCAGTTTACATGGAACCCATTTTCTTAGCTTCTAAATTTTAACTAAGGCTTGTAAATGACATACTGTAATTGATTCATTGCAAAGACACTTCTAAGATTTCCCTGATAGTGTGCAAAAGATAGCGCTGGATATTTAAGAAAAGTTTAATTGAAAATAGATGAAAACAGATAAATTTGAATAATGTGATGATTAGATATTGAACCACTATAAATAATTTAACAAACTAGCAAAATTCTTTATAGATTTTTGCCTATTAACAAATTGCCTCTGACAAATAGAATTATAAAAAAATACATAAAATAATTTTTAACCTACTTGAACTTACAATTTTCTCAATATTTTAGTCAGATATTTCATTCTATAAACCTTTACTGTTAGATTACTGTAAGGAAAAAGTTTACAGTAGTTTTATAATATTTCATGTGAAATACTTTTTCATGTGAAATACAAAATGATAAATAATAGAAACATTAGAATTCATTGAATCTATTATCAGTTATACTTGGACACTTACATAATGAATTTGTGATTAGTCTTTCATTGCTGTTAGGCAAGAAGTAGTAATTAGGTTTTGAAAGAATGTTTTATCTGAGAATAATTCTACTAATTGTAATTAGTACTTCTGCTAAAGTGTCAAGAAATTTTGCCTAAACTTAAACATCCATATTCTCCTTGTCACTCACCTTTTATATTAATTGGATCACTAAGAAAGATCCAGATAATTTTACTATATAACTAAGTGAGGTCATAATAAAATTAATTTTATATGATTCTGTCAGTAGGTAATTTTTTTCTCTTACTTCAATCAATTATTGTCTAAATTAGTAATTGATTTTGGAAAGTTATACAGAAAATATTTTTCTCCCTTTAATAATTCAATGATAATACCATTTATATAAGTAAATGTACAATTATTGATGAAACCATTATTAACTTTTGGTTGTTGGAATTAATGTAATGATTGTAAATATGATTTAAAATTTGATGATAAATTGCATTTTGATATTCCTGCTTATTCAGTGCATGAAACTATTTTTTATACATCTCATTAAGTCTTTTATATAATGACTATTTTGAAATAATATTATAATGCAACAAAGTAAGGCAATACATCACATGTACAAAGCTTTGCATGATGATGGCTTTTACTTCTATTGTGTAGTGAATAACATTCTATATCAGGTTAGAATAAAATAAATGACCATTTTGAACCATAAATTTGAAATCCTAAAGTGATTTGAACATAACTTTATTAGTAAAAGTCAACATAACCAGAATTGACAGAATGTTGCCAATAATCTGGCAGTAAATTTATTTAATCATAATAAAAATTTGAGTCATGGAAATTGAAAAAATATACACTTGTTTGAGTATATAGGCATCTAAGGCCCAGTGTTGATTAATAGAATATAATTTCAGTGAATAGAGAGAGTATGACAGAACCTCTATGCCTAACTGTATCAGTTTCTGTTGGGTGTTTTATGAAAGATGATGTTTTGCATTATTCTGCAGCAAGATAACTTTTTTCTATTCCCAAAATGTTTTTTAAGTTATGATTCATTAGTGTTAAATCAGGAAAATAGAACATTACAATGTTGATCTGACCAGGTTGTAAGAGGCTATCATAGATTATTTCATTAAAGCACCAAACAATGGTCAAGAACATTTTCTTTGAGTGAAATTTGGTTTTGGAAAGGAGTAAGTTTGTCAACCCCCACAAAAAACCACCTTTCTGCTTATCATCAACAGTAAACACCCAATCAACAAAAAGGGTTGTTTTTTTAAATGAACAAGCAAATTGCAGCAAATGTTAAATTTAAAAACTACTAATCATCAGTCCAATCAAAGGGTAAACACTTGTTTTTTTTTTTTATTTAGCTAATTGTTCCAGATGTCTTCAAATTGTTGTATGGACTATCCCAATTTTGCTACCCATGCTTGAAGTATTTGTTTTAGACAAGCCTCCATAGCTGCTCTCAATTCTTTATCATCAAATGATGACTTGAAACCATGTCCAAATTCACATTATAGATCTAAATCATAAGAATCAAATACATGATCCATTATGAAGTTGATTCCAGTTCCCAAGTACTGCTGATGTGGATGACTTCACCAGTATAAGTGCTGAGTTTGAACTCATAAAGCATAATGACATGAAAACCATGTTTATTTGCTTTCATACCCTATAAAAAATAAATGTAATAAAAAATTCAAGCAATATCCAAAAGATGAGATGCAGAACTTGATATATACATGTACACATGTAAAAGGATATATACATGTACACATAAACAGAAGGGAATGATGCAAAAAATAAAAATGATAATCACACTAATGCAACACAAAATGGCTATTTATTTTCTTCCAACATTATAGAGCAAATAAAACAAAAACAAAGCAACTATTTAAATATTGAGAAAAAGAATGCAATAGTACAAGAAATGTTAATTTAAAATTCCTTCTTAAGATGAGATATAAAATCCCTTGCAACATAATATGTGGGTAAGTGAATGAGAAAATAGAAACACTTCTTAGGATGTGTTTCCTCCCAAGACTGAACTTTTTCAAACTGATAACAATTTTATTGATGGAATCAATATTATGGACACACACACACACACACACACACACACACACACACACACACACACACACTGGTTACAATTTTCAACAAAATATTAATTATACAGAGAAATTTTGATACCCAATGTATCTAGATGTTTACCTTAGTCTACATGTATATATTTTAGATTATTTTCTGAGTTAAATTTGATTACAGTTAAGATATTAATAACTAATAGCTTCAAACATTTTTTAATTAGCATACTATATTTTATGGCATACAAGATCCTGTGTTTTGTTCACAAATAATGATTTAAAATATATCCCAGGTTTTATATAAGTTGAGGTATCTGGTAAGCTAAAATGCACCCAGATGCTATAGATAATTAGTTCTTGTACCTACCCTAACTTCATAATACTGTAATATTAAATTTAAATATCATAGAGTCTTAAATTCCATCAAATACAATCATTTCAGAAGCCTATCTATATTTGAAAAGTAAGCTATTCTATAATTATTTTACATTTCAAGAAAAAATAGAATTAAAGAAATCAATGAAAATAAACTTGAATAAAGAAGATTATTTTTATGTTCATTTTTCTGCTGATCAGTTCTTACAACCAATTTAGTTACTTGTATTGGAAAGAACATCTGATAAAAGCTGGCTAGAATAAATCTGAGTGAATATTTGTAGATATTTCCCATGATATTAGAGCAAATGTTAAAACTTTATCAGAAAGGTTCATCTTGGGCAAACCCAAAAATCAATAGTTCATAGATTTCAGTCTTGAACTTCTGAATCATTCACTTATGCAGTTAACTGTTTTTGATTTGTTTATTTTCATTTTTATCACTCACATTCTTCTTCTTCCTTCTACAACTCCCCAGTAGAAATGTGAAAACTTTTTAAGCCTTACCTTATATAGACATTAAACTTACATGTCAGATAAAGAATATTATAAAAAATACTGACTTTATATCTAAATGTGAAACTATTTAAATCTATCAGTTTCTAAATAAAACCAATGGCTGGTTGACAGATATTATTTTTCCAATCAATAACAGTTGTGAGATGGCAAAAAAGTAATTTATAATAAATCAAAAAGAATGGCTGTGTTACTAAGTTAATATTGGAGATTTTTTTACTTTTGTAAAGTTTTTGATTCATTGGAATGATTGCAGTTTCATTCCAATCTCACATCCCAATGTTTGACTTCTTTGTAATCTGCTAGTCTCTTTTAGTGCATTTTTGTGAAAGTGTATTTGTTACTAAATCAAAATGAATCCAGGAAGAAAAGGAATTCAACAAAGAAGAAAAGTATAGAAACAACAACAGATTTCAAACAAGGTGATAGTTTCACAATGATTGAAAGGGCACACACTCAGAGATTATTTTTCTCTAGCCTCTAAAGAAAATAGTCTCTTTAGCATTCAGATTATTGGAACATGCTTGAGTTCCTTTAAATACTCACATGTTACAAACATTCTTTGTTGGGAAGTTCAAGATAAGTTTCAAATAAGAAAGTTGAATTGACTTAGAAGAAAAGTTTAATTGAAAATAGATGAAAACAGATAAATTTGAATAATGTGATGATTAGATATTAAACCACTATAAATAATTTAACAAACTAGCAAAATTCTTTATAGATTTTTACCTATAACAAATTGCCTCTGACAAATAGAATTATAAAAAAATACATAAAATAATTTTTAACCTGCTTGAACTTTCTCAATATTTTAGTCAGATATTTCATTCTATAAACCTTTACTGTTAGATTACTGTAAGGAAAAAGTTTACTTCCATTTTACTTTAGATACAAGTTAGTGATGCAAAGGTGTGAAATGAAACACAACTTTTAGTCTAGTATGTTACCAACTAAATCATTCTTGTCACTATTGAAAAAGTAGAAATTACTATAAGTGTATAATATAACTTGTATAATAGGAGGAAAAATGTTTCCAATGGATGACAAATAATTTCTTGTTGATTGTTCGCAATCTATCATTAGACTTAGAGATAGCATTAAAAGGAAACTATAAAATGCCCTTAAGCTACAAGAGTTTAATATTGTACATCAGAGTGTCTAGCAAAAGTGAGAAATGCTTTTGGCTACTGGGAGGTTGGGCTGGCCAAAATATTACTATGCTTACTACTTTGTAGCCTAAGGCTACTTCTTACTATGTACTAAAGATTACTTTAAAATGAATACTTGTTTTGCATACATTTACCTATAATGTATAGAAGCATATATGGTGATAAACCAATTGTATTTGTTTATAATTAGCATACCTCATATAAAAGAATCAACATATACATGCCTAATAGAAAACAACTAAATTACTTAATAATGATTAATAGATATTTAGAAATCAATTTGTATAATTCATGTACATTGAAAATTTTAAATGGTTTAAGGAAAAAGAATAATTTTTTTTCAATTTGTTTATCTAAGAAATGAGTTTCTTATAAGATGAATAAAGATTGCAAGATTTACCAACTATGGAATAAAATACTCATAAATAATTATATACAGGAATTTATATACTTAAAAGTTCAAGTTAAAAGTGTGCTTGATTAAAGTGATCTTCAAATTTTATTGGTGTTTCATTTCTTTAATATAAAGTATTATACAACATTGTTACATTTTTGCACAAATTACAAAAAAAGTGCTTGTAATGAATCTTGTACATTAGTAAGTACTGAGATCAATGTACAAAGATAGTGTTTGCTTCTACTATAATCAATACTTAGCATAATGACAACAGGAAAAACTAATTTAAAGGATATGAAAAATAAGTATTGGAAAAAACCAAAAGATTTAATGTGAGAAATCTTAAAGCATGAAATTAATTTCTATCAAGTGAAAGCTTTTCAGTTGATTATTATTAAATTTTTAAGATAGTGTTTATCATCACTTCCCAAAATTTCAAAAGAAAACTAAATAAAATTGACTATCTTAAGCTAAAACAAATTTATTGCCATTCCCAAAAAACTTTCCAAGGAATCATACAAAATGAATATATGAACATGAGCTAGTGTCAAAGATTTATTAATATAATCATATGTGATAAGGATCAAGTTTGATGGTAAATAAAGTGAAATTTTTTATGTAAAGCAGATTTACATTTTGCTAAAAGCACAGACTTTGATAGAATTTTTATATATATTCTTTAATTTTTCATAAGTGGTCATTAATTTTTAACTATTATTTTTTTAAAGTTATAAACAATACTTAATTAAAGAAATTATATCATTTTTGCAATAGTTTTGTGAATATATAACCAAAATTAATAGGATTATTTTCTACTAAGAATTATCTTTAAGCAATTCTTATGATAAAATGCAGCATCTAGAAATTTGTGTACCAATAAATATTTAGCAAAAGGAATTATCATTTTATATTGATTTATGCAAAAATAACTTTAAAATTAATTTTTGAAGCTAGAGAAATATAAAGCTCACAAAATAGCTGTAAAAATTCTAAACAGTTTGAATAAAAAAAAATTGCCTACCTGGTCGGGTAGTGCGAAGGCAATTTGGTCGCAACTTACCTACAAGAAAGCAAAAAAATGTTAAAATTCATCACAATTGAATGTTTTGAATTCTAGTGCTTGAGAAGGACATGAAACAATATCACTTGGTGCTTTTTCTCTGTTCAGATAAAAGATAGTCAGTTATGGATAATAATATGCTGTTGATAAAAAAAAATGAAATGTCCACTTATTTTTAGTACTACATAAGTGAAACAATAAGTCTGTAGCTTAATAATAAAAAAAAATTTTTGGACAACAAATATTTACTTTTCAACATAATTGCCTTAATTCAGTGATGAATATTATTAACAGAGATCAAATATATAAAGTGAAAAATTCAGATTGAAATTCAACTAATAACTGACATATAAGACTACAGATTTATTGATCAACACTTACAACATATAAAACAATAGTTTTTAATTCAGCCTACAAATACAAACTGCAAGATATTCAATAAATGTTAATCAGAAGGTTGAAACAATCAACTTTGATTATTATTTCATATACACTTATGGTGAAATATTTTTATATATATTCTTTAACCAGTATGTTAGCAGTTATTCAATCTTCATTTTTACTGTTGTCTTTTTATTCTATGCTTACTTTTCAAATATAAAAATTCATTTGAAATAATTTCAATTATCAACACTACTTTTATATAAGGTATTTTATAAATATATTGATGAAATGTTCACTGAAGATACAAAGTGTAAATATATATTTTTGATGTCTAATAATATAAACTTAAACATAAAAACATAAGTATGTAAGAATTAATGAATTTTCCAGGTTGGCCATAATACACAATAATTCAAATAACAATGGTGCAATTATATTCTAATACTAATGAACAAATATTGAAACCAAATGTGTTTGGTAAGTACTTAACTAAAATATGCTTGTCAATTCCTTTGCCAAATAGATTATAAATAAAAGATTATGTAGAACATCATTAAATATTATTGGTGAATTAATTACACACAAACAAACATACAATAACATGCAAATTCTTGGAAAAATAATATTTATTTAAAACTTGAGCTGAATATGCTAGATACTTAGGATATACTCTGTATAAGGATAAAAAGTAAGGTTTGTTTACGAATAAATGTATTGAAAAATACAACAGAAAGTAATGCAGAAAACCTTTGGACGCATATCATTAAAAAATGCTTAATATTTAATGGTGTATCCAATATTTTATATGGCAATTGTCAGATGTTTAGGGTGAACTTTTTGCAGAATACCAGTTTTATCCCACAGATATTAGCAAATCACTCAAGTTTAGGGAATTCCTTTACTTAAAGATTAAATGCCTTCTAATATTTTTTATAGTCAGGAAATTGACTAAGCCATCCTAAAACCTTCATTTTCTTTGCCTGGATAAACTATTCATTTTCACAGCAGTATTCTTAGGGTAGTTACCATGAAAACTACAATCTCTCGGTAGTTTGAGAAATTTCAAACATGTTCTCCAGTATTCCACGATAGTCTTAGTCAATGTTTCTTTGATATGTAATGTACTACTGGAAGAAAAAAAACTTCAAATCATTTTGACTACAATACATAACTTTCATTTAGGGGTTATATAAAATGCCCTTCTTTTTTTCAAATGGGTCTTGAGTGGTTTCCACCAAAAAGTTCGATTTTGGTTTTAAAAGAGTGAAGGTTTCTTGAAATGATGATGAATAACCTATAGATGAGTCTTCACAGGAATACGTTCCAGAAGACAAATCTTTCTAGGAGCCAGTGAATGTAGTTTTGCTTGGTGAAGTATCTGACTAATGGTATACTTGGTCATTTCTAACAAGTTGCTTACAGATACTTCTGAAGTTTTCCTCAGGTTGTGAATGGCTTGTGTGTTCCAGTAAATGGATTCAGCTGCTCATTCACTTTATGAGAATCTCGTTTTCTTTGCAGATTGGTAGTAAAGGTCATGTTCCTTTTATTTTTGAATGATTGCTTTAACTATATTGATAGGGATCATGAGTTTGTTGGAGATATTTTATTATCTCATTCCACAACTAAGATGTCCAATAATTTTTTATGAAATTCTGTAGAGAGTTGTTTTGTCTTCACCATTTTGATAACCATTGCATTTGTCAAATCCTTAATGTGTTTTCAAAATACACATAAATATTGTAATTTCACAGTTGTGATCCCAGGCATGTTCTGATTGGTTGGTAGAAATTTCCAAATGAATAATTTGAATAGAACTCAATCCCAAATTGCAATTTTTATCCTGTTTCATTCATATTTTTTGAATGTGTCCAAAAGTTTTGCATTCTGCTGTATTTGTCAATAAATTTACGTGTAAGCAAACATTTGTTATTTTGCCTTATTATATATAGTGTATTTTAAGTATTTATTAGATTCAGCTAGTAGTAATAAAATAAATTATAAAATAAGTTATTATTTCCTTTAAGCACACACACACACATCAGTAATGAATTGAGTTCTTTCGGTGATTGGCGTGTGTATACATGGCATATATATAACAGACTAAAATTTCACCTCTCTCATTCCATGTGCCCATGGCTTAGGGAGTAGGCACTCTGACTGACACCAAATTGGTTGAGTTTCGATTCCCGGCTGAAAGCAAATGGAAGTGTCTAGCCACACTGATGAGCTGTGATACAGCAAAATAGGCTTGTATGTGGATGACTAATATATTATGCTCTTATTACAATTGAGCTCTCTAGAGAGGAAAATTTAAAAATGAGTTACCACTTCTGTGATTTACGTGTTAGTCTTCGGTAATGAATTGAGTTCTCTTGGTGACTGGTGTGTGTATACACTGCATATATACAACACACTAAAATTTCACTTCTCTCATTCCATGCACCCATGACTTAGTGATTAGGAACTCTGGCTGACACCAAATCGGTCGAGTTTCAATTCTGGCTGGAAGCAAGTGGAAGTGTCTAGCCACACTGATGAGCTGTGATACAGCAAAACAGGCTTGTATGTGGATGACTAATATATTATGCTCTTATTACAATTGAGCTCTCTAGAGAGGAAAATTTAAAAATGAGTTACCACTTCTGTGATTTACGCGTTACTCTTCAGTAATGAATTGAGTTCTCTTGGTGACTGGTGTGTGTATACACTGCATATATACAACACACTAAAATTTCACCTCTCTCATTCCATGCACCCATGGCTTAGGGATTAGGGACTCTGGATGACACCAAATTGGTCGAGTTTCAATCCTGGCTGGAAGCAAGTGGATGTGTCTAGCCACATTGATGAGCTGTGATATAGCAAAACAGGTTTGCATGATTAATATATATATATATATATATATATATATATATATATATATATATATATAAGGCTCCAGGTATTGAAAGACGACAAATCAGTGAGTTATTTCTATGGGTAACTGGCATTTGATTTTGAAGCTTTCTTTTTTACTCAAGAAAAATTATAATGAATTGAAATATTATTCACTTGATTATTTAAGCAAAATTATACTTATTAGAAAATATTGCATAATGACTTCCATTTGATAAATCTTTATTCATAATTTTGGAGTAGCTGCAGTTTCATAAAAAATAAACAATAAAGCAATCAAGATCAAGCATAAAAATAGAAATGATTCTGTAATTTTGAAAAAAATTCTCTGGTGGATTTTATTCATATTTTAAATATATGATGATATGAAATAGTCACAAAATTTAATAAACTTGTTTGTTTATTAATCAAATATTGATTTTGAACTAGTATGGTTTAAAAAATTAAATTAAATTTCTAAGTTTTAAAACCATCTGGTAATCATGTATTTTTTTAGTACTAAAAATGTTAGTATTTATTGTAATGTTTTAAAATAACATAAGGGCCTGCATTACTGATTGACTGTGCAAATTAAATGTATGTCATATAATTTGATGAATGAAAGTATTATGCCTAATAAGATTTTGGTACTCAATGTACCTAATTTCACATGGTTTCTCTAAGATTTTTAAAGTTTTTTTTCTGGGATCTAGTGCTAGAATATTATCCACAAGTCCTTTAACTGCTGGTGAAGATTCTTCAGAATTAACTTGTTTGTCAAACACATAAGTGCTAAATGGGATTAAGATTTCATGATTTTGGTGACTATGGCAACTCTTAACATTCCTGAAACAATTGCCATACAACTCATGCAGTGTAACAGGATGTATTTTTCTGTTGAAAGATGCTACTGTCATTGTAGAAAACTCTTACTATGAATGTGTGTAGCGGATACTTTGATACTGGACATTGGTTAGTAAGGTACTTTGACTGGCCTGTAGCTATGCAACACCACAACCCCATAAACAACAATGATCACTGTATTGTTATCTATTCTGTCCTTCATGCTAATGGAAGCTATCTGAAATTTTTGACACAGTTGCTCTTCTGTTGGCTTATATTCATGGGAAAAGCTTCTGTTTCACTTCACATAAATCTTAGCTGCGCAATACTTTGTTGATTGTAGAATTTTAAGTCTTCATATCACTGCCAGAACTACACAACACAACTAAACATCAACTCCTTATATACTGTACCATTTTGGATCTAGTCCTCCAGCTATAACAATTTGAACTTTATCAAAGTCATTGAAATATTTCATTTTGATCATGACTGTGGTATTCAACACACCAAAGTCAAGTATTCAAGGATGACTTACTAGTTTATATATCCCTGATCTTAACATGCACGTTTGTAATATATCTGTCATTCTTAGCACAGGTTACAGATCATATTATTTTTGTCAGTGTAATAAATGTTTTTTAAAAGAGTCATCTTTTTGTAGGCTACTTGACACAGACTGATAAGCTGCTGAATTTCAGACAGGTTATTAGCATGATTTTTAATCATTTCCATATTCTCTTCCTGGCTAATTTATATAGTATTTGTCAACAGATTCCATGCACATCAGCATATATAACAACTAAAACTATATGATTTACTCCAAATTTTCTTTTGTTTAAATAAAATTAAAAAAGATGATTATTTTGGTGGTTTATTTAGTTTGCTTAATCTGAGTGGGAGGATTTGCCTGCAATTGTTATTGTCAAGCAAAAATATATAACGTTGTAATATAAAATCATTGCAGTTTATGATTATGATATAAAGAAGGCAAGTGAAAACAATCTTATGGGATTTAAATTCAATATAAATTGAAATTGTAAAATATTTTATAGTAGAAAGCTCACAGCTTTATAAAAGTTAAAAATTTATAGATAATGTTTGAGATCATGCATGTTTAAAGATAGTTGTTAACAATGTGTTGCTTTGTGATGCCACTATCATTATTATAATATTTCCAGTTCTAATTCTTTTTTGATGCATAAAACAAACTTTGCTGTTTTCCTATTTTATAGAAGTTGACATTAATATAATATGCTTATATAAAATTTAAAAAACTTTTTAAAACTTGCAAGGAAAAATGTAAATAATTTTAAAAACATTAACACTTCCAATGATATTTTTTCATTTTTCTAATGTTTTACACTATTTTAGATATGTTATTTTAGAAATATGTTACTTATTTACTATAGTGCTAATTTTTCTATCAGTAGTAGAATAAATGTGAAATAGTTTGCATGATAGTTATGTTTTTGATGTCAATTCAGTCTTTCAACATCTACAGTCACTTACACTTATTTGGAATAAAATTCTTCTTCATTGTAAGTAAAATTACAGATAAAAATGAATATAATTTTGTTGTAATAATAACAATTTTCTTCTGTTTTACTTTATTGCTAATTCAGAATACGTACTTAGAATAAAATTTTTCCTAGTTATAGATATCAGTATTACAGTCTCCTTTTTGTAAAAATTCTTGTTTGTGGTAATTAAATTAACTGTCCAATATCTCTTTTTTGTTAAAGTCATTATGAAAGTATTTCTGATTGTCTTACATGCATGTTCCTTTACTGAGATCATGGGTAATTTGAAAAAGAAAACATTAAATTATCTATTGGCATAAAGCTTGTCAGGGGTTTTAGGATGCAATGTTTGTGAACCCTCACTCTTATCTTGACTCTTTATGCATCTCAGTCCAAGAGAATTGTTCACAGAGATTCCCAGTGTCTGAATAACTTTTCAACCTAGCAAGTTAAGATCAGGGATCTTGGTGATGATGTAGAAAATTGTGCTTTGTTTACCAGTCATTAGATTCTTGGCTTGGCTGATGAAAGTTCCCAGCATAGGCAGGTTGTGTTTGCTGGTAGACTTTTAGTGATATCTGACCTCATTTAGCTTCAGTTTTTCTAGCTGTTTCCAGACCAACAAGGAAATTAAATTTGCTGTTGTTGCAGTGTTCAGTTTTATCATGAATTGTTTGTCCTGGGTCATGTTTGGCACAACTAATCTAGGAGTACACTGAAGATCATTTTGCCAAGTTCTGCATTTATGATTCTTTTCACGGAAAGTTGAGTATGATGTTCCCATTGCTGTCATTGCTTCTTCTTACAAACAGTTTCCAAATGTCTTTTCTTGTCACAAAAGTGGCATTTGACTTCTTTGTAAGGGCAGTTTGTCACTTTATGAACCTTTCCACATCTGTAACACTTCCACTCAGGGTTTGTGGAATTAGACTGCTGGTGGTTTTTTCATTGGCCCTTATTCTGGCTGCATTTGACCTTGGTAACAGGCCTGGTCTTGGAACCATAAACAGTTTCCTTGGCAAACTTTGCTGCATCTCCAGTTTCAATTTTAACTTGGACAGCACAGACAAAGCCCATTTGTATGTCCTTGACCTTGAAAAGAGCCTTCATGACAGTTTCATTACTGACAGAACATATGAATCTCTGTCTCAGATCTTCATCTTATAGGTCTGTGATGAAAGAAAAGTTACAAGTAGCAATGTCTTGACATATATGTGCTGATAGCTCCTGCAGAGTTTCGCCTGATTTCTGCTGCATGTCATTCTAGAAGTTGAAATATTCTCACACAATGAAAAATTTCAGGTCAAATTGTTCTTTCATAAAGTTGATCATTTCCTCCATCCTCAGTTCATTAATGTCCTTGGGCAGTTTCTGTTGTGTAACCAGATTTGCCAGTTGTTTATGAATAGTAGCAGTTTGATTTGTCAAGAAGACTTGAGCCTTGTACTGTTTAGGCACAGTGTTGGTCATAACAAAAGAGCAGAATCTTGACCAGTAATCAGGCCAAAGTTCTGATGTTGAAACTGAAAGCAGCAAATGGTGAGATACCAGCTGAAGAAGTTGGAAGACAGGAACATAGATTAGAATCTATTTCAGAAGTTTGAAACTGAATCAACATTCTCAAAGGTTCCATTTCTTCTCTCTGCTGCTGCACCTGCCCTCCATTTGTTCGGTCTCAAGTTGAAGTTTTTGTGTGAGCAATTTGATCAGCTTGCCCCTTTGTTTCACTATTGTTATCAAAGTAAAACAGTCCACACATTGAGGATAGTCTTTCTTATCCTATCTTCTCTCATTCACTCACAGAGAAAACACAGTGAGGTTTACTGTCTCTGAAACAATGTATAACAAGATAAGACTAAGGCAAAAAAAAAAAAAAAAAACAACAACAAAAAATGCTGTGCCACCAACTCTGCTTATATAGTAGTGTATGATGAGAACATTCTAGAGAGTTCTAGAACTTTTCATTTGATTCTTTGGGACAGATTCATGTGCTAGCAATTTTCATTGGACATCTACATGCTAGTAATTTCCACAACAGAATCAAGTCTGTTTTTATATACATTGAGAACAGAATAGTGGCCAAAACAAATTAGTGCAGGAAATACGTGTTCTATAGTGCTTATTAGAAGAGATGTTATCATGAGAAAATTAGTAAATTTATGTGAGAAGATTGTCTTACATTTCACACAATATTTATTCATTTTTGTATTTTGATTGGAAATAGGTATTAAATTTTCCTATAGTGTTTGCATGCATGTTAGAAATACATCTGAATGTAGGTAGTGCAGACTTTTAGCATAGCAACCAACATCTCTGTAGTATATCCCACCCTATAAGATTAGACCAAAATGCATAACTCAAACACAGAAAGACTATGGCATCTAAAAGAAATGATTCAAGTAAAAGAAAAACACTTTGAGAAGGGTGTAACATTCATACAAAAATAGAAAAAGAAAACAAAGCTGAGTTAATTTTAGTTTTTAATATGTAGCAGAGGCTCTACACAAATTAAACTACTTAAAAACAGAGCTAAAACAATTATACAATCAGCCACAAAACTGTAGAACTATTATTCAAATATAATCAGCTACAAGGTGTGACTAATGATAAAAACTTGAATATTTTTGATGACACACTAAAGAATTAAACTGAAAGACTTTAGTTAGTTAACTCATGAGTAGTATTAAATGGATCATTTTCTCTTTTTATAACAACCCAAGTTATAGCTATTCCACTTCAAATTTTATGAGAAAAGGGATACTAAAATGTAAGTTGCAGATCTACATAATTGTATAAATGTTAAATTTTGTATGTAAAAAGAATATTTTTCCTATTACTTATTTTTTACCTGTTAATTTCATTCTAAAAAAATTCAAGAAATTATAATTATTAGTTATCCTTGTTTTTATCTTATTTTAAGAAAATATAATTTAAAATATGAAGGAACCAAATTGAAATAAATTAGGCTGGCATCTATCATAACTTTGACTATGTAAAGTTTTCTAACTAATCAAATTATAAACATGATCAACAGTAAATAAAAGAACTCTTTATAATTAAGCCATTTCCATACAGACTTAACAAACATAATTTCAGAAGAAAAAAAGGCTTTTTATTTACTAAACTCAGTTTAATTTGGCACAAGACCAAAAGTATGAGTAACTCACTACTCAATATTAGTAGTCAACCAAGCTTGCTAATAATTATATCTCTTCCTGAGGGGTGAGGTGACTAAAGTTTTGTTGACAGCTTAGCAAAATTCTTTTATAAAATAAAGGTTTACCTTTTTTTAAATAGTGTCCACTAATTAAGTGTACCATTTTGTTACTTATTAATTGGTATAAATTTCAGTATTTAAATAAATGATCAGATTTTTGCGAGTTATTAAATAGACTAAAATATTTTTGCTTGTAAGTATTTGATAGTTTTACAGGTATATTAAAGCATTCAATTTATTGTATGTTTTTTTCTCTACTTGTCTCTCTCATATGTACATTAGCTTCTATTTGTAATAGCAGAAAATGATTATAATAGTCAATTAGCTGCTTTATTTCCTTAACAACTAATTAGGGAATAGTGAACTGATATATATTCACTCTAGTCTGTGGTGTCAATGTAATAATACAGATTGTGGATAATGATTGCCTGCATCCTCTATGCAAGTTCCCTTCCTATCAACAAACCATAACATGATAAACAGTATCAGAAAAAATCTGAAACCAGCCAAACTCAAATCACCAAAATCTCTTAACTTTTCTTTTACTAATATCCGGGGCATTTGTACCAACTTTTGCAGCATAGAAGCTTTCCTCCACAAAAAGTCCCCTAACATCCTAGCACTCTGTGAGACTAACCTCAACTCATCAATTCCCTCCTCTGACTTCTCGATCCCTGGTTATTTTCCCCTCCTAAGGAGAAATACCTCTGTCCATATGCATGGGTTGGGGGTCTATGTCAGTGAACACCTCCCTGTAGCTAGGGTGACATCACTCGAATCCCCCAACCACCAATATGTAGGCTCAACCCTTGTTCCCTGTTCAGGATGTGATTTCCGGCTTTCTCTTTTCCAATCTTTTCACTCTTTTCTTTTTTTTTCTTTTTTTTTTCAATTGGAGTAGATAGACTAAACTATTGCCCGGTTCACACTCCACCCATGTCTATTGAACAGGTGAAGAGGCTCATCCCTTGTTCCCTGTTTAGGATGTGCTTTCTAGCTTTCTCTTTTCCAATCTTTTCACTCTTTTCTTTTTTTTTTTCAATTGGAGTAGATAGACTAAACTATCGCCTGGTTCACACTCCACCTACATCTATTGAACAGGTGAAGAGGCTCATCTGTTGTTCCCTGTTTAGGATGTGGTTTCCAGCTTTCTCTTTTCCAATCTTTTCACTCTTACATAGCTTCCTGTGCATCAGTGGCATTACCACCTTGCTCGGGGTGATATGATTAAAAGAAAAAGCATGTTTGAGATGACAATACAAATCAGAAGGGATTGAATTTATGTCTGTTACAAAAGAGATCAATGACTGCTACCAGAATTTGAGCTTAATTCATAAATTGCATTTTTAGGCTAGTACCAACTATATTATTTCACAAATCTATCACTATATATTACTATTTCCAATTATATAAAAGTTGTATAGTGTATATATGTATTTGTTTGTTTCAGGGATCCTAAGAAATTCATTAAAGAATCTCAATGGAAATTTTAGCTCTTCAAATAATTATGCTATACTACAAAAAATCAATATATTTATTATGAGTTAACTTATTCAAATACATTGCTGACCAGAATCATAAGCCAATGAAAATAAAGAAAAAAATATACCTTTTGCATTGTTAGACTCAACAACTTACACTCTTGTGCAAATTAATTGAAACAACTGCTTTAGATTCTTTTTTTTCCTCATATGGTCAGTTTTAGACCCACTGGAGTGATGGGGTGTAATTGATTTCTATTTTCTCCTTAGATTAGTTTTTTTTGTGGTGATGTGCAGTAATATGAATATATTTTTAAAGTGTATGATGAAATTTCTTTGACCTTAAAAATATTGCAGCATCCGTGATTGCTACAGATTTTTATTATGATCAGACACTATTGTTTTGACTGTCAATTAGTTGTGCTACAGCCATTTTCTGTGATGGATGTTACTCTGAAGAAGCATACAAAAATTGTAATGCTGCATGAACACACTGGCAAGTCTTACAGAGAAATCGTGGATATTGTTGGTGTCAACCTTTCACTCTCGGTCATGTCAGCAAGGTAAAGAAACAAATTGGATTCATCAGTTCAAAACATAAAGGATAATGCAGTTGGAAGAGCAAAACAATGCCAAGAAATGACATATACATAAAAATAAGAACATGTGAAAGCTTCTAGGAAGACATTATTTATTTTATTTCAATTAATTTGCACAAGGGTGAATTTGAGTAGAGCTTCAAAAAGTGAAAATAAGAAATGAAAAAATAAAAATTACAACATTTAACATTTATTAGTGAAAATTAGTCTAAATTTTAACTGGTCAAAAGTTTAAGACTATACCTAAAAAAAGAAGTCCTAAACAGAGTATGAAGTGCCCAATGAGATGTTTCAGTATTGAGATGTGTGACTGTCATTTGGAATAACTTCAAAAGTTCAGTTTGGCATGTTTGCAGTTGGTTGGCTGGAATTTAATTCCAAGTGGTTAAAATGATTTCATGAAGATAATACGCTCTTTGGAATTGACGTCCATTTCTATTGGCTTCACTTGCCATCCTCCCCAAATATTTTCATTGGGTTTCAGGTCAAGTGAACATATTGGATGGTTCAAAAGAATCATGTTATTCACCAACAAAAAGGTATTTGTCCTGTGGTCATTATGGATTGTAATGTTGTTCAGCTGAAAGATTCAGTCATTTCCGCACAAGCAAGGTCCTTCAGTCAATAAGAATGTTCTCTCCAACATACCAATGTAATCAGCTGCAGTTTGATACCTCTGTATAATCTGAAACTCCATTGTTCCTAGGAAGGAGATAGCACCCCAGAACCTGATGGAATCTCCTCCAATGTCTTGTGTAAAAAAGTCTCTTGTGGGATATACTTACTGTACCAGTCATGTTGGAAGCCATCTGGGCATTCCATGTTAAAGTTTTTTCTGATCAGAGAAAAAAAAAATTCCACTTTTCTATGCCCCATGTTTGGCTCTTATCATCAAGGTTTAACTGTGCTGTTTCGTGATTTGGAAGGAGGCATGAATTTTGAAGACTTTTTAAAGCTTTCTCTTAGAGATGCCATCTTATTGTTCTTGAGTTACATTCTGTAGCCATAAGCACCTTAATCTGGTTTGATTTTTGGCTAGTGTCTTGTTGGACAACCCATCAAATCTTCCTACTTAATGCCAACAAATCTTTCTTGGGCTGGTTACTTGAAATTCTCATTCTGTATCCCCCAGGATCTTCTAAAAAATTTGCAATAGCAGTTTTACCATGTCCAATTCTGCCATGTTAAAATTGTTAACTTTTTAGCCTTTGCCATGTCTTTACAAAAAGTAATACAGGAAAATACCAGTGGGAGATGTTGTACTGTGCTAATGCTTGAACATAAATAGCTAAATTTCATTACATGTTTATCAATTAAAACTTTGTTTAAATATGATCTTAAACTTGTAAACAGCTAGTATTTACCCTAATTTTTCAGTATTCAAATTTTCCTTAATAAATGCAAAAATGTTTTAAAGTTTTAATTTTCCTTTTCTTATTTTCATTTTTTAAAGCTTCAAGTAGTTGAGTCGAACAATGCAAAGGGTCTATTTTTTTTTTTCATTGGTCAGAAGATTTTGGCCAGTAGCATATATGTGAATTATATTGGTTAATTTGCTTTGTGTTTGTAAATTTGAATTTATACAGTTAAAACTTTTTTAGTTTTTATGAGTGTAATAAAAGAAAATAATTTGAAAAATTGGATTTTTGTTTTAGATGTCAAAACAATGATTTGAATATAAATAAGTGATCAATTTACAACTGTCTTTCACATCATGGTAACTATTTTTACAATTTCATTTTATATTATCTTTGAATTGAAAATTTCAAAGAATAGCTTTAAAACTTAACCATGGCCAACATTTTCCATTTGTGTTTATTTTGACCATTATTATTGTTGATATAAACACTAGAGAATTGCTTCTTTTCAAAGGATTTCATTTTAATGATACAAATAGAGTTGTGAATATAGGAATAAAAAAAGATTTATAGCTATAGAAATGTTGTGGTTTTGATTAAGAAAACAGGCCAGTTGAACATTGTCAGACATTTAAATCATTTTATTGTCAAGAGGAAACAAAAAATCAACTCTGATGGCAAAATAATAAATATAAGAATAAAATTTTCTATATCTACAAAAACAAATAACATGAATCTCATGTGTTTGAAAGTGCTCAAGAAAATAAAAAACATCTTTAGGAAAATAAAAAGTGATCTTTGTTGCTATAAGATATTGGTGAATGAATACTGGGAGATAGAGACTTATGTGTTATTTCTATGTGCTATTCCCCAAAGATAGTTATATATTGTATTGATTAGCTTTTGGTTGCAAAGAAAAAATATTTCATTTTTCTTGCCTTTAACCATACAGAATACAGTAAAATACAAAATATAAACTGTGATAAAAATGTTCCTTTCTTTCATTTTGATATCTACTCTGAATATCTTGAGTTAAAAAAGCAGTTATTTTTATTAAGTTAATGATTCTTGATAAAAATGAATAACTGATATCACAAGAATATATATATTCATTGCAAGTTTGCAAATGGTGGTTTATTAGTAATAATTCCTATTATGCACTATCTTAGGATCTGATCTAACATTGCCAGAACAGGTTAAGAGGCTCATCCCTTGTTCCCTGTTTAGGATGTGATTTCCGGCTTTCTCTTTTCCAATCTTCTCACTTTGTTTTTTTTTTCAATTGGAGTAGATAGATCTATCTATCACCTGGTTCACACTCCACCCACGTCTATTGAACAGGTTAAGAGGCTCATCCCTTGTTCCCTGTTTAGGATGTGGTTTCCGGCTTTCTCTTTTCAAATCTTCTCACTTTGTTTTTTTTTTCAATTGGAGTAGATAGATCTATCTATCTTTCTCTTTTCCAATCTTTTCACTATTACGTAGCCCCCTGCACATCAGTGGCATTATCACCTTGCTCGGGGTGATATGATTAAAAAAAAATAATATATATATATATATATATATATATAATTTTAGTTTATAAGATCTTACAATATGACAAAACATGTATTTCTGTCAGACTATTTTCCTTCTCATGTATACTTATATATTGCAAAATCACAATCTATAATCAGTCACATATATTTCTAATGAATTTATAAAATTATTTGATTGGCTATGATAGATGAAACCAGTCATATTATAACTTGAGAAAGAGTATGTATAATTATTAAGCATATGGGAATACGATATTTATCTCAAGAAATGCCGTTTTATGTTTATAATTAATCAATTTACCAACATATAACTCATCTTCTTTGCTCACACTTTCTGTCTGCGGAATTCCCTTCTGTATATTTTCTTCCCTAACAGCTACAATCTTCAAGAACATAAATGCAAAGTCAACTGCTATCTCTTATCTTCTTGACTCATATTCTTTCCCCACAACCCTTGTATCATGTTCTTCCTTTCCACTCCACTCTCTTGCAGCCCTCTTCACACTGGTATTCTCATCCTTTTCTTATTCATTCTCTGATTCCCCTTTAACTTGCTCCTCTTTCTCACCCCTTACCTCTTATGTAACCCCCTGTGCACCAGTGGCAGTTCTACCTTGCTTGGGGTGAAATGATTAGAAAAAAAAAATGAGCTTCTTCCACATAACAGGTCAGTTGATTTTGCAAAGTACTGCTCACAACTGGATGAGTTAAAGGTAGAAATTCAAGGAAAACACTCAGAACTGGTGAACAGGAAAGGTGTTGTTCTTCATCAGGATAATGCCAGACCACATGTGTATTTGGTGACCTGGCAAAAATTGTTGCAACGTGGCTGGGATATGCTACCTCACCCACCATATTCAACAGATATTTCTCCTTCAAATTATCATTTATTCAGGTCCTTGCAAAATAATCTAGATGGTAAAAAATTTACTTTTTTCGATGGCATAAAAAAACCACCTTAATGAGTTCTTTGCTGAGAAACTACTGAGATTCTGGGAAGATAGAATATTTAAGATGAAGGAAAAGTAGAGAAATGTCGCGTATCAAAATGGTTCATATTTAATTGAATAAATTTTTAATGGAATAATTTTGTTTTGTGTTTTAATTTCCCTTAAAAATCAGCATGAACTTTCCAGACAACCCAATATTACATTAGAGATAAAGTCTAAAGAGATATCTACTGGAACTTGAAAGGGTGATGGTTCAGATAAGTTACAGAGAGTGTTAGTCTCTATATATATATGTTTGTTATAGACCAGCAAATATGGTAAATATTGTACACTAGATTGAAATTCTAATATTTTGAGGATTACAATGGAGAAATCATTTTATGAAATAGTTGTATACCATGATCAAATAGAGAACTATAACCAAGTGTTACAGAGCTGCATTTTACCATTATTCATAATATTAATAGATCTAAAAGTAGCATGTTTATTGTTAGATAACACAAGAGATATAGGTTGGACTAAAAGGATCTGATAATTGATGACTATTATAATAGCTACAAGAAGAGAATTTTATTTTTGATATTTGAACTGATTGCAGAGGTTTCAAAAGATGTTTTATTGTAACTTTTGTTATACTAAAAATTCATTTAAGAGAAGTTATATTGCTATAATGTAATATGAACTTATAACTGTTGTATGGCTATAAATCTAATACTTGTTAGATCAAAGTGGTTAGAAAATACTGTAGAAATATTTTGGAACTTTGTTATTTCATAAAAACATATAATAAAGGTTTTCTAGTGTTGAAGTACTTGTTGCCTTAAGCTAAGGAAAGAAAGAATTAAGAAAAAGAAAGTAAATATCCATATTTTATAAAAACAAAATTTAAGCAATAAAGTAAACTGTAAAACATTGTTATTTCTCTTGCACTTAGTACATTTATTAATTATTTATTTAGAATACTTTAATGAACAAACACAAACTACTAATAGGGAAGCGGAAACAAACTTTTAGCTCACAAACCCATAGGACAAGTCCAGACATGTAAAGTGAAAAAATTAAGTACAAAAATAAACACAAGAATGAAATAAAACAAAACAATGACCAAATAAGTTTAAGCTATAAGTAAAAGACATGCCAATGTGCATGCAATTATATCTATGTATATATACATGCTTACAATGTTTTAAGTTATTAAAAGAGTTTAGATATAGATATAAGAAGTAATTACAAGACAATATAAGGTGCTGAAAGTGTGAAAGTCCTGTGTTTGATGGAATATATGCCTCCTATTTACATTTATTATTACAATATTACAAGTTAGGCTATGTACAAATATTGGTAGTCTGTGTATAACACCTGTGTAAACATTAATGTACTAGATACCTCAACTTCACAAAGAAGATGTGAATATTATTTCATCTATATTTTGGAAAAAAGGGTCGGTCATATATACCACTAAGTACAATAAGTAATTAAGTAATTTTTTTCTTGTATGTATGTATGTATGTATGTATGTACTGCATGATCTATATCAGAATTTTAAATGAGTATTTTTACTCTGGCTCTGGATTTGAATTCAGTGTTGTCATTCTCTTAGTCTGGTTGTCAACAATGGCTAGATCTCAGACTTTGCTACTATTTACCTGTAGTTGAACATTTTGAATTCAGAGTTTTTCCTATTGCTATACTATTACCATCCAAGTGTTGCAACCTGCTGCTCCCACTTGTCATGATTTGAACAAAGGGACAACCTTAACCTCGCTTTCCTTTCCACCAAAAATTGGCAGCCAGGAGCTGAAACCTTATAATCAGCATCACTTTCAGTGAAAATCTGGTCCATTCTTGTCCTGGAGCACAGGATCAAAGTGTAGTATCTGTTCTTAGGCACTCACTTCCTGCTTGCCTGTGTAGAAGCAATGACCAGCTAAGACTAGCTTTTGACAAGCAATGACCAGCTTTGTGCACAGTTACCACATAAGCAGGGGCGGGGTAATCTTTGACCAATGGCCTGAGTGTACACACTCAGGTTCCCCATGTTAAAAACTGACTATGTCACAACTCACTCCAGTGGGGGAGTAGGGTAAATCAAAAGTGTAGTATCTGTTCTCAGATACTCACTTCCAGTTGCCTGCAACACTCACCACTTGGTGATCTGTAGGTTTGGAAGGTAAGAACCAGCTTTTATAAGTTATGACCTGCTAAGACAAGCTTGGACCAACTACATACCCTCTTACTGCGTAGGTAATCTTTGGCCAGTTACTCAAGTATTTGTGTCCGGAGTCTCTCCTTTAAAAAACTGACCTTGTCTCACATCTTGCCTCAGTGGGTGGGGATGGGTAAATAACCTCCTTTTTTACCTGAAGGGCAGGATCAAAGTGTAGTATCTGTCTACTATATGTACATTACTTAAATACTCACTTTCTGCTCTCTGGCCACCTCCAGCTAGGTGTATGTTTCATTTGTGATCCCACTATCTGCAATTGATTCCTGGAATGATTACATTCTAGTTAGCAGTCAGTCCTGCTTTAGGTTTAACTCTAGTTTGCCTTAGATCCCGTTACCTGTGGTTGATCTAGCAAAGGAGATGATGACTGTTCAAGCCCATGTGCTAGCTCTCTTACCTACTTTTGAGTAAACATGTGCTAGGTTGCAACTGGACCCGTCCTCCTTGGTTTACATTAGATTGCTGCCAAGACCTGATCTTTGCAGGTCATGTTTTGAGCCGTTCAAAACTTTTGATGCCGTTCCAGCCTGTGTCATTCCTGACAGATGCTGACGACTTCCCAGCCTGTGCTGTTCATACCAGACACTGATGAAATTCCTGCTGACCAATGATGATGTTCCAATCTGCACTGTTCCTGCCAGAGGCTGTCTATGTTCTAGCCTTGCTCTTTCTGCTAAATGTTGACAATGTTCCTGCCAACTGATGATGATGTTCTGGCCAGTACCATTCATACCAGATGTTGACAACTTTCCAGCCTGTTCCGCATAAACCAGATAATGTTTGATTTTCCTGCCTATGCTGTTCCTCTTAACTGCTGACAACACTCCAGCGTGTGCCATTTATGCAAGATGCTGATGACATTCCCAGTCCATGCCATTCATGCCAGATACTGATGGCATTTCCTGTCAACAATGTTCCCACCTGTGGCATTCATGCCAGACATTGATGACTTTCCAGCCTGTGCCATTCCTGCTAGATGTTGATGATTTCCAGCCTGTGCCATTCATACCAGACACTGATGATGTTTCCTACTGATGATGATGTTCCCACTTGAGCTGATCCTGCCAATTGTTGCCAAAGTCCCAGCCTATGGCCTTTCCCAATTCCCAACTGTTTGCTCATCGTTTTTATCATAATAAAAACTGATGTTGATAAATTCTACATCTTAGAAGATAATTTATTTACATATTTAATTTAAAACAAAAATCAATTATTATAAATATTATTTTTCTTTCAACAATTTATCTGATTCAGAGTTGTAATTACTCCAAATTATTTAAAGTAATATTCTTAATACTTTTGCTACTATAAAACAGAGAAAATCATTGAGACAAATCTGAATATATAAAATGGGGGAAGTAGTAAGAAATAAACATTAAAATTTAATCTGGGTAATAATCCAACCAGTTAGTTTTGAAAGAAAAGAAACAAAGAATGAAATTTGCTGAGATCAGTCAAATTTGAAAGAAATAACTGAAATAACTGAAATAACTGAAAAACTATTTTTGAATATTCTAAAACTGATGTCCTTTACATTAAATCATCTCTAAAATATTTAAAAAGTTCAAGTTTTGGTAATTGTCCATGAAATCATATCTTGTCATTTTTATTAATCATTTATTGTCTTTTATTCTCTGTGTAGCAGGTAGTGAGTTTTTCAGTTTCTACTTTAGAAATACTGTGATGTGTGTGTGAGAAAGAAAGAATGGAAGTTGTAGGTCATCTTGGATTTCCTTTTCATTATTATGGTTATTAGTTTATTGTGAAGCCCATTTTGAGAAATGCAAACTTCCACTGAATAATTGCAAGGATTTAGGGTTCAAGTAAATAAATGCTCAAAAACTGACAGCATTTCCTCCAGCAATGAAAATTCTCAGCAAACAACCAAAGAATTTAATGAACACTTGAAATAGCTGATTTGTATCATCAGATGATAATCTAATTTAGTTGTCTTTTTTTGAGTAGAGGATATGGATATAAAATTCAAGAAAAAAGCAAAGGCCTTCTAAGAAAACCAGTTCTGGTCTTTGTTAGACATTAAATTCTCCTTGAATTATATCATTGTTATTGTTACAGGATTATAGTATCAGCTCTTTTAATGTTTGCTGCTGGTTAAAGAAATTGTAACTCTTTTTCTGGTTTTGCTATTCACAATTAAATTAAATTTTTCAATCATGCTGGAAATTTGATGAAGAAACAATGTTATAGTCAGAGTAATAAAATCTATATTAACCATCTGAAAAATTAATCTTTGCAGAAAACCAACCAAAGAAATTTTAATATAAGATTTACACTAATTAAATGAAAATAAATGAACTTATAAAGGTTAAAATAATACTATGAATTTAACAAACTTTTGATAATTTTAAAATATCTTCTCTTAGAAAATTATCAGTTAACTAAGAAAGTACCAAATTAAAACAATGACAAAACTGAAATAATGAATCAGGATAAAAGTCAATTAAATCAGACATTTTTAAAAATACTCAGATCGAGGTCATCTTTAGAATATAAATACCTATGAGATTAAAAAAGAAATATTCTTTTGATGTGCAATCAAAGAGCAAATGCATTTCCTTAGAAACTAGTCATAGGAGGAAATTAATAGAGAATAGCGTTTTGTAGTGTTCTATTTAATCAATAGTAGTTTGGGCTCTGTAAAAAATGGGTTGCATTTTTTTGTTAGCTGACCTAGTAATAATGAAGCAATACTTGCATGAGCAACTATAAACTCATAATGTGATGAAGATGGTTTTCTTTTTGAGCAAGCAAATAGAAATGTGTCACTGTTAATAGGGAGAGAAGCATCAGTGAGTGAGTGAACAAAGGGCTGATAAATATTTACTATTTTCTGGTGAAAATTGCTATACACGTGTATTTGTACACAAATATGTATATATTTAAAAACTGTTGTAATAGGAGATCAAGAAGAATTTTTTCAGCACCTCCTGTAAGGCAGTGGAAATTAAGGATTTTAACAAACACAATTTCAAATTCAAGCTTTTTAGTGTAAATATTTAACCAAGTAAACCTATGTAAACATTAAATAGAAAATATTTTGATTTTACTGACTTTTTGAAAGAATGTTTTTAAATGTAAAAATACTGTTTCCTCAAATAACAACATCAATTATTTTTTAAATAGCATGTATTAATTGCTGTCTTATAGAGTACTGATTATTACCAAATAAAAGAAGCACTGATTTTGATACCCACTAAAAGTATTAACACTCAGAAAAGTCTTTCATAAATAGAATTTATTCTTTTAAATGTATAACTTTGTGTCATTGAAATGTATTTACAGTAATTAAATATAATAACTAAATAATGCCCATATAAAATTAACCCCCAAAAATTGAGAATTGTATTAATAACTTCATTTATTTGTATGAAAATCATTTTACAATTTTTAGCGATTTTTATGCTTTCCAAGTGCATAAAGTTTATTTTTCAATACTGGTTTTTAAAATTATTCAGTGGCAAACAAGCAAGATTACCTCCCTTGGCATTTAACATGCACTTTAATGTAATTGTCAAGTTTTTGTAAAATTAATTTGGGAGTGAAAATTCAAATTTATTTTGATTTTGAATAGTATTTTACTTTTGAAATAATATTTTACTTTTAATGATTAATGATAGTTTCTTTCAGTAGAAATTTGTCAAGAGCTTGAAATATTCTTTTCATAAATACTCTTGAAAGTTTTAGACTCCAAATTGCTGGGGTGTAGATATTGTTTTCAATAACTAACTTTTTAATTGAAGTTTTAAAAATAAAAAAAAAATTTCAGAAACTTTTATTTTAGTTTTAATTGAAAGCTAAATGATTAAATTTACTATTTCCAGTTAGCAAATTACTCTGGTGTATTCCAAACAGAAATTATATTGATTAAAATCTAAAATTTTATCAATTTTTTTTTAATCTTTCAATTTTTCAGCCATTTTTGAGTGATTGACACATTTGTAAACAAAAGTTAATTCTCAGTTTAAAGATAAAATATACATCTGTGACACATTATTTTGGAAAATTAGCAAATTTAATGTTAAATAAATCTGCTTTATACAAGTATTACTTACTTATAGCATGCAATTTAGAATAAAACTATTTTTTAATCACAAAGTTGAACTTTTGACCAGCCCACCATATTTGAAATGTGTTGACAGCTCACAAATACAAGATAAGATAAGTGCATGGTGATCACAAGTGACATAATTGTACAGATTTTTCCTAGTAAGGGGAAGAAATCCTGATACACATGACATTTTAATATACACATGGAAATTACCATAAAAAAACTTTAGATGCACACAAAAAAATATTAAAAATTATTTTAAAAATATGAAGGCATGATGATTTGTATTAAACTTTTTAATTTTTGATTAGTAAATGTAATCTTCATTTTATAAGTTTATAAACAACCCCAACAAATCTTTGAAGTATTTAAAAATATTTTTGAAACTTTGTAAAATATTATAATTAAAAGAAAATTAAAATAATTCTTTTAAAATTTCATTAAAAATTGGAAAAAATTTCTTCAAACCACAATGTCTTAAATTTATATTATTTATTCAAGGAATTGAAAGCTTATCAAATTAAATAATGTCATAGTTATATTGTATTTTTTATTTTACTATTTGGCACAGATTTTCAGAAATAAAGGCAAAATGTTTAAAAAAAGAATAGATGATTTACAATTCCCAATGAGTCTTGTGTTTAGCTAATTAGACCAATTTTCACAACAAAATTTAATTTCTTAGAATTTAATGAATTTATGTGGAGGGGGGGTAACCAATGTAAAAAAATATTTTTACCAATATCTTTTAAAAATAATAATTTCTAAAATAATTTAATTCAGTTGTGAATAAGTCCTGAAAGTTTCATTAGAATCTGACAATTATTTGATTTTTGCAAAAATTTTAAAGTTAATGTGTTTGTCACCAGATTTATGTAATATTACATTTTCCATTGTAAACTTTCATAACAATTTGGTTACCTGCTAACTAAAATCAAAACAAGATTTTTACCAAAATTTTGAGCATGTTAGAAGGGATTAAAAATTTTAAGAAAATAATTAAAAAATACTTTGATCTTTCCTTTTAATAATAACATAAACATTTTGATGAAAAAGTTTGTTTTTATTAAGTTTTATGCCTTTTTTATTCATACTATGCTGTTTTTTCAGTGATTTAGTGAAGATATGTCAGTACAGATGCAAAAGAGGTCCAGCATCACATGTGGAAGTGTTTCTCAGGACCAGTTACAGCTGAATTTTTCCCATTAGCAGCGAGATAATTTGGTATGTCTAGCTAGATACATGCTTCTCTGCAATTGGTCAAGAAGATCCTTGTAAGTGGACTCATGTCAATAAAAGCTGGGGAAAACAGCAGTCATCAAGATGTAGTGTCTTGTCTGGCAACTGCCCTCTAACATTGTCAGACTGTATGCCTCTGGTTGGAGAGAAACCCAGTCCTGTCTGGAGGAAAATAGACAGGTACCTGATCTTGCTTTATAGAGGGTCTAAGGAATATTTATGATCAAGCTTAAGGGCTCAGAGATCCCACAATAAAAATGGACATGTGCTGCATTCCGCCTCAGTTGGGAGGTAGATAAATACCGTTACGGTGTCTTGTGAAGTCAGTCTCTTGGGCATTTGGTTTCTCAAGTTTTCCATGGTTTTCAAGGCAGTGTTATTTCTTTGATACACCCCCACCCATCTCTTTCACCTCTCTTCCTGCATCTGTTGGAGGAATAATCAGTCAGGTGCCCTGCTCTCTCATTGATTTCAACACACTCTTTGGTTAAACTACAACAATTGCATAAACTGATCTGTTGCTTTTAAAATCAATTTGTACTCTCTTTATCAAAGAAGCATATTTAATACTTAAGATAAAATACCAACATTAGAAAAATATTTCCAATCATTTTTGCCTTATGGAGATTTTGAAGTTTATAATTAGTCAACCATTAACTTTAAATAGATGAGAGAGAGAGAGAGAGAGAGAGAGAGAGAGAGAGAGAGAGACTGTTCATTTATTCATCAACTATGCTGAAGTCACACACACAAGGAAAGTAAAACAGGTGAGATAAGTTATTTTTCATTCTCATCATAATATTACAGACAAGCAAAAGAACAGATTGTGAAAAACAAGGAATTTTTGCATTCATTATGTTTTGTCTTATTTTTAGTTACGGGACATAATCTTGATGTTTGAAAACTTTGGCATAATGATATCCTTTATTTAAATGTATATTTAAAAAATGAAATAAACTTGTGGCTAAAGGTTAGAAGCAATACTTTGATTTTCTTCCAAATTCTTCTTCTTTTCTATCAGCTGAAAATAGAATTTTTATATCCCGATTGTGTTTCATTTTCTGAAAGAAAATCAATAGTGCACCAAAAGATTATATATTCTCATGACATCCTTGTAATCTTTAACCCTTCACAACAAAGGTAGGCATTTTTGGGTGGTTGCATATTTATCTACAAAAACTAGCGTTTGCATGCCTTCCATAATTGAAAAATCAAGTGTAGTGATGTTAGCATCCAAAATTTTTTCTTCATTACAACATACTATACAGAGAACTATTCAGCCATTATTCCTTTGAAAGCAATGCTGTTGTATACCAGGAGACAGTGAGTAAGCTATACAAGTAATGTATAGCCCAACAATGAAGTAATGATATTTTGGTATCCATAGTAAAACATATTAACAGGGCCATCACATAAAGTTGTTGGAAAATTATAATATTAGCATTTTACATGCAACTAATATTTCTAAATATTAAGAAACAGGAAAAAAGTGATGTAAAAATCAATTTTATTTTTATATGAACTGTTCTAAAACTCTGAAACTTAGATTAATGGCAAATTTAGAATACCTGAATATGTTATTCATTATTAAGCATATAGATTATCCTAGAAGCACCATCTAACAAAAATAAACTCTTATTTTTTGATGTTGATTGGTATCAGATCATACAGTTTAAAGTAAATTTGTAATGTGAAAAAGTATTTTTCAGTGCTAAAATAAATAATCATAAATAAAGTTTTCTTTTGAGACAAGAAATGTTAAGATATTCAAATTATTTCTTGACAATCTTAGTATATATATATATATATATGCTATTTTCCCAGCAAAAGTCAGTATACTGATGAAGAGATGGGCCAATGCTAATGACATAGGAAAAAAATGATCTTGAACTAAAAATCAGAATTGACTATTAAGTGTTCAAAGAAGTCAGACTTGTAACTACATGCTGGTCTCAATGAAAAGGTTCCACACCTCATACTGATGTCTTCTTTTTATTGAAAAATTAACAGAGAATTAACTGTGAAACCAGAAACAACAAAAAAAATCTCTTAAAAGGAAATAGACAAACAAAATAGATTTCAAAGAAATAGACAAACAAGGAAAACACTTTACAAACAGAAACAACAATTTGGAACAAAATCAAAGAAATGATAGAGGGAGGCATAGTGTCTAAGAGGAGAAGAATTTCAGACATAGCAGAGAGAGGATAATTACTTATAGCCTCATATGACCAGCAGTATAGAAAAGAAAGAAGCCTGAGAGGACCAGTGACCTTAATGTTTACTGCCTCCCTATCCTTCCAGGCTTTTCTCTTGCTGCTTGTCAGCAGTAGATTATAAAGGAATTATTAATGCACAAGTCAGTATTTTACAGGGTGCAATAGGTAAATTGTCTTAATTTTATATTTTTAATTTTGAGCATGTGTGTTGTTTGTTTTTAATTTTGTTGACTACACAGTATTGTAAGGTTAGTTGGGTACCATCTGTAAGAAAAAGAGCACCAGAATGCAATTCATCTCACCAGAAGTTTAGAAAGAGCATACAGTACTTATGCTTAGCATTTGCACGGGAAACTCCAATACAAATATTTCAAAGTGTTTGGGTGTCAATCTCTGGATAGTGCAGAAGATTCAAAAGTGTTGGATAAGTCTAATGGTGATTATGAAGGTGTTTGGAGTGATCACAAGTGATGGCAACATTATACTGCCATTCATTTTCCCACAGGGTCTTGGACTCAACACAGAGGCCTACATCAAGTACCTTGAAGAGGTAGTGCTGTCCTGGGTCAAAAAAGTGGTTACTGGAAAACCTTGTCTGGCAACAGGACTCTGCACCATGTAACACAAGCATGAGAACTCAGTCATAGCTGTTAGACAATTTCTGCAACTGCATTACTCCTTACATATGGCCACCTAACTCTCTAGACTTGCAACCCTCTTGATTATTATGTGTGGGGCACAGGTGAGTGATAGAATAACAAAACTCCTTATAACACCAAAGATGATCTGAAGGCAAGGATTATGGTAGCATTCACCAACTTAAGCAAGAAGACTACCCAAAAGTGTTTCAGGAGATTCTAAAGTCATCTGGAGGCTGTGGTTGAAGCCAATAGAGATTTTATTAAATATATTTACTCTTTAGTATTTCAAGATATTTTTGTATAATTTTTGTAAATATATCTGTTAAAATATCTCATTTTAACAGATATATTTACAAAAATTATACAAAAATATATAGTGTTAGTGTTATTTTCATTTTTGCATAATTTAGTTGATAAAATACTAAACATTTAACTTCTCTTTGTGTATAGATCAGTTATAACGCTTTTAGTATAGTAAAGGAAACTGAATATATGATTGGTTGTGCTAGGAGTAGTTTAAAGGTAAATGCTACAAAACCGAAACATTAACCTAAAAACTTGTCAGAATTAAATTCTTATATGGATGCCATGCATAGCATTCAACTCATTCCAAAATGTCTTAACTGTATGCAGCCATTTTCTCAGATCAATGATTAAAAATGGCACTATGAATTTTGAACCGAACCCTTTATTACAATTACTGGAGTATATCATTCACATTTCTTGTGCAAAGCCTCTTTTGGTAGTCATGAGTTATCTCCTTCTAACCCTCTAACTCCTGACTATGAAAAGAGGATTTGCACAAGGAATAGGAATGATATACCCCAGTGATTGTAATAAAGGGTTTAGTTTGAAATTCCTAGCACCTGAAGAGGGCCAGAGTGTAATGGCCAAAATGTTGTAAAAGTGGCAACTAAGATGAGGACAATAGTCCGAATAATATAAATAGTGTAAAATCTCCCTCATTATAAATACATATATAATGAGTGAGATTATGTCTTTTCTGATAATGCCATTTCTCTGGAAAATCATATCAAAATAGAATTTATCAAATGTGATACATACATATATATATATATATATCACATTTGGTAAATTCTATTTTGATATGATTTTTATATATATATATATAAATGAGAGAAGGGGAGATAGAGATTATTATTTTAAATAATACTATAAAAGCACAAACAATTATTATTTTGTAAAATGATAAATTATTATAAATAATTAGTAATGAACATTCATTTAAGTTCAAATGTAAACATTTTAATATTAAATAAACTAACAATACTCAATTTTTTTTTTAATCGTATCACCCCGAGCAAGGCAGTAAGGCCACTGATGTGTAGGGGGCTACATAAGTGTAAAAAGATTAATTAGAAGAGAGTGAAGAGGAAGATGAACCAGTTAGAAAGAAGCAATAGAAGGATGAGAATGCAGGTGTGATGACAGTTTCAAAGGTGGAGAAAAAGGAAAGGATATACGGGGTGGGGAAAGAACTAGAGTCAAGTGGTTAATAGATGAGTATTGACATTGCATTTAAATTCCTGGAGGTTGTAGCTGTCAAGAAAGCAAGAAAATGGGAGCGAGTTCCACAGGCAGGAAGTGCAAGAGAAGAAGCTGCAGGAGTAGAATTGTTGTCTGCATTTGGCTAACCTAACTGTAAATGGGTGGGATCCAGTTGCCAGTCTGGTTGCACAAGTAAACACCTGTTGAGGGGGCACCAGTGACTTAAGCCATGAAAGTATTTATAGAACAGACAAAGGGAGGCCACATTTCGACGGTGGGGAAGTGGCTGCAGTCGAGTCGCCAGATCAGTACCTATCACATTAGACTTTCCTTTGGAGCCTGTTGAGAATACTAAGGAGAAAGGCAGTGGCGCCTAACCATAAATAGCAGCAGTACTCCATGCACAGACGGATGGTTGACTTGTATATATGCAGGATGGATTCAGGTGGAAAAAACATCCTGGATTGACATAGTGACCCAACCTTCTTAGCAGTGGATTTAGCTATGGACTTGATATAGTGGTTCCATTTGAGATCAGAAGAGAGGGTAAGGCTGAGGAGGTGCAGTGTATTGCTTTCAGGGAGAATCACTTGATCCATGCTTATGGGAGGCAGGAGAGGTTGACAACAGCTTCATCTTAGACGCATTGAAATTGACAAGCCACTTCTTGCCCCAATTCATCGCAGAGTGTAGATCCCGTTCAAGGTCAGCAGCGAGATTATGTTTGTCCGCCACGACGGGTTTCTTACTGATGCGGGAGTAAATTGTGGTGTCATCTGCATAGATGCCTACTTAGCACTTGATCTCATCTGGGAGGTCATTGATGAAAATAAGGAAGAGTGTCGGGCCCAGGATAGAGCCCTGTGGGACACCAGCATTTGTGCTGTAGGATGAAGAAGCATGCCCATTCAAAACGACCTTCATTTTGTGGTTATTTAAAAAAGATTGGATTAGATCAAGCAAGCATCCAGTAATACTGTAACCCTGTATCTTGCATAGAAGGCCAGAGTGCCAAACCCTGTCAAAAGCCTTGGAGATGTCCAGAGCAACAGCATGAGCCTCGCCTGACTCATCAAGGGCCCGGAGCATGTACTCTGTAATGGTTGTTAGCATGTCAGCCGTGGACCTTGCAAAGTGGAAGCCATACTACCTGTCAGAGTAGAGTTTGTGGGCAGTAAGATGTTGAACTATTTCAGCATTAATTATGGCCTCGAACACTTTCCCGAAAATTGGTAAAAGACTGATAGGGAGATAGTTGGATGGGTCCGAGGGTTCACCACAGTTCTTAAATACAGGAATGACTGAAGAGAACTTCCAGCATGCAGGAAAACAGGAAGCAGAAAGGCAGTAGTTATACAGTTTAGAGAGGACAGAGGAGAGTTCAGGAGCACACCTCTTAAGGACTATCACCGGGATTCCATCACCACCGCTCGCCTTATGGGGGTCAAGTTTTATTGTTAAATAAGAATTTATTTTTAAACCTAGGGAAACCTACTAAAATTATGTTTTTTTTTTGTTATTGTCTGAACAATTTTAGGGAATAAAACTAGAATAATATCAATGTACATATTAAATGCAAGTTAATTTATTACCACAACAGGCACACATTCAGACATATTTATATATCTTATGAATAACATTGAGCATTTTAATGTAGCATACTATGTTTTATATTTTTTCCTAAGCTTATAATAAAAATATTTTTCTAAGATTATATGTCAGTTAACCCACACTAGATGAAATTAAACAGTTAACTGTAGACTCTACTGTATACTTTTTATACTTGAGGTTTCTTTACAGTACAAAAGAGATAGTTATGTAACTTATATTATAACCATTTAATTCTATCTTTTATTACTCTTTTACCCTAATTGACTTTATACTATTGCTTTTTAAACAGCAAAATTACATGAGTTTTAAATTGCTTCAAATAAAATAAATTTTGGAAAATTTTATCTCTTACATATTTCAGATAATTTAGAAAACTCAAACCATGTTATATCCATGGAATTTTCACTCTAAAACTAATCTTGTATAACAAATGATCTCTTGACATAAGGCAAAAAAGATTTAATAAAATATTACAAAGATTATTTTGATTTTAAGTCCACATATACTACTTATTACTTACTGTTATATTCCATGTATAAGAAAATTATATCCATAAAAAGAAGAGCAAGCTGAACAAACAGAAAAGACACTTAAAATACTCTGCTAATCACTTTCAGTTCTACTCAGTCCAATAAGAGAAGCTTTATCACAGTGTTGCAGGTTTGCTTACTCATAGGTTGTGCAGATAAAACAAATGAAAATTCCTTTTTATCATTCTGCAAAGAGGTTAGTATGAGTCATATTATTTCTCGTGCATTTTTATTCTGACTTTTAATGTTATGATATGAAAGCAATGCTTCTGTCTTTTCTGAGTAGTAATAAATGTATCTACAATGTAGAAAATTCAGAAGACAAATTCTCATAGATTTTCTCAACTAAAACAGTGCTAGAAATATGAAAGTCGGGTTTCTGCCTGAAGGTGGACATATTAGATTTAGTTTGGCAAAAAGCCAAGTAAGTCTCCACGACACATATGATCCCAATCAATATATAATTCAATTCAGCATTGAGGCCTTAGGCCAAAGTAAGATAAAATATAAAATTTCTGTTAGCTTACCATATTTTCTATAAATGATGTATTTTACATGAGAAATACTGAGGTATTTTCTTTTACAACATATTGTTCTTGATGGTTTATACTGATTCTAAAACATTATCTGATGTTTTGCAATTTCCATCTCTAGATCTGATTTAATCTTTTCACAGCTCAAGAATAATCTTAAAGGGCTTCAGTGCCACATGAGAAATAAATTGGCAATCATTTATAACTTGAAATTTGGAAACTAGTATTTAGCTATGTAAGAGAGCACAGAAAGATATTGAAAGAATCAGATGTATTAGAAATCATTTGAGAAAGAAATTGAAAGCAGGAAATAGAGAATAAAAATGTTTCAGAAAATAAGAAATTAGTGCTTTTGAAGGATATTTTTTTGCTTTAAGTAAAAACAGTTGTCACTGAAAGGTATTTTTTAAAAACAAATTATAAGGATCAATAATATAAATTGATGAAAATATCTTAACTTGTACATTTATGTATTAATCTTATTCAAATGAATGTGTGTGCTTGTGCTGTGCTTATCAGCTAAATATAGGTATGTTTTTGTTTGAATATTAGATATCTTTGAATAATCAGTCAGTCAATTAAGTGCCATATGTGAAACACGCTTGGGCAATCATGTCTAGAAAGAGACATGGCTGACTGGGCAGAAGATTATCCTGCAGTAGATTGTCATTGCTTTCTGCGGTAGACTGGTTGCCGACCAAGGCTATAGAACCCAATCTGTCCTGTTATTTAACCCATAACTGGAAGGAAGAGACAGATTAATACCTTTCCAAAGGGTATTTGCACGTAAGTGAATGCAATGAATTCAACTGGAATTTGAACTCGGCTCCCCGATTTCTCATTCCAAGCCGATATCCACTGCACCACAACGCACATCCGATTTGAATAATACCGATCACTTATTAATTTGGTTGTGATAATGCAAAACTGATTAGAAATAAATATACAAAAATAGATAAAAATGAATTTTACTTTTAAGTTAAAACTTTTTCTTAAAAGTGTCAGTGGTAAAAACGTTTTCAATTGTAATGTATAAATAATCTTGATGTACACATACACCAGATACAAAACAAGATTGCATTTTAATATGCTCATTCTCTCACATAATAGTCAATATAATGGTTGTCTTTTGGTGAATAAGGAATTAGTTCAGAAAGTGAACTGTCAATGTTCATGGTTCAGTTTCTGAATTAATTTCTTATTTGGATAGAGGACAAAGATAAGCTTTGTGACTAGGTTCAGTTGAGCTAACATTTTATGATAAAAGCTGATTTAATGTATAGCATAGCTATTATTGTTAATTTGAAATTAAATGCAGTTAAATTATTTCAAAATTATTTATAGATTTTATTTAAGTAAAAAAAAAAATTAATGAAATTCTACTTTTTCAAAATAAAATTTGAAAATCAACATTATCAACATTTTGTCATTTTAGAGAATCACAGAAATACATTTTTTGCTTAATGCAGATAATAAATTGTAAAGTTTATTAAAAAAAACAACATTTTTTTTATTTCTTCTTTCTTTTGTTGAGTTTAGTCCAATATGACAATGCTCTTATATAAATTGTATTCTTTTTTTCAATTGCTATTGTATCATTAAATTTTAGTCTTTTCATATTTTTTTTAATTGGTCATTTTAAGGACTATAGATTAGAACTTTTTTATTTTCATGCATTGATTTGTGTGGACTAGTGACATTTTCTTAGTTATTATCATCATAGTATTTCAGTTGTTGCAAGCTCTTACCATTTCTAGATTTCTGCTGTACGTTGTAATTGTTAATCATCACAGAAGTTTTTTTTTTTAATCATTTCACCCCGAGCAAGGTATTCCACTGCCACTGTTGTGCAGGGAGTTACACAGGGTCGGGGAAGTGATGAGAAAGGATGGTTAGATATAGAAAATGTCAGAAGGAGGGTGATAGACGGGTAAGGATATTGAGAATGAGTGTTGGTTAGATGATGAGAGTGTTTGAGAGAATAGATACAAGTTAGTGTGTTAGAAGGTGTCTATTGACCTTACATTTAAACTCTTGGAGATTGTAGCTGTAGGGGAAGCAGGTATGTGGAAGGGAATTCCACAGTCGTGAGAAGAGAAGCTGTTGGAGTAGAAATTACAGTTACATCTTATCTGTTTCACTGTAAAAGGGTGGGACCTAGTTGCCAATCTAGTATCTCGTGTAAATTCGTACCTAGGCAGCACCAATGACCTAAGTTCATTGGAGCAGAAGCCATGGAAGTACTTATAGAAGAGGCACAGGGAAGCCATGTCATGTTGATGAGAGAGTGGTTGCAGCTGGTCCGCCAACTCAGGATCAATAGCATTACAGATTCTTCGTTGTATTTTGTCAAGAAGCCCAAGGAGAGTAGCAGGGGCACCCGACCAGATGTGGCAGCAGTATTCAATACACGGGCGAATGGTAGATATATATGTGCAGGATAGATTCAGACAGGAAAAATTTCTGGGCCCTGCACAGGGAACCGACCTTCATAGCAGTGGACTTAGCAATGGATTCGATATAGTCATTCCATTTGAGGTCCACAGAGAGTGTAAGGCCAAGGAGGCATAGTGTTTTACTCTTAGTGCACTCTTACACTACGGATTGGAGGTCCTTTTCAAGCTCGGCAGCAAGGTTCGCTTTGTTGCCCACACTGGATTTTTGATTGAGGCCAGAGTAAATTGTGGTGTCATCGATGTACATGCCTACTTGGGATCTAATAGCATCTGAGAGATCATTAATGTAAATCAGAAAGCGTTGTACCTAGGATAGAGCCTTGAGGGACGCCAGTGTTCGTATGGTAGTTTTGGGAGGCATATCCGTTTAATACAACCTTCAATGTGTGGTTAGAGAGGAATGACTGGATTAGATCAAACAAATATCCAGTTATACCATAGCTCCACAGTTTGCATAAAAGGCCAGCATGCCAGACTCTGTCGAATGCTTTGGAGATATCCAAGGCAACGGTTTGTGCTTTGCCATTCTTGTCAAGAGCCTGGTATATGTACTCGGTAATGGTCGTTAGCATATCAGCAGTAGACCTGGTGAAGCGGAAACTGTACTGTTTGTCCGAGAGAAGCCTGTGGGCCGTGAGATGCTGAATCACCTTGGCGTTGATAATGGCTTCGAAAACTTTGCCAAAGATTGGAAGGAGGGTGATAGGGTGGTAATTAGTGGGGTCCAAGAGTTCGCCAGTATTCTTAAATATAGGAACTAAACAGAGGAGGACTTCCAACAGGCAGGAAAGCAGGGAGCAGATAGGCAGACGTTATAGAGTTTAGAGAGGACAGAGGAGAGTTCTGGGGCAAATTTCTTCAGGACTATGATTGGGATTCCGTCACCACCGCTCGCTTTGTGAGGGTCAAGTTTTGAGATTATCTTAGAGATTAGCAAGGGTGTAATGTAGATGTTATTCAGTTGAGTCTTAGTTCTAGGTAGGAAGTTGGGAGTAGGTACTCCTGACGAATCCAGTGTCGAATTGGTGGAGAATCTATGAGCAAAGCATTCAGCCTTGTCCGCTGAGGAGGTGAGGACCTCAAATTCATTGATTAGTGGAGGTATTGAAGTCTTGCTCTTGTTGAGCACGTTTTTGCAGAGTCACAAGTAATCTTTGGTGCCAAACTTAGAGGATTCTATGTGTTGCTTCATTCTGGCTGCAAGCACCAGCTTAGCTTCGTTTAGTATTTTTTTACACTTATTACGAGCTGAGGCAAAAAGGTGCCTGTTTTGGTTCGACGAGTGACTTTGATAGAGCCGGAAGAAATGGTTCCGGAGGGCAATGGTGGCCGAGCAATTGGGCAAGAACCAGGGAGACGAATTTGATTTAAGCTGGAATTTCCTGGCAGGGATGAAAGCAAGAGGAGACCTTGGATGCACAGTCTTCGACAGGAAGACCGAAGACTTTGCTCCAGGGGACATCACAGAGGAAGTCTCGGAATGAATCCCAGTCTGCTCTCTGGTAGCAGTAGGATATTCTGCTGGTCTGGGTTTCTTGGGTAGAGTGAGAGTGGATTGAGATGTTGATGGAAACTACGGCGTGGTCAGAGTTTCCGAGAGGGCAGAGCTGCCTGGTAGTGCAAAAGTCTGGGATGGAAGTGAAGCAGAGGTCTAGTAAAGAGTCCCTTCTGTTAGGGTTATTAGAAAAACTAGTGGGGAAGTCCACCACTTGCGTAAGAGCTTGGGTTATTGAAAAATTCATGGTGCAGATCCCAGCAAGGTCGGTAACAAAGTTTTCCAGCCACTTGGTGTGGTGGGCGTTAAAGTCACCAAACACAAATATATGGGCAGATGGATGAGAAGAAATGGCCTTGTTGATATTAGTAGAGATGCTATCAAGTACTGAACAGTCAGAGGAGGAGGGGGAGCGATAGAAGAAGAAGAGATAGCTAATCAAGCTTAGAAGTGAGAGACGGAAGCACATGAAAGAATGATCCAGGGATTCGAGAGATGTTACCTTGGCTAGAGGGAGGTGTTTGCTGACATAAACACCAAGAAATTTATTATTCAATCTATAGGGGTTTCCAATTTCACTGTCCATACTAAAATATATCTCATATTAGTTACTTCTGTTGAGCTAATTCATTGTTGTGATATTGCTGTCTCTTCCACAGAAGCAGAGTTTTTTTTACACTTTTTACATTATCCAATGTGGAGATAGAACTCGTAATTCAATGCACAAATAAACTGATGTGAGATATTAACTAGTATAATAAGGATAATGTAATGTGAACAATCTTCTCTAATGGACTGATAAATGTTTTGATTCAAAATTTCTGGAAGGTTACAAGCTCTGATGGATACCTGAAGAAAGTTGCAGAGTACAATGACTGAATTATAATAATGATAACAACCAACATAAGGATGAGTATGAACAAATCAGTTTATAATAAATTCCTCATCTAAAAATCATTTAGTAGATTTTATATACTGAAATAGCTTTATTACAATGCATAAAATTAAAAGTATATAAAATGAAAATACTTCTTAAATTTATGTTACCTATCCGTTTGTTTGAAAAACTATATTAATTATTTCAGATATTTGGAACTATGCTTATCACTGTTATAAGCATTTAATGGTACTAGAATCTAAATTGCAGTTAATGAAGTAGGTGTAGTTATATTAAATAAAAGGACGTTTTCATTAATAATTTTGTATCAATATTTATTCTCTTTTAGTTAAAAATATTGTTTATTTCTGTCCATGACAGATTGAGAACTAATGTGATGTTTCTTTTTCATATGAATGTGTACTTTCTAGGCAAGTACATTCTCATGAGTGATCAGGCTGCTAGGAGATGGGGTGTTTTTATCTATAAATGTGTTACAAAAGATAAAGAGCTTCCATTTGCCCATTAAAATTGGGGACTTGTGACTATGTGCTAGCATACTCATCATTGGCTTCTGAACAATTTCATCTATGCAAGTTTTACTCACAAAGCTTGGGTCAACCATGTGTTTTGTTTTCAGTTCTTTTTAATGGTGCCAGAAACTGGGATTATCACCTGATGATTATATTGTCAAGAAGTCACTTTCTGACCATGGTGAGATTCAAACCTGAGTCTGTTGGTTGGAATGCTAATATTTTAACCATTCAGCCACATGCTCACTCACAAAAGGTAGGTACTTAAATATCAAGTATTTTGAAAATTTAGGTTTTAAAATTATTGAATATGACAAAATACATTAATCTCTTTCAGAGAAAGTATTTTGTTTTTGATATTACTATATATTATATATGCTTTATTATATAATTACATACTCTATTATATTATCACTTTTTATGAATATTAAAGCAGAACTTTCATGAAATCTGAAAATTATTTTATAGTGTATCACGTTTTCACTTGTTATGCTTATTGGAGATCAGATATCATAACTTGAAATCAATTTAAATAGAAAAGAAACCCTGATAGGACAGATATACTAAAATCTTTGCCCATCTTGTTTTGAGGAATGAAAGAATTTTGTTATAAACTTTAATGTCTTGTTATTGCTTCCCTGTAAATTTATATGTATACATATTTTCTTCTGCATTTGTCAGTTCAATTTTGTAGTTCACATAGTGAATTGTGAATTATGTTAATATGATATGATTCAAGGAAAAGATATGAAATTAAAAATGGACAGAGAGAGTTTATGGCTTCTAAATTGGAATTACATTTGGAGTTTTATATTTTTATCAATGTTAATTATGATGATGATGATGAAATGTGATTACATTTCATTTTATTCTATTTAGTTTTTATTATATTTTCATTTGTATCAGGTAACCAAAATGGTTTGTTTAGTTTATTAAGTAAAGTTAAAGAATTTTAAAACTTGATGGAAGAATATATTTACTGTTTTGTTTTATTATCTACTGCCATCTTTCAAACAACTTCATAATTTCATCCTTCCAGAACTTTCTATCTTTATTAGAAAATAACTGATCTGATTACTTCTTGTAGTTTTCCAAAGAATTAAAATGTTTTACTTAATAAAATTCTGTAAAAACCAGAATAGACATCAATTCAAAGATGGAATATCTAGTAAACATGATAAATGAATGAAAACTTTCCAACCAACTTTTAATGACTTTTCCGTTGTCACTAAAAACATATTTGGTTGAATAGAATATCATATATTTTTCTTTTAACTAATTCTAGATGGTTTTATCAGTTTTTACCTTGTTTGACCTAATTAGTCACAGTACTTGCATCAGCTGTTTGGCTTTCTGGAAGGTACTCATTGTAGAAAATTACTTTCCCATGTTATAATATGCACTACATCATTTTTAGCTTTTGATTATTAGTGATAGTTTGTACCACTTGTCTCAAATCTCTTGAATTCCATGTTGCAAGTTATCTACTTTTCATTATCTATCACAATTTTTTTAAAAGCAAAATATTGTCATTATATTTATAAGTATTGAACTGCATACAGAAATACAATTCAGTATTTTTTATTGTTTTGACTTATATAGAGGCCATGTGTCAAAGTGATTCATATAACCAAGCTGATGTAAGTGATTTTCAATACTTGGATATTTTGAGTATGTTTGCTATCTCCTGTATCATATAAAGTTTATTTTTAAGTAATATCTCAATTTTATTGCTATCAAACTCAACTCATCTATCTGACTCTGGAGCACTGTAATTCTTTGCAGACTGGTTTTGACATTTAGTTATTCAATGCATCATATTTTTACCTTTCTGAAAATAAAAATAAAAACATAATATAATGAAAATGTTGCTTATTTTCTTCTGTCATCAATTTTAGGATCAATAAACAAAAATAGGCTAATTTTGGCATTTAAAAAATGCAAGGTGATATGACAGCTGTCATAATACAATAAAAATCAATCTTTTTGAATGAAGTTAATTAAAACTAAACTTACCTAATGTTGTCTAATGACAAAAATAGAACAAGCTTTAGGATCACTCAATACATACACATTTTTGCTCTCAAACATAAATCTCATGATAATTGGTTCATAATGAGGAGGAGGAGGAGGAAGAGGAGGATTAAGAACAGAATCAGAAGACTGGGATGAAAAATGACTCAGGAGCTGTAGATAGCAGTTCTCCACGTTATGCATTGAATTTAGATATCTTTAACCTTTTTGTTATTAATCAACTTATTGTATAATCATTTCAACTTTGATATAATTACAAAACCATGAAGTCCATTAGGTCAACAGCTGTTCTACTGGAAAATGATTTAGTATCAAAGTGATTTTAAGCTATTTGAAAATTTCTAATAGATTCAAAAAGTGCAGTTGAGGCTTGGTTTACCTATTGACTATTTTTCATGTACTGGGTGCTTTTTAATATTAAGTTATAACTTAAATTTTGAACTATATCATAGTTGACAAGATCTATACTTCATAAAATAAAATTCTACTGCTGTAAGTAGTGCATTTATCAAGGTAAAAAAGCAGTATTATGCAATGAAATGCTCTGCCATAACTGCTTATTTTTTTAATATTAACATTGTATTAATACATAAGAAATTTGTTTGAAATGAGTAATAAGTGCTAATAAGAAAATTGAGATTATACAAAAATAGTCCTACCTGATCAGGTGAAGTTGAGAAAGTCATGGAACTTACCTACAAAAGATAAAAACATACTTAAAAATACTGAGGAACTAATAAAAAGATATCAAGTAAAATATAATAAATTCAAATTAGATTGCCTGAAAATTTTCTGAAATGTATAATGTAAAAAATTATATAATTATGGTATAAGTGTTTGTAAGCATTATCAAAACAAATTGTCTATAAAACAGAAAATGACAGTGATAAAAATAGGGAATATAGTTAAGGAATGTATGATACTTTTCCTGTCAGATGAGAAGGAAAAGAAAATTTTATGAAAATATTATTGTGAATACATTCCCAATACCTCATTAATAATAAACAAATTTACTATTTGTTTAGCTCTTTTCTTGTTTTTAATGTATAAACTAGCTCACATCTAACACAGTTTGGTCAATTGCTTCAGTGGACTTTTCAAGATTTATGAAAGCCCTTTTAGGCTAAATTTCATTAATTTGTTTTCTTTTACATTATTGTCATAATCCTCTTTTAATAACTACTAGACCACCTATAAACCTGTTGGGTTCCTTGTAAAAGTAGTTCATGATACAAAATGATGAGATAAAAATATTATAAATTTGATTATTAATTACACATATTTTAATTTAAAAATGCTATAAAAGCAGAAAAACGGCTCTAGCTGACTCTTTTGAGTTGAGTCAAGATACAATATTACAAAATAAACAAAAATATTTAGAAATCTTGTTTCTATGTAAATAGTTTAAATATCAATATAGTAAGTAATGTTAGTATTTTGTGATTTAAGACAGATATTAGAATAAATTTTTAAGTTCCAGAATGATTAGGAATGTACCAATAAATCAAAAGCAATACCTATCCTAGAAAAATTGTACCAGATTTTAAAATATACTCACTGAATTAAAGGTTAGAAAAAGAGACTGAAGAATCATTTAAAAATTAAGTTATATGCATTATACATGAAGTTATGCAAATTTAATGGCTGTCAATCTGTCTCTATTAATAGACATTGATTGGAAAGAAAGAATAAGCAGTTATCAAGATTTGATTTCATATCCATTTTGATTTGCAAAGCCTGGATTTTCTGTAACAGTTGATTTTCTTTTTGAGCTATAAGAGCTTTAAAGTTAGTATATAGTCAAATCAAACCTTTAAATCAAGGTAGTAATATGAATCTTTGAAAAAGAAATTTAGTGATTATGCTTTTAAGAAAAATATCTATAAATGTTTCATAGATTTTACAAATTTAATTTAAAAAATATTTTTCTCATTTGTCTTGAATAAAACATTGGCATTTATATGATAAATTTGATGAAAAGATTTGATAAGGAAAGGAAAAAGATAGATGTTTTTATAAACAGTGTACATACTTTTGTTCAGCTGTGATCATCAAGATGAACTATTGATTAATTGAAGTATAAAAAGGAAGACATTTTTAAAGGAAAAGGAAGAAAGGAATGAACAATTTTTGTAAAAGGTAGTACAAATTACAGCAGGACAGTTTAATAATGGGGTGTTAGGTTCACAATACATTCACAAAAAGAAGCTTTAATATATTTCTGTGAAATGTTTAATTTTGTTATACTTTCTAATGTTTATTAATTCATTTAATAAAATAATGTTTTCTTTAACAGAAAATTATATGCTTGAGTTTGTTATCTACTATACTCCTTCTGATTTAAAATATTTAAAATTTTGTTTGATACTACTATCATAACAAAAAAACTGATATTTTGTATATGTATATCTTCGTGTGTCTAGTTTTTAATATTAGAAGATAGAAGAAAAAACAGCAGGTTTAGAATGTAATGGTGGATAGTGAAGAAATTGAAAGAGTAAGAAAAGCAAAAACCTCACAATTTTTTATTATTTGAAAAATGTTTTGGAAAAAAAAATCATAGTTTTTGAACATTTGTTTATGTGCACTTATATTTTCAAAAAGAAAAAACAGAAAAAGATTTTGTTTAACTGTGCAATAATAGACTATTTAAAAAAATTGAGAAAGAAGATTGTATTTAAATATTTCCTAATAGAAAATTAGTGAGATTTTCCTATCCTTTTTGTTAAACATTAAGGTTTGAAGATTTTTGCATAAGGTAATTACCAAACATTATTAAAGATGAATATGGCTTTGTATGAAGGATGTCCAAAAAGTAATGTACAGTTAGACATAAATTGTGAAAATAATTCAATAGGAGGTATGCAATGTTACAGCCAGAAATGTCTTAATATTCAGCATATGTATATGTGGCATCACAACAACCACTATAATACAGTGGACAAACATAAATACATGTGATTTTTGCATGCCAAGGACAAAAATTGAATATAAATTCACTTTGAACTTCTTGTTGTGTATGGTAAATGTGTAATGAGCAGCAGGCAAGTATAAGTGTAGTGTAGGGCATTTCAAAGAGGGGTGTATGAATCTGTATAATAAACCTTTTGTAGGGTTTCCATGTTCATCAACAACAAAAGAAAATATTTTGAACATCAAATTTTGTTCAAGATGACAGATGTTTATTATATAGTTGGAGAACTGGATCATTTGAAGTCAGTAATCAACAAGAAATTAATTATCAGAAAGTCTTATCTCATTGGGCCCCAACACAACTGACTGAAGAATATAAAAATTTCATTGCTAGTATTGTTGAAGTAATTTAGCACATTAATCTTGTACACTTCAATCGGCACTTTTATATTATCATTGGGAAGCAATTCCATACACATGATCCTGTCATTGCAGAGATGCGAGGGTATCTTCAGTCACTCAATGCCATGTTGTTCAAGTAGGGCATTTGTGCAACAGAAATTAATTATATCTTTTGGAAAATGGAGGTAGTTGGATATTGTATAGTGATTTTGCATATTTTAATAAATACTTTACTAATCCTAATCTAATGTTTACTGAACCATCATAACTATACCATCATATGCACTTCAATAATGGAATATATTTGAGCACATGTAGAGCTAGTTAAGTTTTAAGTGAAGACTATAAAGAGGCTTCATCTCAGATTTTTATCTCAAATATTTATTACAGCACTTTTACATTGAACTTCTACTTTTTAAATGAAAAGTGGATATATATAATGCAGGCAATTACTAATATAATAGTTGCAGGTGGTATATTGTCCCGCAAACAGATATTGAATGATGGAAGACCGAAACAAACAAAACAAAGACTTGAGTAAAAAAATATATTGACAAGTTTATTTTTGTTAAAGAAAATTCATAAACAAAAATAATGTTACAGTGCCCTAGGTAAAAGATAACTCTGCAAGCTCATGTAGAGGATGAGAACAGCATTGTATTGAGAAGGACAGTCTTGGTAGTTACTAGAGAGTGTTGTTCTGAAAAGGACAGTTTATTGTATATTGCTACTGCTGATGAGGGTGGATGGAGAAGGAAGCCTGTTGGAGCTAGCTGGAGTGGCAGGAGCTGGATGTCTACTGAAGATGGCTGGAGCGATGACTGAGGGCAAGTTGGAGATGATGATGGTTGGCTAGTTGGAACTGATGCTGATGACTTGAGCTGTTGGCTGCTGGATCAGATACTACGCTTTGATCCTAGTTGTCTGGTCTGTGGATTGCTTGGGTAATTATCTATGTCCCCAATCATATAGAATACATGAAAACAGACATTAATTATATTGATCATTAAAATTAATTTAGATATTCTTTTGTTCCTGCAGATTACATTCGGTTTTCTTTGACTAATATTAGTAGAAAACACCCTTTTTACATAAGTATTTTAAATACCAGAATAAATAGTAGAAAACACCATCTAGGCACTTAGTTTTAACTTTATACAAACTTGTCACATTAAAGATTATGTTGAACATTAATGTCCACTAAACGCATTAGCCTGAATTCAATTTTGCATCAATCAGATTTCAACTAAATCTTTAAAAAAGAAGCAAGATCTGAAAAGGTCAAAAGCAAGAATAAAATTGATGATTAGAGATTTTCAAATGTTATATTTGAATCACATTAACTTAATTATTTTTCTTCTTAGGAGATGGTTTGAAAGTTTTGATTTCAGATATGAAAAAATCTTATAAACTGAATACAGGGAATTCAATAGATTGTGAAATAAAATTTATTACACTCATACAACATTACTATTGCTTTATGACAATATAGAAATTAAGAGAATGAGGACTGATGCTTGATCAATTTCTTCAAGTTATATTTTTGAGTGGGTTTCTATTTTTCAAATTTTCAAGCATAAGCATCACTAAAGTTTTATAAAATTGAACATATCTTGACAAGTGTTTTTATTTAAATAATGAATTTTTCTAAAGTTGCTGCTATTTCTAGCCATTCCTGAATAAGATTTTGGACATTGTATTTCAATTAAAAATATTTTTCAAAGTTTGCATTAAAGTTGTGATGCAACTGTTGAAACCCTAAATGAGTGCAATTTTGCCTGAAGAATTGCATTTGGTCTTAAGGAAATAAGCACAAATTAAGCTTATATTTATTTAAAAGCTTAGAAGAGAAACTTAAACTCTTAGATATTTTTACAGTTGTTTTCTCATTATTTAAATTTTCATTATATTAAAAAATATTGGAAAAGAGAATAAGAAGAATTATTATCTGTGAAAATGTCATTCAGAATGCTTAGAAATGTTTTATGCAAGGTTGTGATGATAATCTTTAAGTACATTTTGAACAATTACTAAAATGAAATATTTTTGACTGTAAAAAAATAAAAAATACTGGTTTGATAAAAAGCAAACTCAATGAAATTAGTGGAACAGCTAAATTAAAATAATAACAAAAAACAAAAACAAAAAAACAAAAACAAAACAATTACTGGCTTTAATGCAGCAAAGGGCAGTAAACAACTTCATAGCTTCAACAGTTAAAAAGGCCATATTCCTGCTTGATTTAAATCAATGATTTTAGTTGAAGGTATTGAAGCAGGGTGAGTTAATAACATATAAATGAACCTAGAGATCTATCTATCTATCTATCTATCTATCTATCTATCTATCTATCTATCTATCTATCTATCTATCTATCTATCATTGAGGAGTATGAAGTCACAACTCTTAATTCACTGTGGTTTTCATAGCAAGTAGGTTTTTATAGGATAGAATTACTAGAGATTTATGTCCTATCAGTTGTGATTTCAAAACTGTCCTTTTTTTAGACTGGGCATCAACAAAAGCTGAAGAGTCAATCTATTCTATTAGCTAACCCAGAGCTGTAAGGAAAAGGATAGATCTATACCTTTCTCAGAAGTATTTGTACAAAAGTGAATGTAAGAAATTTAACTAGAATTTGAGCACAACTTGCCAATTTCTTATTCTACTATCCATTACATCATCGATATGCACACACACACACACACACACACACACACACACACACACTCTCTCTCTCTCTCTCTCTCTCTCTCTCTCTCTTTCTATGTCTAACTTTATTAGCTATGTTTTATTGATATATAAAATAAATACTATAATCTAAACTTTTAATTGAAAAATGATAACACCTATCTATGCAGTTAAGATGATAGTTAATTCTGTGCAATTTCAGTTGAGTTTGTTACATTTTTGGAAATAGCTGCCATTTTTGTAAAATTTTGGCAATTTTGAAGTTTCAGATTTATTTCCAAATTGTAACTTTAAGCTTTCAAGTGGGTTTTAAAGCTTATTTGATGAATAAAAAGAAATGTATAATGACTTCTGATCTCACAAATGGTAAAATAATATTGGAAACTACAAAGATGTTTGGCAAGTACCAAATAACTGTGAAGAAATTCATTGAAGATCTGCTAATGTGATGAGAAAGATTCTCATACCACCATGAAATGATATATTTTAGTAATATCAACTATATAATAAAATGGATGAAATATACCTGCCAGTAAATGCTCATAGGTGAAAGGTTAGATGGAAGGGTTGGTGTGTGAGTTTACCTGTATGTATATAATGTAAATGTATGTCTTTGTTATGCATGATAGACTTATATGTGCTTGTGTCATTTCATGTATACCCGAGCACTCACAATCACACATGCACATTCAATTTGACTAAGTCTGAAATAAGACATTGGAATAATACAGTCCCCTTCCACTCAGTCTGGACAACTCCTAATCAGTGCTGAGCAATAAAATCAAGCAGAGAAAAGGAAAAAAAAAACAATTTGTTTTCATTATAAAAATCAGATAATTATAAGCTTTTATTGAATTTTTTGAAATTATTTGGTAATAAATAGAATTATATTAAAGAATTGGTAAAAATATTTTTAGGTCTGTTATTGAATTAAAATATACAGGCATACATAAAAATGTACATACACACAATTTTTATGAAATTGAAATAGATATCTATGTGATGAAGACTAATTTCCTTTTCTGCCTAGCAACACACCCTGAGTAATGGGGAAAAAGTATGTGTGGTCTTTTGAAGTCATTTTTGTGGCTGTATATAAATTGAATATATTTTCTAATAAATATAGTATTTTAAATGGACAAATAATTTAGAAATTTTAAATTTGATCATCTTGCTGACAGCAAATTGACAGATACTTAACTAGTAGTATTAATTTTGAAATCAGGAATTAACATTTGTTTGATAATAAGAAGTTTGTTATTTCACATATTATCAAAATGAAAGTAATCAATAACTCTTTTAGCTTCACATTTCTATCATCATGAAAATCTTCTTTATATATGAAAAAATATTGATAGTAATTTATTTTAATAATTACAATTTTTCTGGAAGCAAATATAACTTTTGAATTTGAGATAAATTTTGAATTTTTATTTTATCAAAAGTTAGTGACTTTATTCAACACCAATTTTTTGATGAACAAAATGTTGTGACTTTTTATATTATATTGAAGAATGGTATGGGGAGTATCATTAAAGTATGCTTTGAAAAAGAATGTAGTTTGGTATTTAAAAAAATATCTTTTTTCTTGAATGATTTGGTTATTTTAATGTATAGAAGAATATTCAAGCATATATAGCATATAGCATATAATGTATAGAAGAATATTCAAGATAAAATTGTAAACCTGAGTTTATTGAAAAAGTGTATGTTTGAAACAAACTCATAGATATAATTATATTGCTATTCTAACAGTATATAATTTTAATTGTATTATTATTCTTTAGAATTTGAAGACATGTGAAAAACATATTATGGAGATATATGCAAAGATATTGTAATGCAACTGTCTTTGATCTCATTTTCTTAATCTCCTTTCTACTTCATTCTTAGATGAATAAGCAAGATAATCATAGCCATGTTTTTGTATCATTCTTGTAGGATAACTGTGATTGATTTTGAAACATAAATCTATTTTTAGGTTTCCTGCATAAGAATAAGTCAAGATAATCGGGACATTTTAATATATCTGAAAAATTTGAATAGCAATGAAATTTAGTGCCATATATTTTTTATTAATATACAATAAAACTACAGAAAATTGTGGCTTGATCACTTTAACTAGCAATAAATATTTCAAATCAGGACAGTGAGCCATTAATATTCAAACATTAGATGTTTGAATATTTAAAACTTTGGTTTCACTCTTTAGGGAAATTTGCTGTTTTGTTTTTCATATTTTAAATGTGTATTTCATGGCATCAATTTACTAATAATGAGACAACTTGTAAGTGTACTGTAATTCAATAATACAATGAACATTGCTTATTCATTTGCTAGTATACAGATGTTTGTGAACATACATAAATCATAAATTTAATATGTATAGTAATGTCTATATAATGATACCTGTTTCCTTGCTGTATGTACATGCATAAATCTTTGTGTAATGTTGTGAAGAAAATATTGATCTGATCATCAGTAGACCATATATAATGTATTTTAAGTTTGTAAAACTAAAGAAAGCTTTCTATTTTACTAACATTTATTAAATTTACTTCCATTATAATCAATCACACATAATGTTAAGAAAAAAGGAAAAGAAAAATGCAAGAAAAAAAGTAATAAACGTATACTCAGAGAAGAAACTTTATCATCCAAATTCTGATGTAGAGAGCATCCAGCATAATCAGACTGGAGATAGGACATGAAGAATGTGGGTTCATTAAAGACACTGGAACAAGGAAGGCAATATTTATGCTCAGGATATTATCAGAAAGAGCAATACAATTGTAGAAGTGTTTTATAGATTAAGCAAAGGTGTTCAACAAAGTATACCACAAAAATTTGTTGGAAGTGCTCAGTAAACTTGATATATTTGGTAAGGATATTAGAATAATCAAGAACCTATACAGGCAGCAAACCACTTGTATGCAGATAAAAATGAGTTCAGCAGATATAGAAAAATAGAAAAGGGTTTAAGACAAAGATGTGTCTTCTCATCAGACGTATTTAACATATAAAGTGAGGCAATTTGGAGAGAATTAGATGTCCTACTAGGATTCATTATTAGTGGCCACAATAGAAACAACATAAGATATGCAGATGACACAGTGTTGATAGCAGACATGAAAAGAAAGCCTAAAAAGCTTTTGTAGAAGGTAGTGAAGGAAAGCAAGATAAAAGGACTAAACATAAACTACATGAAGGCAGAATATATGGTTGTTAGCTAAAGGATGAGATCAAAATGTGAGTATTACAAATTGGAAATGAAAAAATCAAACAAATACAAATTTAAATATCTGTGAAGTGTTCTAATAGAAGACAGAAAATACAACACTGAAATCCAAAGATGCATTGGGATAACCCAAGATGCATTCCAAAAGCTAAGCAGTATTAAGAAACAGAAAAACTTCTTTAGAAACAAAGAAAAGTACTGAACTGTTACATGATATCTGTCCTCATATATGGCAACAGAAATGTGGTTCTACAGAAGGATTCTGAGAATTTCAAGGACCAAACATGTGAGAAATGATGAGATTTTAGAGAAAATGGAAACAAAAATGAAACTTATATTAACATCAGGAAGAGATAGTTGAAATTTCTGAACAATAAGGAAAAAATACTCACAGGACAGTTTGAGGGCAAGTGAGACTGAGGAAAAATAACATGCTTCATTAGCATAAGTAAATGGATGGTGGGACATTGTTTAGGAGAGATAACAAAAAGACAAAATTTATTAGGAACAACAAAGGACAGAAAACTGTGAAGATCATTGCACATAAAAATAAGAAATGTCATAGTCTGATATAATAAACTGAGTATTAATAAAGAAATAAGATTAGTAGAAAAGGGATAAATTTCCAATATGAATATCTTATCTACAATAATAGTTTTGTCTTTGATTATTGATATTCATAAATTTGATTTAAACTATTTCATCATGGACTATTGAATCATTATTTTATGCATATTTTCAGTTTATATGAGCTGAAATAATGTATTTCTCTAAATGTGAGATTATTAAAAAAAGAAACTGTCTATTATTATTATGAAAATTCTACTGATATTTTTCTTAGTAAAATAAAAAGACATACTGTATTTTTATGGCATATTTTAAATGATTAAATTTTAAAATAAATTATTTACTTTAAAAATAGAATTTTTATCTGATGCTTGTTTGAACTGTTGAAAAATACTTGTAAAGGATTGAAAATTAATATATAATACTTTTGATTAAATATGGGCACAAATTTAATGAATTAAAAATTCTTGAATGTAATGAACACCTGCAATATTTGATTAATATTGAACATTCTATTCTTTTTCTTTTGATTATTTAGCTAGGAAAATAAATAATTGGGATTCAACAGCATGTAAGAATTTCAATTTATCCATTAAGTTTTTACCTAAAATTTATTACTTTTAGGTAATGATAATATGAAAAATTTTCCTTCTTTAACATTTTTCAAGTAATGATTTGTATGATGAATTCTTATAACAAAAGTAACTTTACTAAGAGGCTCATCACTTGTTCCCTGTTTAGGATGTGGTTTCCAGCTTTCTCTTTTCCAATCTTCTCACTTGTTTTCTTGTTCTTTTTTTCATTTGGAGTAGATAGATCTACTATCGCCCGGTTCACACTCCACCCATGTCTATGGAACAGGTTAAGAGGCTCATCCCTTGTTCCCTGTTTAGGACGTGGTTTCCGGCTTTCTCTTTTCCAATCTTCTCACTTTGTTTTCTTGTTTTTTTTGTTTTTTTCCAATTGGAGTAGATAGATCTATCTATTGCCCGGTTCACACTCCACCCATGTCTATTGAACAGGTTAAGAGGCTCATCCCTTGTTCCCTGTTTAGGATGTGGTTTCCAGCTTTCTCTTTTCCAATCTTCTCACTTGTTTTCTTGTTCTTTTTTTCAATTGGAGTAGATAGCTCTATCTATCGCCCGGTTCACACTCCACCCATGTCTATTAAACAGGTTAAGAGGCTCATCCCTTGTTCCCTGTTTAGGATATGGTTTCTGGCTTTCTCTTTTCCGATCTTTTCATTATTACGTAGCCCCCTGCACATCAGTGGCGTTACAGCCTTGCTCGGGGTGATACGATTAAAAAAAAAAAATAAAAAAAATAAACTGACAGATTGAAAAATGAACATTGGAAATAGGTATAAATGGTTAAAATAAATGTTTTGAATATTTGAAGTTATAAACTTGAATTTTTAATGCTAAGTTAAATTTATAGACAAAATTTAGAGTAAATGAATGATAATAATATGGTTGTTTAAAAGTATTTTTCTTAAGTGCTCAATTTACATTAAAATAATAATCTAGCATGAATTGTATTTTGTTTATCTTAATACATCCATATGGGTAAAAATCTGTCACATATAAGAGTAGATGAGCAAATTCAGTTCAATAATAACTTTAAGCATAATAAAATCTTATTTTATTAAAATTTCCTTTTTTAAAATTGGAAACTCTTTTCAAATTCTCATGAAAATATATTTGTATGTAGTCCAGTTTAAAGTGAACTGAATTCATACACCCACACATTTCAAATTTACTTTTAGATATAAATAACTACCTTCATATAATATTAATTTATTGTTTTTGTATAAATTATAACCTTATTTCTGCAAAATATAAAGTTTGAAAAATTATCAAAGTGAATTTATTTTCGCAGTTAAATGCATAATTGACCCCTTGAATAATAAAAAAGGAAATTTATGATAGGATGCAAAAAGTTATATGTCATGAAAAATAAAGCAAACAATTAATTCTAAAGGATAAAAATGATTGATTACAAGATTTCTACCTGAGTGACTGAAAAATAATTTTTTCATATTTAAAATGGGAGAATATCATCTTCCATCTAAATAAGGAATGTGTTATGTGATCTGTGAAAAGTAAGATGTTCAATGAATTGGAAAATACCTGCTTTGACAATGTTTATTGTGTAAAATTTTTAAACTTAAAGAAAGATGGATAGTACATATTAAACTGAAGGCATGAAAAGTGTTTGTAGAACCAATTATATAGTTTCCTTTTTTTATTTGCTTTTATTTTTAGTGAATTGAAGCAAATTCAATGGGTCAGGAGTACATAATAGTGGAATGGTCATTAAGAGCAGTATGAACTTATACTCTCACTGTCTAGAACTTATGATAAAGTGTAGGTCATCTAACAACTATTGCTTACTGAATTGATTGATTGGTTTCTTTTAGGACAAATTTGACACTGTTAGAATCACTTTTACTTAATGTTTTCAAATTTAAAGAATCTCTGTAAGAAACTGAATTAAATTGTTTGGCTTAATAATATTTATTAGAAAAGATATGTTAAGTATAGGTTTCCAAATAAGTCTAATTTCCTTATTGTTGTGGGATTGTCCCTTTTTGTATACAAGAATGGACTCTCCTGATGTGCACATATAATCCTGCCTATATACAGAACGGCAGTAGTTAGAGAGTTAGTAAGGAGTCAGTTGATCCATAAATTGGTGCAGAGTTAGTTGGAGTTGTTTTGGATATAGACTAATTACCAGACATACTATTTCGCTGCAAGACTGTATATATTGATTTCTACTAATAGTATTCCTGAATTAACTAACCCCGTGTTCCAGTTTGTATATTTTTGTTCAATATAACTTACATTTTCTATCTCCACATCTGTTTTAGTCATTTATTATTTTTTGTGATTTCTCAACTGGAATCCACAACAAATTGGTGATGAAGGATTCGAACAAATTCACATGGAGAGAAAAATACGTTTTCAAGTCAGTCACCAACAACAAATTGGCAACAGAGGATTTGAAGAAGTTTACACAGAGAAAAAAATACATTTTCACATCAGTCGCCAACAAAAAATTGGCGATGAAGAACTTGAACTCACATATAACCCCAAGGAACAACAAATTAGCATCGAGGATTTCGAAATTCACATACACGAAGCCGCCAACAACAACAAATTGGCAAGGATCTAGAACTCATGTACACAAATTGCACAACAAAATTGTGATGAACGCACGTTCACATATACCTCAAACCACCTCAATAAAGTTTGCTACGAGGATTTCAAACACAAGTTGACCACAAACAAATTTGGCGACACTATCACAGAGAGATAGAAGAAAAAATAATAGTTAAAAAACCAAACCCCTCACGGAATCAAAACAGAAACTATAGATGACTTTCAGAGAGGAATACAAAAGGCAAATGCAGAAAGACAATATGTTAGAAGTAAAACAAACAGAAATGCAAAATGCAATTGAAGAAAGGATGTGTATTGTAGTGCAATGGAAAATCGGGGAGCCGAGTTCAAATTCCAGTTGAATTCATTGCATTCACTTATGCGCAAATACCCTTTGGAAAGGTATTAATCCATCTCTTCCTTCCAGTTATGGGTTAAATAACAGGACAGATTGGGTTCTATAGCCTTGGCTGGCAACCAATCTACCGCAGAAAGCAATGGCAACCTACTGCGGGATAATCTTCTGCCCAGCCAGTCATGTCTCTTTCGAGACATGATCGCCTAAGCGTGTTTCACGTATGGCACTTAACTGACTGAATTGAAGAAAGACAAATAGAAATACAAAAGGCAACTGAAGAAAGACAATCACAACTACAGGAACTATTATTAAAATTAACAAGTACAGCACTAGAAAAGAACACTCAAAAAGAAATACTCGATTGATGAAGATAAAAATTTTGGAGAATATATATGAAGATATTTTTAATATCAACTGTCAGCACTGGAGTGAAAAGAAAAAATTAAGGCTTTTACTCAGAAAATTAGGTACGGATGAACACACTAAGTTCGTAGATTATATTTTTCCAAAAAAGATGAATGAATTAACGTTTGACGAGGCAGTGACAGGCCTCACTGAGCTATTTAGCCCAAAAATCTCGTTGTTCCATAAAAGAGGGAAATGCCTTAATCTCGTGAAAAATGAAAACAAAGATTATTCAACATTTGCAGTTATCATCAACAAACATTGTGACAACTTTAAATTGGCGGAACTAACCTCAGACAACTGTAAATGTCCCATATTTGTCCAAGGACTAGTTGCTGCTAAATGCGAAATGTGAAAACAAATGCTGACCAAACTTCAAAATGATTCAGGTTTAATACTACAAAAACTGTCAGAGGATTACCAGAAATGCCTCAGTATAAAGAAAGACAGTAAAGACATCGAAGAATCAGGAGTTGTGCATATTCGTAAGGTAAAAAGAAATTTACGTTTTTCTCCCTCTCCAAAAGCAAAACAAGATTTTAACGACAAAGAAAAAAGATACAAAGCAATTAATAACAAGAATCCAATAAAAAACAAGCCCCACTTCTGCATGTTACAGCTGTGATGAAGGATTTGAACTGATTGGATTCAAATTGATTGTCTTTTCAAATACAAAAATTTCTGAGCATGTGGAAAGATAGGCCACAAAGCAGCAGTATACAGAAACAAAAACCAACCTAGATCTACTAGAATGGAATATGAAAACAATGAAAACATGAGGAAATATGTAGAACTGGAAATATTGAATAAGAAGATCAAATTAAAATTGGATTCAGAGTCAGACTTAACAATAATCAATCTATTGACATGGTGGAAGCTGAACAGGCTGACCATGTTACACATTGAAAAAATTGCAAAATCTGTAACAGGGAAAAGGATTAATTTTGAAGTCAAAATTATTGCGAATGTAAAATTTCAGGGAGAAATCAAAAAACTAAAAATCTAAGTGATGAAAAACACAGACAATCTAGTAGGAATGGACTGGATGCAGAAATTCAATGTATGGGATTTACCCATTAGTTCTTTTTGCAAAAAAATAGACTGTGAGCTTTCAGAAGCCCCAAAACTGAGGGAAGAATTGTACAAAGAATTTCCTGAGGTATTCGCAAGTAGGTTAGGACATTGCAACAAATTTGAAGCGAAAATCAAGCTTAAAAAGAATGCTCAACCTGTATTTAAAAAAATGGAGAAATGTACTTTTTGCCACAATTGATAAAATAGATAAAGAGCTTGATAGGCTAGAACAAACTGGGATCATTTCAAAAACCAATTTCAGTGAAAGAGCAGCACTGGTAGTATATGTGAAGAAAAAATCGAGAAAAACCCGTGTATGTGCAGATTTTTCCATAGGGTTAAACAACGCAATAAAAGACCATCATTACCCATTGCCTAGCCCAGAAGAAATATTCACCAAATTTAATAGTGGAAAAACTTTTTTGAAGATTGACCTAAGTGAAGCATATTTGCAGATTCCAGTTACAGAAGAAAGTTCAAATATACTGTGTATAAACATGCACAAAGGACTCTATAAATACAACAGGTTACCTTTCGGAATAAAGGTAGTGTCTGCAATTTTTCAGCAGACAATGGACACCATGCTGACGTGACAAAACATCACCACAGCTTATCTAGATGATATTCTAGTTAAAAGTGATAATATGGAAGACCACGCAACACATGTCAAGGAGATTTTCAAAAGAATACAGGACTTTGGATTCAAAAAAGAGAAGAAATGTGAATTCTTCTTGAAGGAAATAAAATATTTAGGCCACATTATTAACAAGAATGGTAGGAAACCAGACCCAGAGAGAGCTTCAGCAATTAAAAACATGCCTGAACCTAAAAATGTCGTGGAATTATAAAGTTTCCTTGGTCTTGCAAATTACTATGGAGAATTCATCGATAGCATGCATAAATTGAGGGCACCCCTCAATGAATTACTGAAGAAAGATGTCCAGTGGAACTGGTTGGAGAATTACAAAAAGGCTTTTAAGGAAATTATAAGCAAACTGACGTCGAATCTAACATTGACACACTTCGACCCCAGGCTGGAGATTATTATTGCAAGTGATGCAAGCTCACACAGTGTGGGAGCGGGTATTTTATATAACATGCAGCATGGTACAAGAAAACCAGTATCCCACACATCAAGATCACTGCTACTGGCTCCCCCCCCCAAAAAAAACTACTCACAAATAGAAAAAAAAGCAGTGAGCATAATTTTTGCCGTAACTCACTTTCATAGATATGTATATAGAAGAGAATTTATGCTACAGACGGATCATAAACCTCTCCATACCATATTTGGATCAAAGAAAGGATTACCAGTATACACTGCAAATAGACTCCTGAGGTGGGGTACAGTATTACTAAACTGAAATTTCAAATTAGAATTCATACCATTGAAAAAAATAGGACACGCAAATGGACTATCGAGACTGATACCGACGAAAAGTGAACCCTTAGAAGACTCAGTAATAGCGGCTTTGAGAGCCGAGGATGAAATCAGTAAAGTGTTAAGTAATATGGTGAAAGAATTACCGGTAATACTATTAGAAATAAGAAGAAAAGCAAAAAAAGACGAATTCATAAATAACAAAGAAAAAATAGGAGATAAAGACACCAACTTGACAGATAGTTTTTCAATTTGCGATAATGTCCTACTGTACAATACCAACACCATTACAAAGGAGGATTTTAGAGGATTTTCATTTAGGAGATCCGGGAAAGAATCACATGAAGGCACTTATGAGACGTTATGTGTATTGGCCAAACATGAATATTGCGCAGATGGTAGAAAAATGTAAGGGCTGCACGGTGGCAGCAAAGTCACCGCCTAACATACAGAAACCATGGCCATGCGGACTATGCAGGACCTATCAACAGCTACTACAACCTAATAGTGGTAGACAGTTTTAGTAAACAGCACCTTATCACCCACGGTCGAATGGCTTAGCTGAAAGATTCATGGATACTATAAAGAGAGCATTAAAAAAAAAACTGGAGATACACCATTAGAAAGAGTGTTACAACAATTTCTACAAATATACCAAATTACACCTAACAGAAGCACACCATCAGGGCTTTCATCTGCTGAGGTGATGTTTGTGCATGTTTTGAAGATTTGATTGGTTTTCGACAAATTGCTATCACGCAAAACCAAAACCCGGAATACACCTGTAATTATGAAAAAATCATTCAAACCCAGTGAACGAGTGTACTTCAGAATGTTTAAAAATAACATGGCATATTGGGAACTGAAAACAATTGTAAACAGAATAGGAAATGTGATGTACACTATAAAGGGAGAAAAATTTACACATAGAAAGCACGGTCATCAAATACAAAAAAGGAGTGAAAAGCCAAGCTCCTCACCCTTAGAAAGTGAGGACACTATGGAAGAAATTTTCGAATCCTTCGACATTCAGAGACTTCAAATTAATACAGAAGTCAAAAGATCCAGCAGAAAACAAAAGTTTACGGAGCCATTAATCATAGATCCCAAGCGAAAAAAATACTAACTCCTTCTAAAAAGAAGCTAGGGAGGGTGTGTTGTGGGATCGCCCCTTTTTGTATACAAGAATGAACACTCCTGATGTGTACATATAATCCTGCCTATACAGAGAAAGGTCGTAGTTAGAGAGTTAGTAAGGGGTCAGTTGGTCCGTAAATTGGTGCAGAGTTGGAGTTGTTCTGGATATAGACTCCTTACCGGACATACTATTTCACTGCAAGACTGTATATATTGATTTCTACTAATAGTATTCCTGAATTGACTAACCCCGTGTTCCACTTTGTATATTTTTGTTCAATATAACTTACATTTTCTATCTCCATATCTGTTTTTGTTATTTATTATTTTGTGTGGTTTCTCAACTGGAATTCACAACATTTATTAAAACTCCTGCAACTATTTTTTTTGATAGGTTTATCTACTTGAAGAATGACTGTTTCATGATGTAAAAATGCAGGTAAAGAGTAGTTATAAAAACCTTAGTAAATGTTTGTATTTATATGAGAAATAATGGCTCAATAATAATTGAATAATGACAAGCAAATATAGATATTTTATCTTAAAGAATGAATTTTTTAGTGGCCAAACACAATTTTCTTAATATGTTTTACCTTGAAATATTTATAAAAAGAAGAAAAATTCAGGAGAAAATAGTAATAATAAACCTGAAATTCTAAAGAAAATAGTTGCTTTGACTTATGTTTATATTAATATCATTATATGAATCTATATGCTTAAATACCAATACATGTTGTGGTGTCCATTGTTGCATAACATAAGCTTATATGTCTGAGAGCCATAATGCATAAAGATGTTTTATAATTTTATTATATTAAATATTCTTGAATCTTAAAATCTAAAATTTACATTTCCTCTACAAAAACTGCATTAATAATCTTGTAAGAATTTGTTATTTTTTATTATAATTTTATGAAATTATGAAAATTGTGAGCAAAAGATTATTATTTTTTAAATTTTCAATAAATGATGCATTATTCAAAATTGTTAGCAGGATTTTTCTGGAATAGGCAAAATTTTTGGAAAATAGTAAAAAAAAGTATTATTTTGAAATAATTCAATAGTTCCAAGGCTTATAAGTTATGATCGAATTGATAGAGAGAAAATATTAATGTTTGAACAAGTATAACCAAGTATACATTAACTAAAAATTTTGAAACTTTATAGCATTATGCAGTTTTAAAATATCAAAAATAGCATTGCACTAGAGCATTAGGAATTATGATAATTATTCTGAAATTTTCAATACACTGACACTTTTTGAGACATTTGTATAAAAATAGTTCATAGAATTTTTTCTATAAGAACAAAAACTGCTAGAGTATGTTCTGTTATCTATCTATCTATCTATCTATCTAAACAAATGTTTGGAAGTACAAAATTTATACAGTACTTTAAAAACAAGGAATTTATTTATAGTCTCTAGAGCTCTTTTGTCCAACATCTCATCAGGAGAAAATTGTTGGAATCACAAATTAAACAAAAAACAGCAATGAAAATGAAGAGAAAAAAAGGGAGAACACTAAAATAAATATACATATATATAATCCCAATAATCAATTAAAAATTTTAGAATCAGTTTGCATATCTTTATGAAAGTCTTCTCTTTGCCGGGAGAAGGATTTTATTAAGTGTCTTTATTTGTTGGGGGATATTTTATTTTAATTGTCCCTTGATAATTATTTACACATGAATTCTTCTTCCCTCTTTATAAATATATATTTATGTGTATATGTATTTTTGTGTCCCCCCCCTGTTTTGCTCTTCATTTTCATTGCTGTTTTTTGTTTAATTTGTGATTTCAATGATTTTCTCCTGATGAGATGTTGGATGAAAGAGCTCTGGAGACTATAAATAAATTCATTGTTTTTAAAGTAGTGTATATATATATATATATATATATATATATATACACATACAAACAAGGACTTGTACCCACAGAAATAACAAATAGATTTAAACAAAGTAAACATCATTATGTAGACCTTAGGATCCTTTCAGCCAATGCATTTTCAAAGGTGCTCGTTGGTGTTAATATTAATGATATACAGGACATGAAATTTACTTACGGAAGGGAAAGTTGGAACATGTTTAAAAGTATAATTTTAATCAAACAAAAATAATTAAAATGTAAGGGAGGTGTAAGCACACTATTCTAAAAGAGTAATAAAAAAGAAAAAGAATAACTCACAATCCCTCTAATAATCATAAGGAGTGAATAAAATGCTCTTTCTGTCTGCACAGGCTAGGCTGCTGGATCTTCAAATAAAAAGCTTCTCAAACACATAAATGATGGACCAAGCGAGCACTGTGCAAGACATAAAACCAAGTGTCCTCTTAGTAAGAGGTACAGTCTTGATTTTCCAGCAAATGTTGTCCTACGGCTGATTCTTAAACAGCTTGAGTTGTTCTTATAGGCTGTCTAGGACTACCCAAATGTATATTTGCAGGGATGTGCATATATATATGATTTTAACATTCTTTTTCTTATGTATATATAAGTCATGCTATAGATATAGAATAATACATACATATTAATAATATATATATTAATAATATATATATATATATACTAAAGTAATATACTTGGTACTTAGTAAGGTTAATTCCACAGGGGATTAAATCCAACGAGGACTCAATGTCAGAATTTTACAGAGTATTATAATGAAAATAAGTTGGATGTTTTTATAAATCCATATGGTATGATGAGCAGTCTGTAAGAGCTCCATGAAATAAGCTATTACCAATGGATTTATAAAAACATCCAACTTATTTTCATATATATATATATATATATATATATATATATATATATATATATATGATTTATCCTAAATATTACCTTTAAAATTCTATTAGAAAATCTTTACAAAACTTCATATTTAACATGAACTGCTAATATATAAGATTTTAAATCATTACTTGTGAGAAACTGTTGCAACTATATTACCCTTATACAAACTATTGTTCACTATCTCATAGTTTTGATTGTAAACTTGACAACAGAATTAATGAAATATGATGGTTGTGCATTTGCTTAATTTTGGATTGAAAATGTTTTCTGTTTAAATCATGAAATGGTTATAAGTATTTTTAGTGTTTTTTTAATTTGGAAAACTGAATAAAAATTTATTCAAATTTTTGGGATTAACCAGCTCTTTGGCTGAATAGTCAAGTTGCTTAATATAGACTGATTAGCATTAAATGACATTGATATGATATGATCTTAAGAAAGGTTTGAATATATGCAATTTATTTGGAACTAGCAGTATAGCCTGCCATTGCTCGGGTGTAATGAAAGCTTTAAGACTAATCCATGGTACTGGAGCTCAGACTCTTTGGACGTTGGAACAAAAGACTAAAAAGCAATAGTTGTTTCCAGTTAAAGTGAAATCGTAGACTGAAAGAAAAATGAATGGATGTAAGTCACTTTGTGATTTCCTGGTATCAATATCAAATAAGTCTTTTTTGTCGTAAACTGAATTTTGAAGGCTAAATAAGTCCTCTGAGTAAATAGTATAATGGCTGAGACTAAGAACTACAATTATACCTACTTAGAGCCAAACCCGAAGCAAAAACTAAAATCAAAGGGCTGAAAAAATACAGACATACAGGCATATAAACAGACACACACACAAACATCTTGCCTTATATATATATATATATCATCAATTTTCTGCACTATTGTAAGAACTGCAACCTTGAAACTTCTGAATATCGTTTCTTATGTCTTTGGTTATGAGTGTATCAAATTTGATTAAAATCAGATCACTCTTTCTATAACCCGATTTTTTCGATTATTGATATTTATTGGGGGTACCTCGACACAAAATCTAGCTAAGAACACTCGCAGACGCTCATAGTACAACTGTGTAAATTTTCAAGAAAATCCTGTTCAGCCGTTTTGGAATCTATAGGTAACACACACACACACACACACACACACACACACACACACACACACACACACAAAGTTCCATTTATAAATAAGTTTAGATTCATAGAAGTTGATGCAAAATGATTATATATACATATTTAAAATTTATAAGCTTGTAAGCTTGTCTTGCATACCATTTTGTTAATGAAATAATTTTATTCCTCATTACATTTTCCACACTTGTTGCTTTATGTTAGATTAAGCCAAGTTTAGTAAATAGTTATTTACATATTAAATAATGAAAACAATTTGCAAAAGTTTGGGTGATTCTGTGTTAATAAACAAATAAGGTTCAATTAATTTTACTACTTCTTTATTTCATCAATAATTTTTCATTGTATTAATAATTACTTGATTGTCAATTTTTTTTACATTAATTCATTTGCAGTATGTGATTCATGAAAAGAAATAGCAGAAATCTGAGTCAAATTTAATATCAATTAGTAACTATTGATCTAAAAGTAGTTGATATGAGTTGATATCAATATATACTGGGTTGACCCTAAGTGATACCAAAGTAGCTTTTTGCATCAGAACATAAAAAACTAGGTGCCTCAGCTGGTTGATTAAGAAGGTGACTTCATAGGCACCAGGTAAAGGAATAAAGTCTTATAGGATATTTGTGAGCTTACCAACATAAATTGGAAGTTAACCCAGCTGAACTTGGATATATGCATTAGGTAACCAGATGACAGGAATTTATAGAAATATCTGACCTATAATGAGTGAAGAAAGAACCCTTTGCATTCTTGTGAGCTGATCATTGAGTGTTTGAAGAAAGACCAAAAATCATATACACTCAATTAAGCTTAATATGAAGGAGTCCAGAAGTGAATCAACTGTTATTTTATAAAAATTTAGGCTCATATTCTTAGAAGACATAGTTACACATTTTTACATTTTGATTCTATTTGTTAAAAAAAAAAACAAAATTATTAAAATATATATTAAATATATTAATTCATTTTTACATGAAATGTATACTAAATATATTAATTCATTTTTACACGAAATTAAATTTTAAACTTAAAAGGCATCCTTAACTAATAATAGTAGTTTGTTTCAGATATATAAAAGTAAAATTTCATTGTATTAAAAAAAAATACAAAATATTAATATAAGGCTGAATTTGAAAATTTGACAGAAAATACTTATAATTTATAGAATAAAAATTTGGTAAAGAGATATTATAAAAATACAATAAAATGATTTTGTAATAAAAAAATTATGCTGACATTTATAAATTCTACCCTACAACCCCTTTCTCACAGAAGGTATGTTGCAAGCCTCTCATTAATCTATTGCTATTTTCATGGAAAGTGATCTGACAAGCTACATTCCTTAGTTCTACCAGTTCAAGTTTCACATCTAAGATTCTCCATGTGATGTACCCTAAGGTGAACTTTCTTCATTTATTTCATATTCCATTAGGAAGAAAGAATTTTCACTCAAACAGTTACTTCCCACAAACCATTACTTTGTGCAACCAACTCCAAAGGGAATGCTTTCTTATCCACTAAAATCTGAACCCCTTAAAGTCTAGGGTTATCTTTTCCTCATTAATTGCACCTCTTACTTTCATCAGTAATCACCTAGCTTGCATGGCTCTTGGGTCTTGTATTGGGGGAATGTTAGTAAAAAAAAAAAATATGAATCCATCTTAAAATTTCACCAAATGTAAATTTGTTGTTGGCAGAATATTTAAAATGCAACGGTAGTGTTGATTTCATGATGTAGATGAGGGTGGGTCAGTAAATCTGTAGCCTACCACAAAGTTATTAGTTGAATTTTGAACTGGAACTTTCATTGTATAATATTCAATCAATTTGACTAATATTTGTAACTTAAATCTCTTATTTTGTTTAATTAATTTTTAATTGTATGAATTAAAAATATATCTCCTTGTACATGAGTATAAACATGAATGCATGTATATTAAATCTGGATAGTTTCATGTATATAAAAAATATTAAAAACATTAAAAACATTTCCTACCTCAATAGTATGAGGGAATCTGTTTGTAAAACTTACCTGAAATAAAAAGAAAAAATAATTAACAATAAATCAACAGCTAACAAATAGTTCTAAAACAAATAAATATAAGTAAAGACAAATGTAACTTGTATTTTATCAATTATATATTGATGTGATTTGAAGTGATATACATGACGACATTTTGGAGATATAAGCTCCTATTTTTTTTTTAGATTTTGCTGAAATCAGATAACTTTGTCATATGATCCAGATCCAGATATCCTGTGACTTAGTATCATAGTGGCACCACATATACTGTAGCCACAGTAGAAGTAGTGTTTCTTTGGGCATGACAGCCTAACAGAGCCCAACCTTTCCAGGCTGGTTTGAATTCAGAGTTTTTCCTAGACTGGTTGCCACTCAAGGTTATAAAATCCAGTCTGTCCTGCTATTTACCCATAGCTTGAAAGAGAAGAGACGGATTCATACCTATCCCAAGGATGTTATCATGTAAGTGAATGTAATGAATTCAGCTGAAATTCATCTATTACTCCACCATGCCCCCACATATGACAAAATAATAATTGAAGACATTGACCAAAGCACAACGATTTTTTATGTATTCAAATAAAAAAAACCTGATTTATACTTAAATTTTCAAGTGATAAGTGATAAACACATATCATCTTTCTTCCAACATAGAAACATTTTTAAATTAAGTATATTAGAAAGCAACAACATAATTTTGTTTAAAACATATCTTGCTAAATTTTAGAATTGCTTATACAATTAATGGAAAACTAAATCTATATTATTGATTTTTTAGTCAGTTAAGTGCCATATGTGATGCACACTTGAGCAAACATGTCTTGAAAGAGACATGACTGATTGTGCAGAAGATTTTCCTATAGTAGGTTGCCATTACTTAATGTGGTATACTGGTTGCCAATCAATGCTATAGAACCCAATCTGTCTTGCTGTTTATATCTGGAGGAAGAAGAGATGTATTAATACCTTTTCCAAGTGTATTTGTGTGTAAGTGAATGCAACAAATTGAACTGGAATTTGAACTCAGCTTTCCAATTTCTTATTCCAAGCCAATGTCCACTACACCACAATGCACATCCATTGAATTAAATTGTACACTATTAAAAAGAAAACTAATGGAAAAGACACTGCCAATATTTATTTTAAACTCTTGCTCACATTCAATTTTCTCTTTGAAATAATTTTCTGATAAAATACATTAATTCCCAAGTTTAGTTCACTATTAATCCTCAATGAATCTCTTTAACATTTAGGCTATGTAATTCTCATGCATATTAATAAACAAATCTTAGTTTTAATAACTATTCCTGCTTGATTTATTAGCTTTTTATTGTTAAAGCAGATATTAGAAGACTAAGAATATCAGATTAAATATAAAAAATCACAGAATTATCATTTTCTAAAATAATGTATTGGCCGAATCTCATTTAATTTAAAATTTGTATTTTCATATAAAAAAAAAAGTATTTTATTGAAATCTAATTTATCTAATTAGGTGTATAACTTTAAATATTAATTTGTGATTTCATGACAAATAAATGTTTAAAAATATTACATATTGAATATCAATATTTAAAAAATTAAAATATATCTTAGTTTCATATAGCATACAAACCTTAGCTATAATGAGAAAGTCAATTCTGAAATAGAATAGTTTGATAAAGATTTTATTTGAAGTTATTCTTTAACAAAATTATTCAGTCATGAACTAAAACAAATTTTTTTAGTAACAGATTCAATTTTTTTATACGTTTAAGCATGTTAACTATAAATAAGGATATAAAGTAATGTTTTTAAAAAAATACTGCAACTGAGTAGAATGCATACATTTTCCTGAAGAAGATATAATATCTTTAGAAATGTCATGATTTGTAATCGCAATCAAGTTTAATGTCTCAGGCATAAATACTTATATGTATTTAGTAGATTGAATATAGTTCTTATAAATCTCCTTATTAAAATTCAATAAAGAATTTAACATGATTTACTTTTATAAAACTGCTGAATTAGGAGAGATTAAAGAACAATTTTAAAATTGATTTGTCAGTAATTTCTGAAGTTATATATTTTACTTGTTTCAATCAGATAGCAGCTATTAAGTTAATTTTAATTACATATGTATAATGAAAAGAATATTGAGTAGCAGACTGATTTTACTTTTCTGTTACAAATATGATCTTAATTTCCAGGAAGTGTAATAAGAGCTTAATTTTAGGAAACAAATTTGGATTTTCAGGTGGTAGCATATACATTATTCTCTTAAAAACTTCTGTATATATTAATAGTATAAATTTTTATAAAAAGAAGGAAGAAACCTTTATAAATCAAAATAAGTTTTGTTTCTGGTAGTTATAATTTTCTGTCATATTTTAGATTCTTTTAGTTAGGAAACTTGAGCTGAGTATGTCCTATAAAAGATGTTTTCAGAAAGGTAAACTTTAACTTATATATTTAGCTATATGTACATATATGTACAGATTTACTAAGTTTAATCCTCTCTGTTATAAAGTAACCATTGCCAGCACTCATTGAGGGTAAAACTCACTACCAAAGGCCTGCAAGACAAATTAGTTTATTATTATTCCATGGATGATTCCCACTAATATGTACAATTTGGAAAGCTTGTCAGCAGTTGTCTGAGTTATTTGATGTATTTTGCCAAGTCATATACTGTTTAAGTACATTTATTTGAATCAAGAAATATCCATATATAATTAAGGTTATAATATAATTTCTTTGATTTTTAAATGTATGAAGTGATATGAAAACGGATAGTTGCCAATAGATGGCAACACATGGTTGCATATGAAGTGAGAGCTAGGAGTGACCTTCATGTGCCAGTGTGCCCAGTGATATAACCGTGTTCACTTTGCAAACTGTGAAATTTGTGTTTTTTTTATCATGTGTATACTGCATATGATGTTGGAACAAAGAACCAATGAGAAATTTTCATTCAACTTGGAAAGTTTGCTACAGAGATATTGTACATGATCTGGCAAGCTTACACTGATGAAGGAATAGGTTTAAAGCAATGTTTGTAGCACAGGTGTTTCAAAAGTGGAAGAACATCCATGGAAGCTGACAAGTGATCTGGAAGACCAGCAACAAGCATCACCCCAGAAATGTGAAGAACATTAATCAGCATGGTGCATAAAGATCGTTGAAAGACAATTAACAATATTACTGATGTTGTAAGTCTGTTGTATGGGTATGTGCAGGCAATTCTAATGTCTGAATTAAACATGCAGCATGCCGCTGTCAAGCTTTTCCCTCAATGCAGACCAATATGCCGAAAGAACATTGTGTTAAAGTCTGTCAAGATCCCTGTCAGTGTGCTACTGATGAGCCATCCTTCATGTCAAGGATCATCTTTAGTGACGAGAGTTGCATCTATGAGTACAATTGTGAGACAAATCAGCAGCATTGTGAGATGAAGCAGCAATCAACACAGTTGAAGAGCCCTTCATTTCCAGGACCGAAGAAGGCATGGTAGAGATGCTCCTCAATCAAATGCATGCTCATTGTTCTTTTTACATCTGTGTCCATCGAGAATTCATTACCCCAGGGCTAGACTGTCAATTAAGAGTTCTACATTTTGAGGTATTTGAGGAGGACATTTGGCAAAGGTGACTGGATTTGTGGAGCACAAAGATTTAGATTCTTCATGATGTCAACACACCCTATCACTGAACTCGCCTCACTCATTACCTTTTAGCAAAAATCAACATTATATTGTTTCTGCACTCACCCTATTTGTCAGATTTAACATCTGCAGACTTTCATCTCTTCTTCAAGCTGAAAATGCAGTTGTTTTATCACTGTTTGATAAGTCCAGCAAAGCTTGAGCTGTTGCCCTGGATATCTCCAAAGCTTTTGATAGGGTTTAGTGTGCTGGCCTTCTGCACAAGCTACAGGGTTATGGTATCACTGGACACTTGCTTGTTCTGATCCAATCTTTTTTATCTAACCACATAATGAAGGTTGTCTTGAATGGGCATGCCTCCACATCCTACCGCACAAATGCTGGTATCTCCCAGGGCTCTATCCTAAGCCCGACGCTCTTTCTGATCTTCATAAATCATCTCTCTGACTTGATCAGATCCCAAGTAGGCATTTACACAGATGACACCACCATTCACTCCTGCATCAGTAGGAAATCTGGTAAGGTGGATAAACATCTTGAGAAGGACCTTCACTCTGTAGTAGACTGGGGTAAGAAATGGCTTTTAAATTTCAATGCTTCTAAAACAAAGCTGCTATCTGTCAACCATTGTAGGCAGTCTCTCCTGCCACCCATAAGCATAGACAAAGTAAGTTTCCCTGAAAGCAATATTGCACCTCCTTGGCCTAACCCTATATTCCAACTACAAGTGGAATCATTACATTGCTACATAGCAAAATCCACTGCTAGGAAGGTTGGGTCACTGTGTTGGGCCAGGAAGTTTTTTCCACATGAATCCATCTTGCACATATACAAATCAACCATCTGACCATGCATAGAATACTATTGTCATATCTGGTTAGGCGCCTCTGCTGTTCATCTCAGGCTCCAAAAGAGAATCTGTAATTATGTTCAGTCCAGACCTGGCAGCTCAACTCCAGCCACTTTCTCACTGGCAGGATATAGCTTCCCTCTGTCTCTTCTACAAATATTTTCATGGCTTCTGCTCTAGCAAACTTATGTCACTGGTGCCTCTTTCACAAGAATTTACTCAAGCAACCAGACTGGCAACACGGTCTCACCATTTTACAGTTAAACCTACCAAATGCAGACAACAATTCTTCTCCAGAAGCTTCTTTTCTCACACTTCCCACCTGTGGAACTCCCTTCTGTATACTTGCTTTCCTGATGGCTACAACCTCCAGGAATTTAAATACTTTCACAACTGTCTTCACACCTGTGTTCCCATCCTTCTCTTGCCCTTTCTCTGACACCCACTGTAACTGATACTTTCTCTTCACTCTTCTCCTGCCTTTTACTCTCTTATGTAGCACCCTGCGTATAAGTGGCAGTATCATCTTGCTTAGGGTGAAACAATTAAAAAAATCTTGAACAAATTGCAGAAGGTCCTTGACTTGCTATGGAAAACAGCTTTCAGGCTGAATTCCAAAATTGGCAACAATTGTGGGGCTGGCATATTGCTGTGCAAGGTGACTATTTTGAAGTAGATGATGTTAAAACGTAGATAGGTATATTAATTTTTTTAGACATAAATAGTCCAGGAATTTTTTGATGTCCCCTTGTTTATTTTTATGATAAATCTGCTGCTTGTAATAAATCTGTTGCTTGTGATATTTGTCAATTATGATTGCAAAAGACATAATGTAATAATTATATTTGATAGCATGGTTCAATAATATTATTAAGTATTATTATTTTTTTAATTATTTCACTTCAAGCAAGGTGACAAAGCCACTAAGATGCAAGGGGTTACTGAGAGTGAAATAAAAATGAGATGATGTTAGTAAGGAGACAGGACAATAAAAGAACAGGATTCAGGAAGATGGAAAACTGTGACTGATATTGCATTTAAATCTTTGAAGATTGTAGGTGGCAGGGAAGCAAGAAGCTGGAAGTGTATACCACAAGCAAGAAGTGTGAGAAAAGAAAGTATTAGAAGAGAACTTACAGTTACATCTAGCTATTCCAACAGTAAAACAATGATACCTAGTTGCCAATTTAGTAGTAAACTAAAATTTATGTAGTTGAAACAATTGCTATGAAAACTATAGAAAAGGCACAAGGAAACCACAGCACATCAGTGGGAAAGTGACTGAAATCAAGATACCAGATTAGAACAAATAACATTACAGACTCTTCTTTGGATTTTGTAAAGAATCATGATATATATAGCAGGAGCACTAAACCAGATATGGCAGCAACATTCAATGCATAGATGAATGGTAGATTTTTCAAGATGGATTCTTACAAGATCAAATATGTTGTGTATAACATAGAGAACCAACTTTCTGAGCAACAGACCAAGAAATTGATTCAATATAATCATTCCATTTCATGTCACTGGAAAGCAAGAAACTAAAAAGGAGCAACAAGTTACTCTCCTAGAGGTTAGCATCAGCCATGATGATGGAAGGCAAAAATAGTTCTATAAGTCGAACATTTTGAAATTGCACATAACTATATACAGCAATAAGAAACATTACATTACATATTTATTACTGTATATAGTTATATACAATTTTTTAATATATTCATTTTTATTGCATTAATAAAGTTTTTTTTTACCCCAAAGAGACATTGCTTAAAATTAGTTCTCTATGATGGCAAAAAGATAGTAGTTTTATTTCAGAGGTATGAACATTTACAAGCCATATTTTGCTACAGCTAATAACTGATTGGTTGTCATTTTTTAGATCAGCTTATTGGACTTAGTATTATGACAAGAGTAAATAGTTATATCATCAGAATAAATACAGAGTTAGGAACTGATGACATTGAAAATGTTGTTGATGAAAATAAGTAACAACATTAGCGCAAGGATAGAGCCCCAGGGGAACCGTGCATTAATGTGAAAGGTTATAGAAGAGTGGTGATTCAACTCAACTTTAATTACATGATTTGTTAAGAATGATTGGATCAAAATATTCAGCTAGAAACACCATATCCCTTCAGCTTGTGAAGAAAGCCAATATGCCAAACCTTGTCAAAGGCTTCCAACATATCTAAAGTCATAACCTGAGCCTCACCATTCTTATCTAAAGCTTGAAAGACAAATTCAATAAGTTTTAGCACATCAGTGGGTAACCTAAGGTAAAGTTAACAGGATAATAGGTTTCTCAGAGTCTTTAAAGACAGGAGCTTCAGAAGAGCATTTTCAACAAGCTGGAAAGTAAGAAGCAGCAAGGCATTTGTTGTAGATATTGGAAAGAACAGGAGCCAGTTCAGAGGCACATTTCTTTAGGACAGTTGCAGGGATACTGTTAAGTCTGCATGCCTTGAGGATCTAGTTTGGAGATGATAGCAGAAACCATAAATGTAGTTATGTACATATCACTCAGTAGAGATTCCATTCTATGTGAAACATCAGGCAAAGATACTCCTGAAGAGTTGAGAGTAGAGTTGGAGGAGAATTTTTGAGCAGAGAATTTTGCTTTATCAGCAGAAATATGGCAATAGAAGTGGTGCACACATACACATGCACAGAGAAACATTCAAGTTGTTCAAATGTCTCATCTTTTGGTAGTTTGTGTCACTTAAAAGAGAAATTATCTATCAGATATTATATCCAAGACTCCTCTGGTCTAGAGAAGGTGGTTGGGAGGGGTAGGTCAAACAAAAAAAAGAAAGCAAAAGAGAATGTACTTGCTTGTTCCCATACAGGTTGACCAAAAAACAATATTTCAAACTTACATTTAAGTTAGATATTTGACAAAATACAAAATATACAGAAAGATTTCCTTTTTTTAAAATATTTGGCACAATACCAAACTGGCCAGTTAGAAGTCATTGCATTCAGATTTATTGCAACACTTGAAGTCAGCTAACTAAACATAAGAAAAGAAAGCCATTATTAAAAGCTATTAAGATATTAAGTACATAATATAACAAAGGGTGGTTAGTGTTTTATTTTGCATAATGAAGTTAATACCTAAAACTTTTAAGTGATATTATGGTTAAAACATTTCTAAGATATATTGTTAGAAAAAAGCTTCTCTGAATGAAAAGGGTGCCAAAATTAAGTTTTTTATATTTTAATATTTTTTATTGTTTAGTATTTTATTTTAATGATAAATAAGACTCCTTCCCATTGACATTACATTTACATTACAATATTATAGAATTAGATACAAAACTATAGCATTTGGGTACAAATTGCAGATACTTCAACTTTTCATGTAAGATCTGAAGAAAAAAGATATTTTTATGAAAGATGTCTTATATATCATTGAATTCAATAAATAGAAAAATACACATTAACTTTCTTGATAGATACAAAATTTTGCTTAAATATTTTCTTCTATTGTAGTCATTCCCTTTTTGTACTTTTAAAATATAATAATTTAATTATGCTCTTGTAGGATCCTAACTAGAAAAATCATTAGGTGATGTCAAATGAAAAATAAATACAAGGTAGTTTAGTATATATCAATATGGAAAAAAGAATTGGTAAACAAAATGTGTTCCCTTATTTGTGCACTCTGTTTCATCATCAAATATCTTAAAAATGCCTTGTGGATGGACAGGTCTGCCTACAAAACTCTGGAGTTAGGATGCTAAAGGTAACATAAGTGAGCTAAGTGATAAACTTTACTTATATTAATTGTGTGTGTGTGTGTGTGTGTGTGTGTGTGTGTGTGTGTGTGTGTGCAACTAAACTCAACTGAAAGGAGTTAGTAGAAATGTATTTAAAGCACTTTGAAATTATTGAATTATTTGAAAGACTTTGATAATATTGAATCAAATAGTTAATCTATTTTACTATATTATAAAAAAAACAGAAAAGATGATTCATATTTCTATTTAATCTTGTCATAATGTGAATCTTTCAAATTTCATTTAAAGAGCAAGGCTATTGAAAATGTCATAAATAATCTCAAAATAAAATATTCATAAGTAAAATGGAATTGCGGTTTTAGCCTTCTTTGGATAAATTTTATTTTAATGAAAGAAAATTATTTTTTATATTGATCATATAATGACATTTACAGGGTTTATTTTGTAAAAATGGATCAATTTTGACTGTAATTCCTCGAAGAAAATTTAAAATGTTTTCATTAATTATAATATGATTTTTTCTGATAGAATATATCTACTGTGAATGCATATGCAGTTTATCCAGCAAACTTAGTTTGACTATTGTCTCTTTCTTTACCATGAGTGAAAGTTTACATTTAAAACAGTGAGAAGAAAGTTGTTGCCAAAACTAACAGAGGGTGTGATTAATCCAATTCCTGCTTAATAAAGTTCAATTTGCTTTGGAAACATGACAAATATAAAATATTTTTCTTTCGTGAAAGTTCAGAAAAATCATGACTCATAGCAGGTTAAAAGCACTCTGTATGTTTCATTGTTATAGCCTATCTGTGTAAGATATTTAATGGATATAATCACTTTTAATGTAAATATATTATACCAGACTGATTTTTCATAGTGTTTATGCATGAAGCTATATATAACCAATGATAGTATAACTAATCTATGAATTGGTATCAAATGTAAAAGTGGCAGAGTACAATATGAGTATCCTTATTAATTTGTATTGCCTGTGATTTTTTTCTTTAGAAGTAAATATAAAATTAGTAAGGTTTCCTCACAGATGAAGAGGAGAATTTAGACAATGTGTTTCTGCAGAAAGCTGCTGAGAACACCATGGACAGAGGATGTGAGCATTGAGGAAGCTTTAACGAAAGTGTAAGCAAAATAGACACATACTTAGAATCAGAAGGAAAGTTAAAGTTTCTAGGAAACATAATGAGGAAAGAGCTTGGAGAATGTGACACTCACAGTAAGAGGTAAGGGTAAGAGGGGGAAAAGAAAACTCAGTAACCTATGTAATGAACTTGTATAAATGAATGACAGAACAGGGAGTGGGAGGGATAATAAGCAGACAAATATTGCTTAGTGCTATAATAAATAGGAAGTTGTAGAGAGCCATGATTGCCCACATTCTGAAAGAATACTACATCATATAAAAGAAGGTCAGTGATAAAATGGGAATCCATGATAATGAAAATATAGACACTTGTTAGGTACCATCAATATTCGTAAAAAAATGACTCTTTTATTGGGTGTGTTACTGTAAGTTTTTGAAATTTGAATGAAAATACTCTTCTCTTATATTTCTCTACTAGTACCAATAACCAAATATTTCTTCTTAGTATTAAGTATTCTATTTGATCAGATGTAACTATTGAGAAAAAATATCCTTCTCATTAATCTGAATTATATTTAAGTTTCCTTTATGCCTAAGTTTTAAACCAAGTTATAATAATATTCCTAGCAGAGTGTTTTGTTTTGAATAGGGTTGGTATAAAAAGAAAACTTCTGATCTATCAGTCATATCAATAATTAGAAAAAGGGATAACATCACCTGCTGGTATGCTTAGGGTTGAAGTGATTAATTAATATAATTACTTTAGAGTAATGGATTCTTGGATATTGTTTGTCAGAGGGGTAATGTTGCTTTATAAATAAGAGTAATACTTCAAAAGTACTTCACAGAGAGTGTAAATAGGAAAAGTGGGGAAGGAAAATGAGTCTTTTAGTGAAATACAGCTTTTCATTTGAAGTGACACTATAGCATCACTATATCCTGTAAAAGGATATGATGTTTCTTAAATGGATTTTTAAATATGCAAGAAATGTCAGCTGTAAATATTTACTAGTCTATGCTTAAACTTAGTCTGTTTTACATCACTGTATTGAGGACCAAACTCACTAACCAATAAAACAAGCTTGAATAACATTACAGAAAGTGTCAACCTACATGTCAATTATATTTTTGTTGTATAGGCAGTAATAAATAATTTTCTGAAGAATAGCAAAATGTTTAGCACTTGAAGTTGCTAAGCCAAATTGTAAAATAATGATAAATTTGATAAAAATAAGTAGTAATTATGAAGATAAAAATGTTGATACTAAAGTAAAAGTGAAAGTTACACTTTCTTTTGTCATTTAATATTTTACTAATGTTGTAATTGTTATTATTATTTGTTCCTATGAAGACTGACATTTTGTCAAGTTGACTGATGTAATAGAATGCAGGGTGAAATGGATTTATACCTTTTCTAAGAGCATTAGTACAACATGAAGCAGCAGCTTCAACCACAATGTGATCTCTGTACAGTCAATATTGTAATGTTCTAATTTTTGCTTTAGGGTGTGTTTGTTATATTGCTGAGCAAAAATGGTACATTATAGTGAGATTTTATATTAGGCCAAAATAAAAATTATCTTACTTGAAGAATATGTCCATTTCCAATAATAGTTTAAAATCTAGATTCATGCTCACTGTGATAATAATGACCTGATTTTTGCATGTGTATTCGCATGTGATAAAAGTTTAAAAGTAAATAATATTGAAAGAGAAAAATATTGAAAGACTACTAATCTAAACTTATTTATAAATGGAATTTTGTCTGTGTGTGTGTGTGTGTGTGTGTGTGTGTGTGTCCATTACCTATAGACTCTGAAATGGCTGAACCGATTTTCTTGAAAATTTACACAGTTGTACTATGAGCATCTGCGAGTGTCCTTAGCTAGGTTTTGTGATGAAGTACCCCTGATGAATATCAAAAATCAATAATCAAAAAAATCGGGTTATAGAAGAAGTGGTCCAATTTTAGTCAAATTTGATACACTAATAGACAAAGACATAAGAAACAATATTCAGAAGTTTTAAGGTTGCAGTTCTTACAATAGTGCAGAAAATCAATGATATATATATATATATATATTTAAAAGGTAAGATGTTTGTGTGCGTGTCTGTTTATCTGCCTGTATGTCTGTATTTTTTCAGCCCTTTTATTTTAGTTTTTGCTTCGGGTTTGGCTCTAAGTAGGTATAATTGTAGTTCTTATCTCAGCCATGATACCATTTACTCAGAGGACTTATTTAGCCTCCAAAATTCAGTTATTTGTTATCGATACCAGGAAATCAAAATTTGACTTACATCCATTCATTTTTCTTTCAGTCTATGGTTTCGCTTTAACTGGAAACAACTATTGCTTTTTAGTCTTTCATGCCAATGTCCAAAGAGTCTGAGCTCCAGAACCATGGATTAGCTTTAAAACTTTCATTACACTGGAGCAACACTGGGCTATACTGCTAGTTGCTGCATAAAATAATGATGTCCACCTCTATTTTGTATTTTTATGTAGAAATAATTTTAATAAAATAAAAGGATCCTTATTCATGAAAAAATAATTAATATTTTTTTATTTTCTTCCTCCATCTTGAACTATATTGAAAAAAATTAAATTTTCCAAATTTTAAGCATGTACAGAGTATGATGGGTAAATTGTCTTCATTTTATATTTTTAATTTTGTGCATGCATGTTGTTTGTTTTTGAATTTATTGACTGTGCATCATAGTAGGAACAGCTGGGCACAGTCTGTGAGGAAAAGAGCACCATGACACAATTCCCTCTGACAGAAATTGGAAGCTCCATTATGAACATTTCAGGGTGTATGGGTGTCAATCTGAGGACAGTGCATAGATTTTGGAAAGAGTTGGATGATATATCCAGTCGACATCATGGTATTTGAAGTGATCACTAGTGATGGCAATGTTATACCTTCATTCATCTTCCCATAAGGCCTCATGGAGGCCTACATAAAATGGACTGAGAAGGTTGTGCTGCTCTGGATCAAGAGGGTGGCTGCTGAAAGACCCTATGTCTTGTAACAGGACTCTGCATCATGACACACATGTAGGAGAACCCAGTCATGGCTGTCAGACAATTTCTGCAACCACATCACACCTTATATCTTACCACTGAGCTCCCAAGAATGCAATCTCCTTGAGTGCAATTGAGTGAGATACCAACAAAATTCTTTGTAACACCAAAGATGAACTGAAGGTAAGGATTATGACAGCATTCACCAACTTAAACAAGAAGATCGTCCAGAAGAATTGAAGAAGATTCGTGTGGAGGCTGTTGTTGAAGCCAATGACAATTTTATTAAATGAGATATTTTTGTGTAATTTTGGTAAATATATCTGTTAAAATTAGATGTCCATGTTATTTTAATTTTTACGTAATTTAGATAACCATCTATTGCACTCTGTATATTCCAAAATCATTTGACTCAAGATTGCTGATGATTCCCTTCTCAAAGCTAACTTTAAATTTTAAACGTAATAAGAATTTGGATAATTATAGAGCTGTTCTCCTTATTTATTTGCAAATTATTATAATAAAATAAATAAATGACTTGACATTAAGCTTATGGGCATCCTTTGGCAGCATTTAAGCAAATATATAATGCATCAGTAATACAAATCAATACCATTCAGCTTTCATTTTATGCTCTTCATATTTCTTATATTACTCAGCCAAAACAGCATTCTAATGGAAAATTAAAGGAAAACCAAATTGAAAGAGAGTGAGAGAGATAGAGGAAAAGGGAGAGAGAGAAGAAATAAGAGAGAAAGAAAAAGTAAAAACTACTTAAAATTCTGTGGCCAAACATAATTTTACTTTAAAAGAAACAGTTATATCAGCTTCAAAGTCCCATTTGTTTGGATAATGTTCTTGTTACTAAGTGTCATGATAAATTCAATTTGTAGGATTTATAAATTGCTCCAGTGAAAAATGGACATTTGTCTTGAAAAAAAAATGGTTGTCCACAGCATATACTAGGAGAATATTATACAAAGAATAAATATCTATTAAAAGTTATTCTGCAAGATTTTCATGGAACCAAATATTATTAAATAAAGGAAATGATAGATAGATAGATAGATAGATAGATAGATAGATAGATAGATAGATAGATAGATAGGAATACATGGAAAAGGTAAACTGTACAGGTCATCTATTGGCCTTTCTCATTACATTTCTTATTAGCATAGATAATTTCTGGTCTTCAACAATATTTGATGAATTAATTTCAAACAAGTCTATTTTTAAAAATAAGAGGCTTAATCTGAATGGAACCAATTTACCTAACTATACACAAGATATTGTTGCAATATTGATAACATTTGCACCTTAGAATCTGCAAACATTTCTTTCTTTGATTATAATAAGTGTAGGAAATTCAGGATAGATTTGATTTAATTCCCTACAAAAACACAGCAAGATTTCTCAGCTTTAGGCTGCCATATATTGCATTTCTACAACAGAAAATCACTTGAGGGAAAATTGACAAATAATGGATAAATTATTAAAAGAGAAAAGGTATATGAAACAAATATTTTATTATATTTTCAAACAGATGAAAGCAAGTCTTAATGTCTTTTCCTTAAGAATAAATGGAAAACACTAAGAAGGTTTAAGAAGTATATAAAAGGAATGATCTTTATATTTTTGTTTTCAGAAGGAAATATTTATAAATATAGATCATTTTATATAATCATTATTTTTAAGAAGAGAATGAAAAATTGTTTATCTAAAATTATCACTACAGAAAAATGAGAATTTTTCCCAAAAGTTTTAACCAGCATAAAAAATAAATTTTACAAATTCTTTTAAGTATATATGTTAACATGTGAACACACACACACACACACACACACACACACACACACACACACACACACACACACACAAAAATAGGCATTCAGAATGTGTCTTCATGTATGTGTACATGAATGTAGCCAGAATCTAATGCATATTTTTATATTTGTATTTAAAAAATGACATATAACTTTTGTGGACAATTCTTATAGTTTTTTATAGTTTTAAGAAGAATAGCTTATGTATATATATATAAATTTTGATTTAAAAATGAAATGCTGTTAAGGAAAAGCAATTGATACAAAAAATGTTAGTAATATTATGAAAAAATAATACTTTCATTATACATGAAATATTTTCCATTTTACTTTAAAATACTTAAAAAAATGCCATTTAAATTCGAAGTGAAATTAGACAAAGGTTTTGAGGATATTTTGCTGAAAACTAAAAATAAATAATATGTAAGAATTATGTGTATGTATATGTACTGAAAAGCTATTTGCCTGAACAATTTTGATGTTTGGTTAGACTTTGAGAATTGGATCTGTCCAAGAAATTTTCAGTAGTCATTTATATATATATATATATATATATATATATATATATATATATATATATATATATATATTCTAACACTGATTTTGGCAGTGGCTTGAATTTAAGAAATATATTTGATATATATATTTAAAATTAATTTTCAAATTTTGGGATTGAAGTTCTGTCATAATTGGAATAGTCAATACAGATATTGAAACACAGATATGGGAAAAGTTAATACCAATATCTTAACTTCATATGTTTAAAAGATTAATTTCTATTGAAAAACAATACAAAATAATGCCTGGAAATTAGATAAGTGTTTAAAATTGCATGAAATATATTTTCTTTATTTTGCTGTTTTTAACAAAAAAATGTGTAATAATTCTCATCTATAAAAACATCTTCAAATGAAATGTAGAAGTGAAAGCACAATGTTTGCTACTATGGTTTTATATTTTTCAATTCTCTATAGTACTAAATTTTATGCATTATAGTTTAGGTTATCTATAAATATAAAGCATAAAGTGTCATAAATGATTGAAAGTGATAAAGCCAACTAGAAGTTTTATTATCACTTCTCTAAAATATAATTTTGTTATTTTATTCTTTTAACAAAAATGAAACCCAGTTTACCACACATTATGACAATAATAGAAGTCTTATGATATTCTGCATATGGTACATTAAAATAGTATTTTATTCATTTCTTTAGAGAGTAGACTTATTGATTCATTTATGAATTCAACCCAAGTTATTAATTTTCCCACTTGTTAAATAAAAAATTGAGTGATTGAATGAGGGAAGTGCATTAATTTTATTTAATCTGCACATGATTTTCTTGGCAACAAATTAAAAGTGAGTTCTAATTTGAAATATGAAATATATAAATGTAGCAATGCTCATGCATATTTTCTTTGATGTCCAAAAACTACTTAATACTTATAATCTTTTTATTGCCAGTCGTAAAAGATGTTTCTTGAATAAAAAATAGTCTTCAAGGGACTTTAAAAACAGGCTAAGTGTTGTAAATTTTAAAGTCAATCTTTGATAAGTAAAAATAAAAATTGTATGCCATGAAGGTTTTTGATCTAAAATTACTTTTATATGACTTCTAAGTGCTTATATGCCTTTCTCCTCTAAACTCTCTTACATGACCAATTATATTCTCATTTGAGATATATTACAAATGAAGCAGTAAATTCTTTGTTAAAATTTTTGTCATGTCCAGAAAAGAGAAAATATTTTTGTATTGTTAAAAAAAAGACTAACAGAATTAAGATATAAGATTTTCTTTGGAAATTAAGTAATTTAAGTAATTTCACAATCAGCAAACCAAAATTGCAAGATGCTGGTCAATATGATATACAATGAAATGATAAAGTCAAACACAAAAAATACAGATCAAAATTCTTACTATACTTGATTACATTTTGTAGTTTATTCTTTGCAAACACCTCATTTACAAAAATGCTGAGAAATATATGCTTCAGAAAAATGCTGAAATATGATAGTTTTTTTCTCCATTTAATGACCACAAGCATGAAAAAAATACCACTCAAGCAGAAATTATTCATAAATTTATTCTTTTCTATTTAATTTATTTTATATATAAATCATTTGATACTGGATATATTTTATTATCTGAAGTTTATACCATGCATAAACAGTAAGAATATTTATTGAATTGAATGATATATATGATATATAAATTATATAATTTTATATCATTTTGATAGGTTCAGAGATTAATGTAAACAATTTCTTTTTTTGTTTTAAGTAATATAATCGTTGTTGACTTTATCTTGTATTCAAGAATTTAATATCATCTTTGTTGATTTTTTTCTTTATGATGATGTGTTAATGACTAATGGTAACTTAATATATGGAACTAAATAAACAATTTTATATTTAGAGATTAAAACACATTGTTCAGTACTGAGTGAACTTGACAGTTTCGAGAAAACATTGCTATCCATAAAATGAACTGAAATTATCTTTTTCACATTACAAATGTTTTTTGTCATTTTGAAAGGATCTTTTTGAATTCCATCAACATTTAAACCTAATTACTCCAACACTTACCTGAGACTAGAATCATTTAATTAGTCAGTGCACAAAATAACTGAAGAATATTTTTAAAAACAAGCTTTTTCCTTTAAAAAATCTTTAAGATAATTTGTTCTTTTTATATTTTAATTTATGCTTTCTAGTAAAAGATATATTTAATTGCAATATTTTAGATATTTGTGTATTATTCCTTGAAAGTTGTGATTTAGTGGTTTCTATTTTTTAGTAAATATTTATGTCTAATAGTTATAAATTATTAATTCATGGTATCAGAAAAATATATGAAGATTGGTTAAAAGTTAAACTTGTTTTAATTTAATTTTAAAATTTATTAGTTAGAATTTTTTTCTTTTTTGGAATTACCTTCTGTTTTCCTACCCATAATTCAAAATAGCTGCCCTTTGAACCTCTATATACATCAAAGAGCTGCTATAGAAGTTCTGTTTTTGGAAGGAAAAAGTGCTGTAAGCATTCACAAGAGGTTAGTGAATGTCTATAGAAAGGCCATACTTGATGAAAGCACTGTATGAACTGAGTTAATAGCAATCCTAGAAAGTAGAAACTGATCTTAATAACTGGCCAGCTGCTGTTGGGAGTAAGAATAAGGCTAAAAGTGTTGATGATCTCATTAAAGCTGACAGAAGAATCACTATTGCAGAACTTTGTGAAAGCCTTCAGTTTAGTTTATGTAGATCCTGAGACTTTTGTTCTCAATTTAGTATGCTTTTTGTGATTCTGCTATGAAATCTTTTATAATTAAAAAAGAACTGGTATTACTTTTTTGATTGACCTATGTAAATTGTAAAATGTAAAAAACTGTATGATTTAGAAGAAAACAACATATTTTGTTTTAAAAGTTTTCCTTTAATTTTATAAACAAAGAGACACCATCAATAAAACTGCTTTGCTTCTTCCAAGAAAAATATTTGTATCTAATGGAGGAGACAGTTAATGCTATATGGTAACTGATTAAAAAAATCAGTTTAATCATCTTAAATGGGTGCAGTGTCTACAAGTGAAATTTGGAAGATAGGCCCAGTCACTCTTCTTAAGGAAGGGTCTACCTGTCTTAAAAAGCATTATTCAATACTGGCCTTTATTTGAACTCAAATATTGATTACCACCTTCAAAATCAGACTAGCAATTGTTTTATTCAAGTCTGGCACACAAATGAACTTGCTATAAATGATTTCTGAAATGAGCTCTTCAACCATGATATATGCCTAGTATAGGAAAAAAGAAAAGTAAACTTGCAAAGGTTATCGGATGAAGATAATGTCATAGATTTATTGGTAAGTATTTCATTTACTTATTGTCTTTGATCTGGGAAGTACAAGATAACTCAGAAGCACTTTCATTTATCAACTAAAACTCCCATTACTGCCATAGATATCTTCAATCTCTCTCTTTTCTCATTGTCATAACAATAACACCTGCAACATATGGGGTTGCCACAAAGACATGCATTATAATAAAAATCTTGCAGTTACTATCTCTACACAGCCATTATTATTAGAGAAATAGCAATTGTATTCACAGTGATTAGTACAACTCCATCAGTATTCATTATGAAGACTATTGTCAGTTTGAGCAACATTACCAATATGGTTACTGCAACAAGCACTTGTAGCAGACAATGAGTGTCATTAATAGATCAACAAGGCTCATGATAAAGAGAAGTGCTGCCATTAACCAAATTGATTTTCATAGTAAGTTAATCTGTATTTTTTAACTTTAGAATAGTAGTGTTAAGTGTACAGCAAGTTTACTGAAGATCATTGGATTATAACATTTTTAATTTAAAATATCTTTTTTGTAATCTCAATGGTTTCACTGACAAAACATCTTTTGAGCTGTTCTATTACCTTAATGCTTTATCTAGCAGTCTTAATGGATTCACTTATCTGGATCAATACTTTTCTATGAAAATTATTGCATAAAATAAAATAAGATAAAATCTATTTAAAATCATTCTGAAAAATACCTAAAATAAAATAGCAATAAAAAGGAGCAAATCCCACTTTTTAACTTTTGAAAAACATGCATCAACTGAAGATTCAAATTGTATTTGTAATTTATAAATGTTAATTGTTGCTTGGTTTTGAAGAAAAAGAGTATTGGCTAAAACTAGAAACACATTTTATATTTGATGTAGTTTGTAAGAGGGAAAATAAGATTGAAAAGTGAATTTAAAACTTATTTGATCACAAATAAGAACACACTTATTAAAGCTGATTATTTTATGGACTAGTAATCTCATGTGCTTTTTTGTTCATTTGTGACCAGTGACATGTACAGGTGATAAAACTCAAAGAGGCATGTGGAGGGTGGGAGTTAACAAAATAGTCTTAAATTTCATTTACTCTTATGAGAAGATCATATGACAAAAAATATAACAGGTACTTTCTATAAATTGTTAGGAAAAATTTTATGAGGATGCCTTAGTTACAAATTAAAATATCATTCACAGTAATTTTAAGCAGAAGTAATAGTCTTAACACAACTCTTCATATTTTATAAGATTTAATTTGAATGATTAAAACTACATGAAAGAATTTAATTAGAAAAATATATTTATGAAGCACAAAATGTTATTTTACAATAGGAACATGAAAATGTTTAAATATTGTGTAGTAGTTATTTAGTAAGTTATTTAAGAGTAATCTTGAAACACTACTAGTAAGCTTTAAAATTATGAATGTATAAAAATAATTGAATATAGTAATTTCATTAAGATAAACAAAGATTTCTTAAATTCTTTTATGATGTAGTAATTATAAAAGTTTCAATCAATTTCTTTATATTTCAAAACTTGTAAGAATCTTTACTGGAAAATCTTAACTATTTTTAAAATAAAATTTTGAATTAATTAACTTCACTTTTTCAGAAAAAAATGCTGTTAGCTTGATCAGGTGCAAAAATAACTCTTTGATCTCATTGACAATCATTCATTGAAAGATAGTGACTATTTTTACTGCTTTCCCATAATTTGTAGAAATGAGATTGAAGGAAGTTTTAAATATATTTTTAAAAAAGAATTAACCTCAAAACTGCTTTTGTTCTTTTGACTTTGTAAAAAATATATGCAGTCATAAAAGAAAATTTATATAATTTAATGAACAATTTTTTATGGTGCAGTTGTAAAACTAAATTAAAGAGAAATATTACTTAATGATAAAACATTAGTAATGGTGGAATAAACTTGCTATGTAAATCATGGGTTAACAAAATAATATGCTGAGTATTTAAAGAGCAAACTGTCTCTAAGAAAAATGCAGTATCTTGTTAGACCAAGGTTAGGAGCAGAGAGACAGATGGACAGAGAAAAAGATTTTGAAATTCTTGACAAATAAGAATACTCTGTGAGTGTCTCCTGAGCCAATTGGTTAACATCGCATAAGTGAAAGTGATTGGATGTATCAGGCAAATTTAATATGTAATACATACCGCAATCAAGTGAATGCTGTAGAGATCTGATTCTAAAAATGAAAAGACAATATATTCTTATATCATACATTTTTTTTGTAATGAAGGAACAATATAAATCTTAATATCAAGTCCAGTTTGATAAAATATATTTTTAATAGCTCAATTTTTTATTTGAATTATTCATTTGCAAAAATTAGATTCATGCATATTTTTCTGAATATCGGTACGCAATTGCAAATTGAAATCAGCTCAAGTAGTTATTTATAGAAAACCATCATAAAACTTAACAAAAATTATGTATAATTTTATTTTTTGATTCATTTAAATTGCTGTAAGTAGATACCAAATATTTATTATATAAAAGCATTTGAGTGAATATATAGAGAGAAATCATTGCATACAGTCCTCATAGGTGACTTATCACCTTTGAATGTCAGCTCAAGCATCAATCAAATTTCTTAGTACAATAAGAAATAATCTTTGTAAGGCTTTCATCTATGAATAATGATACTAATAAATATTTATTAGTATTATTTTTTTACTATTTGACTGATTCAAAATTTCATAAATATTCATATTAGCTAAATAAAAGCCATTTTCTTGTTGAATTTTCTTTGATAAAATAAAATTAAAAGTGTATTCTTAGAAAAGTCTTCTTAACTATTTCAAATAATGATTCCAATAATGCAACATAGTAATAACATAGTGTTAAAAAACAATCAAGCGTGTAAGGTACACAGAAAAATGTAGAGGATTTGTTTGAAACTCTTTCAGCAATTTAATCATAATTGAGTGCTTAAATTCATCTTTTTTTGCATAAGGAAAACACACATCTGGCGATTTATATACTTGAAAATAGATTGCTGTAATATTTGTTACATTTTTATACTTTGAGAAAATGAAAACAATATTTTTGTCAATAATGTTGTATATTGGATAGCTAATGTCATCATATCATATCATAGTAAATGTACAAGCTTTGAGATGAGAATCCTGAATGATTTTATTATTTTCTCACAGTTAGTACAATGTCTCAATTATAGATGAATGTTTATATATTTCTGAATGCACAGATGTATAATTATTGTGGTCAGATTGAGATATAGAAATTCCTTAGCTATGGGAAGCAATTCTTTTTCTTCTATGTGTTGTGTTGCTTCAGGATGTGGGCAATCATTGCTCTCAGTTTTCTGCTCTTTGTAGTCCTTAGTAAAGTTTGCCTTTTCTTAACTCTCCTAATCCCTGTTCTGATAACCATTTACACATATTCGTTAGATAGGTTATACACTGCTTTCCCCTGTCTCTCTTGTCTTCAATATGTTCTATGAGTGCTTAATTTTCTAAACCCTCTTTTCTTATTATGTGCCTTATATATTTTAATAATCTCTTTCTAATGTGTATAAGTGTCCATTTTGTTTCCATTTTCTCTAAAACTTACATTTTCAGTACATTATATTCTCAGCATTCCTTCTTTATAATCACATTTTTGTTTCCACAAATCTCTTCTTCATCTAAGTAGAAATTGTCCAGTATGTACTACTATGTAGAAGAGCCAATATTATATAGGCTTTCAGTAATCTTTTCTTTTTTTGTAAGAAAATTTTTCTATTTCTTAATACTTTGCTAAGTTTTTGGAAAGCAATTTTTGCTATCCCAACATGACATTGTATTTCAGTATTGCATTTTCCCTCCTCTATTAAAACACTTCCTACATATTTGAATTTTTGTACTTGCCTGATTTTGGTATCTTCAATTTGTAATTTGTATGCTGGGCTGTTCCTTTTGCTGACAACCATACATTTGGTCTTCTTGCAATTGTTGTTTAATTCTTTCTTCTTATTTTACTACTTTCTATAAATTTTTTTAGTTTTCTTTTTATGTCTGCTATCAACACTTTGTCATCTGCATATCTAATGTTGTTATGATTTTTGGCTGCCAATAATGAATTCTGGTAACTACTTGTGAGGGTTGTCTCCTCAGATTTTTTATGAAAAAATAAAATCTGAGTGTTGTGCCCACAAATACAATATAAAATTATAAACAATGTAAGGAAATGATCTTTGCAGAAAAGGAAGAAAATCAAGCTACATATCACAGTAAAATTTATACAGGCAAATACATGTACTTACATGTCAAACTTTATTGTTGTTTGTTGTGGTCATGAAAAGATCAATAGTTTGATTGTTTGTAATGATTTGTTGCAAGGGAGTCTGCAAAGCTTGAAGTGATTTTGTTGTAACTGAAGAAAACAAATGGTATATACACTAATATGTATGCATGTTTTATATGTGTGTGTAGCACTCAAGGTTGAAATATGTGTGTGACTACTAGTTGATTGCATGCAGTAGCAGTAATTTTAAATATTGGTTAATAAACTAGTGGTGACCTGACTTACTTTTATTACAGCTTTGTATGTTTATTAATGTAGAAAAATTAACACTGGCTGACACATTGTCATGGTAATGTGAGTTGAGGCAAGGCCTTGTTGCTGCCTGTTTTTTTCTGCTGTTGTCTTAGTAACATGTGTTGTTGCAGGGTGTTTCATTGTTCAAGATCTTGTCACTGACTGTCCTCATGTTTTCTCTGGCAATCCATTTTTATGGCCTATGTTCGGCTCCAAATTCTATCTGAGTCTTGCATGGGAATGTACTCAGTAACCTGAGTCCCTGTCTCTTTTTCAGATCATTTGGAGTTAAACCATGCAGATGTTGTGGAAAGCACATCATGTGATTTGTCATATCCAACCAGGTTTCAGAAACCACTTATTTAATTTTCATCTCTGTTTGTACAAAATTGTAAAAAAGTTTGCATATGCACTAAATCTAGTAAGATTTATTTGTAGGTGTTTCTTACTTGTTTGTGCTTCACTTATTAGCCATAAAATATAGACTTCTGATTAACTCAGGATTGATTTACTGTAAATGTTGAATAAATCTGGTGAGAAGACACATTCTTGTCTTATACTTCTTTCTATTTTTGTGTATATACTGAATTCAGTTTCTATCCATATGCAGGCAGTTTGCTCCAAGTATAAGTTAGTTCTGGATTATTCTAATATCTTTCCTAAATAGATCAAGCTACCTAGCAGTTCAAACAGTTTTTTGTGAGATATTTTGAAGCAATGCAGCCTTTATTTGCAATTCCTTCCTACAGTGAACATTAAACTGTAGCTTGTTTTGCTTATTCAGAAATCTGAACCTGGAATATATGTCTCTGTAAAAAATGTTTGACTAGAATAGGATTTAAGTGTTCTTTAACATAAGGATAAAAACAAATTTAAACAACAAATATTTGAGTTGCAATATACAAGCAAATTATATAAATACAGCAGTATAAAATGTAAGCAACAACAAGTAGCACTTTATGAATAACTGGATGTAGTTTTAATTCATTATTAACTTATTCCAGAGGGAAAGATTTAATTTGAATGCAAAACAACAAGTCTAATAAAAGTTATCTTGTTTCCATTTTACAGGATATTCATACATTAAACAAGACATTGATATATTTGCTTAATTTCTGTATAATATATAAAATCATCTTTTCATAAAAATATATGCAGGAACCCAAACAAATCAGCACAAATAAAAAGCTTCTACATTCACAACATCAGAAGTTTTATTTTCTAAATATGTTCAGCCTATATCTTCAACTTTGCACTCAAATACAGGTTAAAAAATGATAATAAATGTTTATAAACTGGATGCAATTTTGCATAGTTTGTATGTTAGATCAGAAAAGAAAATACAGATTCAATTATTCATAAGTGATCAACAGAATATAACAGTGTTGAAGCTGAGGCATTGTTCAGAGTAACTAGCCTGCTTCAATACAATCAATAGACTGAATGTATACATAAAAAATCATAACAAAGAGAGCACCAAATATTATAATATTCTGTAAAAGAAAAAGGGAACAGTACAAAATGAGGGGATTTTATAAAAATGCAGAAGAACAGTATGAAAATAATTAAAAAAAATGATTATGACTCTCACAATTATGATAATAATGACTATAAATTCAGTTCAGGGTCATTCATTTCTATTACTCTAAAACATCAAAGGTCTGCAAGCAAAATGTGTGAAGGTAATGCACTTTGTATTGGTATGTTATAGAAGAATGACTAATAAATATACCAGAATTAGTGATTGCTTGTATTAAATTAATTGTACTTGCTATGCACAGCAATCTTATTCCATATTTCAATTCAGTTTGTAAATTACTTTTTCATTCAGATACTTCTACTTTAATCTATTTTTATAAGTAGAAATACAAGGAGAAAAACAGCAAGTGAGGATGACAAGAGAAATAAAATTTACAACTGGCTTATGCTCCTTTTTAAATGGGGAAATATGTCAGTATGTATGCTTTATTCTATCTATCTATCTATCTATCTATCTATCTATCTATCTATCTATCTATCTATCTATCAGTAGGTATGTACAATGCACTCTTACACACATAAACTGCTTTTCATTGGTAATATTGTCTCTTATTGTATGCCATTTATTATATTTCAAATGAAGCTGGCCTGTTTTTCCTGCTCAATCAGGATGAATGGTAGCACAGACCTACAAATCAATAATAGCAATCAATGATGAACAACCTGGCTTTCACATAGATTCCATTCCTTCAAAACTAGATACAATATTATTAACTCAATGACTCTGGCTTAAACACATAGATGGAAATTTTTCATTTACTTCTGTTGTGAATTTTTGTATTTATAACCAAGTAATATCAATAGAAAGCTGAGCCAGAGGGTTAGTCATTAATGAGTCAGTCTGTAGCAAGCACCAGAAGAGATGAAAGTGGAAGTGGGTATGAAATGGAAAGGGTTGAGTTGCTTTGCATTAAAACCCTATCTATGACTAGCTGGGTGGACTTACTTCTCTATCCAAATTGTCAGAGGAAACTCATTTGGACTTTTGAAGGAAATCCAAAGAATATGGAATCCATTAAATAGATTCTGAGATCCATCCAACAAATGGAAAAAAAATGAAGGGATGGTAATGTAAAGCAAATATTTTACAGCATTGTTTTTTTTCCTTCAAAACACACAAATACACACAAAATCCTAAGTACTTGTGTTTTTATGTGTATATGAAAATAGGAAAGAATGATAGGAGATTTTATTTTGATAAATAAGTTGTTAATAATATAATCTAAAATAAAACAACCAAATAAAAATGTCACTTCCTGGACATTTGAGATGAATAAATAATTATTGACAAAAGGAAATATAGTATTCTTTCTGAAATCAGATATTTGTTATTGTAATATTCATAATATGAGACATTTGATGAAGAAGTATAGTTTTTCTTGGTAAACACCAGAATCATTCATTTCTTTATAAACTCTACTATTATTGCTACTCTTTTAAGGTTGTATCACCAATTGGCATAAATGATTTTGAAAAAATCATAACTCATTTGAATATATGTTATGAATATGGTTTCTAGTATGGCAACATCAATAAGGTGCTTGAGTAAAAATCCTGAGATGCTTGTTGTCCAAGCTTTCTCATCTACATATTGCATATCTGATTAGCAGCATTAACTTTTGTTTTTCTATAAATCAAGCAGTGATATTCACTCAAGAACCACCAAAAGACAATCACTTTAAGAAAAATTCAGTGAGAGTTGATATCAGGAATATTTTAATTAAATTAATTTTTATCAAATGCAAACAGAGTAGAAAATGTGTGAAGCATGAAAGGGACTAATTTTATAATACAAATTTAGCAAAACACTTAAAATTGTGAAGCCCTTGGATAAAGATTTTTGATGTGATAAGATAAACAAAATTCTGGAGGTAATATATATACTTTTAGTGCCTAAGCTAGTTAGTTTTATTTTTTGTGAAAACCTTAGCTATAAATGTATCATGTATCAAACTCTTTTGTTTTCATAGACTGTACTCTTTATGGATTTTAAGCAATATCTAATAAACAATTTAATAAAATCATTTGATAGTAATGAAATGATATTCTTTGAGAAATAAAATATACTAAATTTAGAACATGAAGCTATGTAAAAAGCATTGAAGGAATTATTTTTCTCCATGATTTTGTTTATTAATTAATGTAGTTAAATTTAAAAAAACACACTTTAAATTTTGAGGGCAGTAGTTACTGATCTTCCAGCTCACTGAGTGGGATGATAGTTTTTCATTGATTGTTAATTAAAACTTCTTGATTAGCGAATTTCCTGGATTATATTAAAGTTGCCATTAGAAAAGAAAGCATTTATTTCAATATCCTTAAGTATTCATTTAACATTAAAAATGCATAAAATATAGCAATCAATTGTTTAAATAATTCTTTTATATTTGAAAACACACAAAAATGGAATGTTTAGGCCTATATCAATATTAAATAAGTAAATATTTAATAAGTGCATTAAGGCATACTGACAAAAATAATTCAAATTCAATTCTCTAAAACCTTTCAGGGCACAGCAAACTAGAAACAAAGTTACAATAATATTACTGACATAGATTTCATCCCACTGTAGAGAAACAGAGTTTTACTAATTTGCATGTACATAATGCAGTAGAAAGCACATTAGACACACAGGCCATTGATTTTTTTTTAATCATTTCACCCCAAGCAAGGCATTCCATTGCCACTATTGCGCATGGGGCTACATAGGGGAAGGTAAAGAGGAGGAGTGGTTAGGTGTAGGAAATGTCAGAAGGAAGGTGATAGATGGGTAAGGATACCGAGGATGAGGGTTGGGCAGATGGGAAGAGTGTTTGAAAGAATGGGAGCGAGTTAGTGTGTTAGGAGGTGTCTATTGACCTTACATTTAAACTCCTGGAGATTGTAACCATCGGGGAAGCAATCATGTGGAAGGGAATTCCACAGTTGAGAAGTGCGAGAAAAGAAACTGTTGGAGTTGTGGTTGCATTTTATCGGTTTCACTGTAAAAGGGTGGGATCTAGTTGCTAATCTAGTTTTTTGTGCAAATTCGTATCTAGAGGCAGCAGTGATCTAAGTTCATTGGAGCAGAAGCTGTGAAAGTATTTATAGAAGAGACACAGGGAAGCCACATCATGCCGGTGAGAGAGACTGCAGGCGGTCTGCCAAGTTGGTATCGATCACATTACAGACCCTCCGCTGTACCTTGTCGAGAAGCCCGCGGAGAATAGCAGGAGCATCTGACCAGATATGGCAGCAGTATTCAATGCACGGGCAGCAGATTTAGCAATGGATTCGATATAGTCATTCCATTTGAGGTCTGCTGTAAGTGTGAGACCAAGGAGGTGTAGTGTTTTACTCTCTGGGAGGCAAGCCTGGTCCATGCTAATGGAAGGTAGGTGCAATTGTCTATGATGATTAATTGATAGTAGCTTTGTTTTAGAAGCATTAAAGCTTACAAGCCATTTCTTACCCCAGTCCACTACAGATTGGAGGTCCTTTTCAAGCTCGGCTGCAAGGTTAGCTTTGTCGTCCATACCAGACTTTTGGTCGAGGCGAGAGTAAACTGTGGTGTCATTGGCGTACATACCTACTTGGGATATTATGGAATCAGGGAGATCATTAATGTATATCAGAAAGAGCATAGGACCTATGATAGAGCCTTGAGGGACACCTGCATTTGTATGGTAGTTCTGGGAGGCATGTCCGTTTAATACCACCTTCATTGTGCGGTTAGAGAGGAATGATTGGATTAGTTCAAACAAATGTCCAGTTATACCATAGCTCCGCAGTTTGCATAGAAGTCCAGCATGCCAAACTCTGTCGAATGCTTTAGAGATATCCAAGGCAATGGCTCAGGCTTCACCGTTCCTGTCGAGTGCCTGATATATGTACTCAGTGATGGTCGTTAGCAAATCAGCAGTAGACCTAGTGAAGCGGAAACCATACTGCTTGTCTGAGAGGAGCCTGTGTGCTGTGAGATGCTAAACCACCTCGGTGTTGATAATGGTTTCGAACACTTTGCCAAAGATTGGAAGAAGGCTGATAGGTCGGTAATTTGCAGGGTCCGAGGGTTCTCCAGTGTTTTTAAATATAGGAACTACAGAGGAAGATTTCCAACAGGCAGGAAAGCAGGAAGCAGATAGGCAGAAGTTGTAGAGCTTAGAAAATACAGAGGAAAGTTCGGGGGCACATTTCTTTAAGACTATGATTGGGATTCCGTCCCCTCCGCTCGCTTTGTGAGGGTCATTGTTTTGAGATTATGCTTTCATTTGATGCTTTACAAATGTGTTTCTGAGCAATCTTTGGTATAGTCAAGTAAGTAAAACAATATTTTGCTATCACAATATATTGGCAACAATATATTGACAACACCCACGTCTATTGAACAGGTTAAGAGGGATGGATGGTTATTCCAACAGGATAATGCTGCAATCCACACTGCAAGACGGACCTTGACCTTTCTACAAGAAAATGGGGTCCATCTCTTGGGACATCCTCCATGCTTACCGGACTTGAACCCAATTGAAAATGTTTGGGGATGGATGACAAGAGATGTTTATCAAAATGGCAAACAATATTCAACAAAAAATGAACTTCGTGAAGCCATCTTCAGAAGGTGGAGCAACATACCCCGCACCTTAATGGAAATGCTTATTTCTAGCATGCCCGACAGAATTTTTGAAGTCATCAAAACAGTGGAGGTAGACTTCATTATTAAATTTAGTTGTTGAATGTTTTCATAAACTTTTTGTACAATTTCGTACAATTTTTGTCTCTGGTCTTATAATTTTGATCACGTGTAAATTGCCTCATTTTATAAAAATGTAAATTTCTAAATAAAATGTTTGGAATGTAGCTTTTTGTTTCCATAACCTTTTAGATTGTAGTAATGGTAACCTTAAGTGGGAGGAGTTTAAAATCTATTCGTAAAAAAAAATTCTTTTTAAAGATTTTTAAGTGGTCTTAAATTTTTGATTGGGTGTGTATAAACTCAGGCTATATGTTTTAAAATAATCAGTTTCAACTGAAAGAGGTCAGGAAAGTGGTCAGGAAGTGATTGTTTGTGATTGGGTCTACTGAAAGAGGGGATCTGATTGTTCTATAACAGTAAGATTCTAATAAAAACAGAAATAAACATCACTGATGAAGCTTCCTGGTGCACTGCTAAGATGCTTGAGATATGCATAATTAAAAGAAAAATACTGATGGTAGTAATTTTTATTGTTGTAAATATTTACTCAAATTGCAACATTAATATCTGTAAGAATAAACAATAACAGACACCCCAGACATGTTATGTAACTTGTCAAAATTATAACGTGTTTAGGTGGTATACTTTATTATATTATGTGATATTGATTAATTCATTAACTGTGGATGATGGGAATTTCCATTAAATTTCAATGCATTTACTTAGCTGTAAATAATAGATATTTTTACAGATAATAGGCTTAGCATTAAGCAGATTAGTATGTGTCATTGAAAAATTAATGTAAATAAATAATTTTGCTTAAGTGATCTTTCTTCTTCTATGTGTCTTCTCCCTTCAGGACATAGGCGATCATGGCTTTCCACATCTCCCTATCCCTGGTGGCTTTTAGCACACCTTCTCCTGTTACACCATGCAACCCTCATTCCATCATCCACCTGATTAGGTCCTTCAAATATGTTATCTGCTGCTTTTCCCTTTCTCTTTTCTGCTCTATCTGGCCTGTTAAACTCAGGTTCTCCAAGCCCTCCTTCCTCATTGCATGTCTCAGGAACTTCAGCTGTCTCTTCCTGATGCTCAGTATTAATTTCCTTTTTGTTTCCATCCTTATTCAAAACCTCATCATTGATCACATGCTTGATCCATGATATCCGCAGCATCCTTCTGTAGAACCACATTTCAGTTGCTTCAAGTTTTTCCTTCATCTTTGATGATATTACCCAGCATTCACTGCCATATTGAAGAACTGACCATACATAGTAATCCAGTACTCTCTTTTTTGTTTCTAGCAAAATTGTCCAGTTTCTTAAAACTTTACTCTACTCCTGGAATGCTTCTTTTGCCATGCCAATTCGCCTTCGGATCTCTGTGTTGCACTTTCCGTCTTCTGTTATAATACTTCCCGGATATTTAAATTTTTGTACCTGCTTGATTTTAGTATCCCCAACTTGTATTTAGCATAGTGGGCTGCCTTTTTTACTGATGACCATGTATTCGGTTTTCTTGCAGTTTATTTGTAGTCCTTTCTTGTCACTCTCTTCAGCTACCTTCTGTAGGAGGTCTTCCTCTCTGTATCTGCTATTAGCACTGTATCATCTGCGTACCTTAGATTGTTTAAATTGCAGCCTCCGATGATGAATCCAGGCATAACTTCTAGCATCCTCAAAATATTCTTGATGTACAAGTTGAACAGATCCGGTGAAAAGACACATCCTTGTCTTACACCCCTTTCTATTTTTGTATATCTGCTGAATTTGTTACCTGTCTGTATACAAGTGGTTTTTTGCCAGTAAAGATTCTTGATTACTCTTAAGCCTTTCCCAAATATGTCAAGGCTGCCAAGCATCTCCATCAATTCTTTGTGGCGTATTTTGTCAAACGCCTTCGCATAATTAATAAAGCACAGGTATAAATCCTTCCTCATTTGTATAGCTTTTTCAGAGAGCATCCTAATCATAAATATGGTGTTCCTTGTTCCAGTATCTTTGATGAAACTGCACTGTTCTTGTCCTATCTCTGGCCTGATTCTGCTTCTCACTCTATTTCTCAAGATTTGGACGATCAGTTTTGTTATATGGCTCATTAAACTGATGGTTCTGTGGAGTTCGCACTCGTTTGCTCCTGGCTTCTTAGGCAGTGCTATGAAGATCGACTAGCTGAGGTCATCTGATATTACACCACTACAAAGTCAAATTCAACAATGAAATAATTTTCTTGGAAAACCTATTGTATATATGTACTATATACCTTCAAAACATGGGCAATTGTGGTTCCTGGCAACTTCCTTGTAATTAATGCCATTGTTTATTTTTTTATTTCATTGTAGATAATTTTCATCATGTCAATGAATTTTCCTTTGTAAGTAATTTTTCAAAATTTATACAACAGTAAAAGCTATGTGTACATTCAATTAGTTTCAAAACTTAATTAAATCCTGAATTGTTTTTATAAACTAAGATTATGGCAAGGTTCAAAAGGGTCATGAAAGATTAAATGACAGGATATATATGTGTACATTATATTGCATATCAAGTAATTTGCCCATTTTTATTGAGAGATTTCTGTTCCAAATATACCTTCAGAAACACATTTTTACTATTAAATTTACTAGCTTCATATAACCATTGACTAATGCTCTGGTAGTGGTGAACGTATATATTCAAGAATTACACCAGTCTTCATTGTCTGTTGCCATTATGCCAGTAAAAATATACTTATGATCATTAACTGATAGGACATGATATAGGAATGATTGGAGTTATTCTTTTGCTTAAGACATTTTACAAAAAGAGATAACCATTATTTACATTGCTTGGACTTTTGTCCTCATCTTTATTGCCATGTTTATATTCACAATGTTTTGACTGTTGTACACTCTAGCCTTCTTCAGACAATTGGAATTTTAAACCAAACTCTTTATTTTGATTACTGGGGTATAAATCACTTGAAGAAGTCTAAAGTGTACAATGGTTGAAATGTCATGAATATAGCAATAAAGATGAGGATGACAGCCCGAACAATGTAAATAATGTAAATACTACCTTATCTTAGAAGTATAGACTGATGGAGATATCCATGTTTTGAACCATAATCTAAATTACTGATACCTTTTTTTTTAACAAATAACTATAACAGTTTACACCTGTTTATTCTTATCTACATGAGTAAATGAAGATAGAAATTTCAATTATATATAAGATGGTTTACAAAATCAATTCTTGAAAGCTTTAATAACTATTTTTGTTTTCTAGGTACATGAATATTCTCAGTTTGCAAAGTTTTTAAAACTAGGTTAATTGTGACTTAACATCAATGGTATAAATTAATTTATTCATATTTTAAGTGTAAGAAATAAATAATAAGGTATAATTGTATTGCTAATGTATTGTATTGCTGATGATGTAAGTGATACACTTATAGAAAATAAATTAGCAACACTAGAAGCTGATTCTTGAGCTGGGTACAGTATGTTAAGGGAAAGTAGATATTTTTATAAAATTTTCATTGCCTTTAGCCATCTTATATCAGTGCATCATCTATATCAGCTTTAGATGGTGATTTCTACTCTGAAGAGATTTATTGTGGTGAAAGAGTCTAGTTAAAGCAGGTGTCATGTAATGGAGATACAAGTTTATTTTGTTTAATTAGAACTGTTTTAGAGGGCTGGATTGTGGGCCTTTAAGAAGCCGGATGGTCATTTCAAAGAATTGCTGAATATGTTGGACAATAATATGCTGTTGGTAACGATAATCTGGATGGCAGGCTGAACAGTACAATATCCATGTCACTGATCAGAGCAAATTTGACACCAGAAATATCAGTACTTGAATGCCAGCAGAGATCACTAAGAATTGTTTAAAGGACTCTGTGCATAATTTATCCTAGTCAGATTTCCAGTTATGTGCAGGTCTCCATTAATATTGTGAGCAGTAGGGTTCAATGATGAGATCATGTACTTCCTTTATGCAAGTGATTGTCATTTGTTTATGTTACTAGGAGTGACATCTTCTAATGTATATTTACCTATTACATACAGGCCTAACTGTTGGCATTATGGTGTGTGTGCCTTAATGTACAAATCTCATTTGCCTTTGGTATTTGTGTAGTGAACATTGAACAACAACATATACATCCAGAATATTGTTGTATCTATTTTGCTTTTTTTCCTGCAACAAGAAAGTGATCAACTATTCTAGTGGGATAATGCCAAGCCAACTCAACATGCACTGCAAGATGTTTGACAACTTCCATGGTCAGCATGATAATCAGATCTTTCCCCTGTTAAACATATGAGACATACTAGAAAAGCAGTTGCTTTGTTCAGTTAGCGCACTTACCACTCTTACTGTATTGCATTAACAGATGCAAAAGACATGGAATGATGTTTTACAATATGGTATTGCATGCATATAAGAGTACAGATGTGTATTAATAATGCCCAAAGTGGATATACTGAATTAATACAGTGTCTGTGTGAACTTAGTTTGGAAAATGTGTATGTATTGTTCTGTATATACGATCCTTTACTGTAATCCAGCTATATTAAATCTATATTTACTCTTGTGAATTAGGAAGAGATTTTGGCAGTGTTTTATGTGATTTTGATTATAATTGAAAAAGTATTGTATATTTTTTAAACAGAATATGTCCATTGCAAATTATTTAGCAAGAAATATCTTTTTTTAATAAACAAATATCAAATACTTATAAAATGCTAGTGAAGAAAAGGGTAGGAAAAAGACAGTAGTCAATAAGTTCAGTTATTTAAAAGTCCAATTTTGAACTTGAACCATTTTCAAAACTGTTCTCATTCTGGTATCTGAGACTAAAATAAATGATTTTATGCATCTGCTAAAATTGAATCCCTCCTTCCCTTGTTGTTGTGTTTTGTTATTTTATCCCTCATTTATAATTAACTTTGGCATTTCATTTTGTGAATATGTCTCATGTAATACCTACCAATTTAATGTGCCATCTTAATGAATAGCGATCATTGTCTTGCTGTAAATGTCAGGACATTTTCAATATCATAGAAATGTATAGCAACCAATTGGCAAACAAAATAATTTCAATGATCAAAACAAAGAGAACAAAATTATGGCCAACCTCAATCAATTGTAACCTTAGCCATTTACAAGTAGAGAAACTAGATTCCAGTAGAATGATATTGATCATAAAAATATCATATTTGAGCACATTGTGGCTGGTTGGTCCACTTTTGAAATTAGAGGCAATTATGCAGAAGCAAAAACAATAGGATTACAATCAATTTCCATAATTGCAAAAATCTTTTTACTGAAATTCTAGTATTCAAAATTGCAATTTTAAGCATTATGCATTCATTTGAGAATCAATGAAACAATCTTATGGAAATACATTTAGGATTAGGTTAATGTTGCAAACATAATGGCATTTTTTTTAACTTATTGTATTCTACTTTAGTAAATAATGTTGGGATCTCTTTGCAATTCAAATGACACTTTACTGAATAATTTTCATAAAATTTTATGTACAGACAACTTCATCTTCATTAGAGAATAATTATTTTTAATATTTGATGTTATAAAGCTCCAGAATTCAATTTAAATTTAACGTTTTTCATTAGCAAGTGATATTGCAGTTTATATATCCAGAAAATGAAATGTTCTCTGCAACATTTATGTAAAAACACATTAGAAAAAAAAGTAAGTTATCTTCTTTTCCCTTTCTCTTTTGTTCTATATCCAATTATTTACCAATCAGTTTCTTCAGTACTTAACATTTAGCAATAATGAGACTTTTTTAGCATAAACAAAATCAAGTAATAATTGAGAACTGACATTTACAAACTGATTCTAATTTTTTTTTCTCCTATTACCTTTACTGTTGAAATAATAATTTCAGTAAGAACTCTGAAAGTATAAGATAATTTTCTCCTTTATTCATTGTGTTAATCAATTTAAAATGCTATTGATCAAGAGGTGTTTTTATCAGAACAAACTTTCAAACCTGCAAAGACTATTTTCATAACTGGATGCTATAGGAATAAAGTTAAATTTTAATAATTATTATATCAATTTATAACATATAAAATTTGTTTTTCACAGAGTTAAATTTCTTGATAAATATTTTGCAATTCAGTAACAATTGTTGCATAAAATTATATGCATTCATTAGCTCATTGGAATACCTGAAAATGATATTCATTTTAACTTCTGAAAGATATTGTATGTAAAAAAATTGTATTAAGAAAATGGAATATAAATTCAAAAACAGGAACTATGCTCTTTACTAATTTTTTCATATAATTTTTTATTTTTTTGGTCAAATATTATTGTATTATCCTTATATTTTTTTCAATAATTCTATATTCATGATTTTTACTACTTTACATTCATTTACTAGTTTTAAATCTATAAATAAAATCTTATGAAAGTCATGCTGAAGGTGATTTCATGATTGCAAGTCAGTTTCAAGTTCATGGGTTTTTGGAGGAATCATTTTACTGTGGTAATTTTTCTTTCTGGCAAGTTTATTGTAAAAGTGAAAAGAATTACCATACAGAATCAAAATGCTAAAATTGATTTAAAGATTCTCATAAAAGTTAGACTGAAGCCTTTATAATCAATTGCTCATTTCATCCTTTTGAAATTCATGATTCATGGTAAAAATGTATGGAAAAATAACTATTTGATGATGTTGCAGAATTGTTCACACTTTCAAGCTCAAAGCCTCTCATAAACATGCTAAATTACACAAGGAAAATGGTATTATACTGAATAATATTAAAGGGAAAGAAATCTGATATGTGACTATTAGCTTATCTTAATATTATGTAAAAAAGAACTAATTGCTGTGATGAACCCAAGTAGAAGACTTTTACTCTATTGTGTATCTGTATGGATTTTCATGGTTGAGATAAAATGTTTTAAAAAGTCTTTTTTTTTATTTTAAAAGATCAAATCATTTTAAACAGCAGGAATAAAAAAATATTTTAATAAAATTTCAAATTAGATATTAATGTTTAAAAATATCTTAACAGAAGTTTCAAAATAATTTCTAAACTTCTGAAAATATGATTTTTCATAAATGAATATAGAATATGAAGAGATTAAGAATGGGATCATAAAAAACTTTGGAGTGTTTTAAATAATAAATTTCAAAGAAAATATTTAGATATTTTTACATAGATTTATTCAACAGCATATGTGCCATTTTATCTCTCTACCTTTCACCATCAATTCATTATTTCATACTCCCAATACTTGGCCTATTTCTGGGTGATGAACTAGTCTAAGTGGTTTTTTATATTATGAGAATTTTACAGAGATCCAAATAAGTGTTAATTTAAAGTTGTACCAATTTCTGTTGAATCTTCAAAGAGGTGTGAGGTTTGGCATTGTCCTGGTGAAAGATAACACCCTTTCCAATTGCCCTGTTTGTGATGCTTTCTAATGATTGCTGCCTTTAATCCATTTAGTCCAATTGGGAACTGTATTTATTTGATTTTGTGGAAAGAGCTTGTAATATCCAGTGCCCTACTAATCTCACCCTTCTAATACATAGCATCATCTTCTTTGAATACAGAATGATTTTTGGAGTTGTTAATGGTGACTCATTTAATTTTCCCCAGCAAGATTTTTTACTTCACATTCTTGATAACAATACATTTTTTATTGCTTCTGATTGTTTTTTTTTTAAACATGATTCACATTTCATTGCATTTGAGCAGAGAATCACAGATGGAAAAGCAGGACATTAAATTTTTTTCTGTTAAATCATGAATCACCTAAACATTAAAGCAATTCATATATCTAAATGTTTTGAAATGTCTTACAACACTCATTTGAGATATGTGGGGTATCTTTGTTGTGTAACCTAAATTATTTTTACTCAGTTATTAAAAGCTTGTTGGAACATTTTAATTTTTTAAAATTTTCATTTCTGAGCCTAGTAAACCAGTTACGAACAGTACTCTCAGCTATGGCACCATCTCCATAAATCCATATATATTTTTGCTGTTTGTGCATTGCTGTTCCTTTCCATTAATATAAGAGCATCAAATAATGCAAATGCATCTCATTTTCCTCTATTTTTACTTTTAATATGAAAATATTTAACAATCTACACAAGAATCATACAGAAAGACACATTGAAATACTGTCTTTCAAAGTATGTATATATGTCATAAATTTAATTAATGTGTGAAACAAAATTATATGTTTAAATGCTATCTACTAAAAAATTCTGCAAATCTTTGTTTCAAATCAATAATTTAGTGAATAAGGTAGTGCAGTTTTATTGCTATTGATAGCAATAAAAACAACTGCACTACCTTATTTACAGAATTAATTTTAATCTTCATTCTTAATCTTCATTCATATTTGAAGAACTTTTAGTCAAATAGAAATTGAAAATTAACCTCAAATTAAGATAATGTTATAAAAAATTGGTTAGATTGTATTTGAAGAGAAAATTAAAGTTTTCATAAAATATGAATTTAAGGTGGTTGCTAATATCTGCATGGGATTTATAAACTAATAGCAAAAATATCAGTGAAGAGTATTTTTTGTTAATTTAAAAATGCTAACATCAAAAATGAAAATCAAAAAGTGTGATCAATAACAGAAAATTTAATGGAAAATAAAAATATTAATGATTAAATATATTTCTACAGAACTCATATATTAAAGAAGAAATATTAGAATGTTCTTTATGCTAATTTTAGAAAAAATATCTGTAAAGTATGAAACATTTGTTACAACATGAAAATAACTGAAATGCTATTTGCAATTTCATGAAATCCATTTACTTGAATTAGTTTGATGATTATTCTTTGACCGTTCTTCTTATTTTGATGAAGATGTGTGCTATTTACATCTGTTATTTAATTGCTAACAAAAACCATATAAATAATAAGTAAGATATTTTTATTTTCTTAAAAAGCTGTTTTTCCTGTCTATATTCAATTTCTAACCAACAAGCATGAAAAAAAAATCTTTTTTATTATAGTTGATGATAATTTTGTTAAAAAGGATTTATTGTTTCAATCCTCAACCAACAATCTATATTAGAGAATATAGAAATATTTTGCAATATAGCATTAATAATAAAAAAATGATCAGTCATCATCAAAATAGTTCCTTTAATTTACAGCATTAATTTTCATGATTTATTCCTTCATCCTTTTGTAACCATAGTCTGTTTTGTAAAAAAATCTCTCTGCATCATTTCTTCAATTTCATCAACCCATCAGAATGACTATTTTGTTTTTTACAATTATCAGAATTTAAAATTTGTGTTTAATAAAATAATTTAAGAACATCAGTAATTTTATCATTGTGGAACTATACCACCTGTAAATTCTGCATCAAATTGTAGAATGATATGTTTTGTTACTTTTTGTAAGAAATATAAGAATTTATGAAAACCAATAAAAACAAATAATATGAATATTATTTAATGAAAACATTAATGTTGTTATTGCAGATTTTATATATTTAAGCACAGCTAAGTAATATTTCATGCAAATATATATGAACAGTTTTTCTACCTAAATAGTTTTTGAAAGAAAATATTGTTTTCTGTACTTTTATTATAAGCAATATAATTATAATCTAAGTTTTGGAGACATTTTCATGGAGTATTGATTTTAAAAAAGAATTATGATAGAGTAATGATTTAAAAAAAGCATTATGATTTATTATTGTGACAGTGGGTGGTTACTGTATAGCTCAACTGATCTTTCAAAACTGAATAATGTGATGATGTTGAAGAGGTATTTCAAAGATGCCAGCAGTCAATGGAAGTAGCATTCTAATCAATATGTAGCTTGTCTTTGAGTGCCATTTACAATGTTGTTTGACAACTGGAAATGTCATCTTTGACATCTATGTGGTGGATTCTGCACAATGTTGTTATAGAAGCAAATAAAAGTGCCATGTACAAGAAGGAAAGGAACAAGTTGTATCATGCACTGTCCCACAATTCTTTGATTTAAAAAAATAAATGAATAAAAAGAAAAATATGGTTGCACTATCTGGTACATTGCATTTTCTATTGATAGTTCTCATTTCTATGTAATAAACTCAATTCACCTTTTCTAAATATATATCTAAAACAAGTTGACAGCCTTGTGGTTATATATAAACTTATATATGTTTACTGTTGCTTTACTGAAGAAAGATAACTTTACTGAAGAAAGATAAATGTCAAAGAACTCATGTCTGAAAACTTGAGAAAAGAATTAACCATAGACAAAACATAATATATGAAGAATATTTATCATTATTTAATTTTTTTCTAGAAATAAAAATTTCAAGTTGGAATTTTTCTTGCATCACTTTTGTAAGTTAGAAGTTCTTGTTTTGTCCAAGTGGGAATTATCCTGAAGCTGAGTGCATTTGAAGCTGATAAGACTTTGTGGGTAGTAGGTTAATATTGTTTTCAAAAACATTTAAAAAATAACTATACAATTTGATTATAAGATCTGAATCATTTTGAGAGTATTGTTTGTTAATTTTGGCTCATCTCTTTTACTGAATTTTTTTTGCTGGTAGAAATGAAAAAGTTGTATTAAAGGATTGAATTGGTGCATTTAGGTGTGCAAAATTTCATACTGTTAAAAATAATTTAAATTTTAAGTGATAAAACTTAATCTTTATACATGATTAGAATCAGAGTTGATGCAATGACAATTAACCTAACAAGATTATTAAGTTATTTAATAATAATGATGATGATGATATTTCATAAACAGTACTCAGAATTTTCAGCCTATATAGTTGTTTCATGGAATCTTATAGGGTTAATTAAAGTATTAAATTTTATCTATTTTAAATATTTTCATTAAATTAAGAAAAAGAATATTCATAGAATATTTATAAAAATATATTCAGAAAAATAAAAACAATTTTGTTGTTTAAAAATATTAATAATTAGAGATAAACAAATGAGTTCTATAAAACTAAACTAAATATAATGTTATTCTAGTTCTGATTTTTATTGCTCTCAAATTCAAAATACAAAAGAGGTAATTTTAATAAATGTGGGAAAAAACTGAAATATAAAGATCAGATTTGAGTCAAGAATGAAAAAAAAATGCCTACCTCATAATTGGGAGCAGAACTTACCTGAAAAAAAAAATAGAAGAAATAAAAATATTAAAATATAGGTATTGTTTAGATATTTAATAATTGAAGAGAATAACATTGTAAAAATAAATATATTTCACAAATAAATGGCAAAAGCAAGATGTGACACAACACTAACTGATGCATGAAAACAAAATGCCTGAAAAAAAAACTGACTTGATACCTACTAACTGCATGAAAACATAATGCTTAAAAACCACCAAAGAAACACAATGCATGTCTCTAGTGATAACCCTGTGAACCAATGAAAATTATTTGATAATGGCTTATGAAAGAAAGTGCTCAGAAAAATGTATGTTCAAAAAGTAAAAAAATCTTAAATCACTTTTATTTGTCTTCAACCAAACCTGTATAAATGAAACACTACTGCTTGAATACACACACACACACACACACACACACACACACACACACACACACACACACACACACACACACACAGTGTTGAAATTAGTTAAAATCTACTTTCTTTAATGATGCAATTAAAATAAAACAAAAATCTGTGGATTTAGCTCATTAATGTTTTTCAAACCGTGTATAATTTTTAACAAAATTTAGAATACAATATCCAGTAGAAGAATTTAAGCATCTAATTACTATCTAATCTATCTACAATTGAAGAAATCTGTTTGTGCATACATGCAATGAGATTACTAAACAACAGCACATTGTATGAAGAGAAACATGATTATTTTCATCTTTTTGTGGAATTTTTAAAAATAAATTGACCACCCAAGGGCTTGGGATTTGGCAACTAATCTGACCCATTTTTAAAACCTGCTGTCGTACATTTAACTTAAACAGAAAAAAATTTGTGCAAAATCTTTTGTAATGGCTGATTTTAATATTTTGAATATGTTGACGATCAAACATAATTTATAGCAAATATTTAATAAAGAAAAAAATCACAAGCTGTAATATTTATAATTATTTAATGTGATGGTGACTATTAGAAAATACAAAATTTATTTCTTTTTAAATTTTGAATGCATTTCTATTATCAAATAATATGATGGGCTTTTTTAAAATAGAAAATCAACAATGGATTTACATGGAATAGTAAATTAGTACATTAAAAATAAAAAAGTAAATTAGTACAAAAAAAAATTATTAAGAAACAAAAACTTCATTTAAAGATCTATTCCAGTTACTTTTATTCTAGAGTAAATTCCTCTTATATATTCATTTTTGTGTTAAACTAATGTGTGTTTCTTAATGGAAATGCAAGCCAGTGAAGGCAACCATACTTGAAGCATTATGCATTTAAAGAATGATCAAATTCTGTCCAAATTTGACAGATGACTTTCATTTGAAACTAGTTGTAAGCATGATCAAGAACTGTTTATGGCTTTCAGCTAAAAAAACCAGTTTATGGGGTAGCTATAAAATGCTATTGATTGATTTGCATTTTTAAAGATATATTCATTATACAAATATCTGAACTCATTTACTATAAGCCTATTAGGCTATTTGCGCTGTAGAGATTCACTATAGTGCATGGATATATCATTAGAAAAATGTTTTTTTAAGTAATGTTTTTGCCTTTTTTATTTTTTAAAGCTTATTAACCCTTTGTGAGTTATTTAAAACTAAAAACATTTGGATAGTTTTTAAGTAAAGTAATTAATATTTTGATTTTTTGAGTAATAATTTGTTGTTAACTAGGGCAAGGAATGGCTTTTTAATGCCTCCAAAATGAAACTGTTCTGTTTTAATTGTCCGATAAAAACTTTTTCCTCTTCCACATTTTCCACTGACATGAAATGAAAAAAATATTGAATTAATTGCTGTGTCTGCTGCTAGGAAAGTTGGTTCACTGTGTTATATGACAATTTTTCTTGCTAGAATCTATCTTACACATTTATAAGTCTATCATTTATCTATACATTGAATATTGCTGCCATTTAAACACATTTATGCCAATGATACAATATATGAGCACACATCTAAAACTCTTGATGATCAAAGATTGGTAGCTGACCTCTTTTTTGATCTAGCACTAACTTTCCAGAGGTGAAAAAACTGGTTCATTACATTCAGTGCTGCAAAAACTACCACCAGTCATGATGAAAGGATGTCCTATCAAGGAGATACTGTACCTTGAGAGAATATTGGGCCTCACACTGACCTCAAAGATGATCAGCTCCCTATATCACTCCAGTAAGTACCAGACTTCTCATGCTATTCTCTACCTTTATAAAGCCAGATTGGGCTGAAAATTGAGTACTTTTACCACATTATTTCTGTATTCCATCAGCTAGGAGCAAGTTCCACTCAGACAACTTCTTCCCACAAAGCACTGCTCTGTGGAACAGGCTCCCAAGAAGTTATTTCCTTGATCACTACAGTCTTAACCTGTTCAAGTCTGTTAAGCATTATCTTGCCCTCCTATTCATATAAACTACACCTTGGCATAAAAATGTCTGGCCTGGTGCTTCTGCTATGTATTTAGAGATTCTTGATAAAATATAATACTAATTACTATAGTTTCAATATTTAGATAACTTTTCCTTTAAGGTACTTAGTTTTATGAATTTAGTGCAATACTAGATTAACTGTGAAGTCTAATCATTTTATAGTTGAAATGGTTAAATGTAACTGTAAGGCTATGCTAAAAGCAGGGCCAGTGCAAGTGTCTTGTGGGTCTGCTTTATGATATGGGGCTTCTCACTATACTACATCTCAATTTTCATAAGGTAGTAGTCATAAAAAATACAAATTCTTGTTATGTATGTACAATTATAAATCATATGCAATATAGGTAAACAATTCAACAAGAAAAATTAAAAATAATTACAATGTATCTAAATACTAATTAGAGTCATGTTATAATAGATCATTCTATCTTAAACAAATCAACAGTGTTATGTGGCCAATTTTAACTTCAGGTTGAGATTTTTATTGTTAAAAAGTTGAATAATTTTAGCACATTCAACAACATGGGTAAAAAATAGTGAATTCTATACAGTTCTTTTTGTAACTAAGCAGAAGCAAACAAATTCACAGATTTGGACAATAAAAAAAATTAGAAAGATGCTAAAATTTGCAAAAATTTTTAATCTCTTTACTAGTCAACTGTGCTTAGTTTAATTTGTATAATTTATATAAATGTAAGTAGAAAAAATAAAATATGCATAAGATAGTGGAATTTATGAATAGTATGCACTGTCCTCTTTCACACTTCTTGCTTGTGGAACTCTGTTCTAGCTTCTTGCTTTTCAGTCAACTTTGATTTAAAAAAAAATAAATGCAATCTCTTCCTCTTAATTCCTGTTCTTTTATCATTCTTCTCCTTAATAATGTTTGCGTTCTCATAGACTGACACACGTGTATCTTAGTAGCTTTGCTGCCTTGCTTGGGGTGAAATGATTAAATAAATAAATAAAATAAGTAGTATTTTTAATAAAATATCTAATGTTTGAAATTGTTTAATTAATATGAATTCATTTCTTTTATCTGAATGAATTTAAGGATTTGTTGTTGAAATGATTTGTCAGTGTCATCTAAACTAAATAATAATTAGTTACTTAGCTTTGTTAAAAACATTCTGAGGAAATTTGTTTATTAATGTAATTGTGGTAATAGTTTAATGAATTTAAAAATGAATTCTTATTTTAACAAAAAACATTCTGAGGAAATTTGTTTATTAATGTAATTGTGGTAATAGTTTAATGAATTTAAAAATGAATTCTTATTTTAACAAAAAACATTCTGAGGAAATTTATTTATTAATATAATTGTGGTAATAGTTTAATGAATTTAAAAATGAATTATTATTTTAACAAAGTAAATGTTATTAAAATAATTTATTACATTCTTGTTATGCATGAAAATTTTTTTCTGGCAGCTAATCTCTTCACTGTTATTACTCTAACAGCTCAATAAGGAAAAACTGGTTGGTAGCATTCAATACCTCCAAAGTTAATTTATTAATATACAATCTTCACTGAACAGACCATGAATTTTTTTCTTCAGTCATAATGAACAGTTGTATTCTCGATGAGGCTCCTTGCCTTGAACATCTATTGAGACTTTTGTTCATTCCTCATGTCAAGTGGAACTCATATATACAATCCATCACTAAAGATGCTCGACAAATGATTGGTTCCTTATGCTGCTCCACTTCTCTTGTCATCATCTTTCTTTACAACAGTCAGATCAGATCAAAAATGAAGTATTGCAGCCATATCTGGGTTAAAGCTACACAATCCTATCTTTCTAGCCTTGACAGTGTTAAAAACATTCATGTAGCCTTGTGAGTGATAAGTAATTTTAAATCCTACAGCCACTTTCCAACAGGTTAATAGCCTCTCACTTCTCTATCACAGCTAAGACCTGCCATACTATGTAAATTCATTCCCTTTACATTCCATTGGTAAGGAGGAAGTTCTACTCAGACAGCTTCTTCCCAAGAACAGCTAATTTGTAGAACAGACTTGTGAGAGAATGCTTCCCCATTCACTACAATCTTAACCTCTTCAAGTATAGTGTCAACCATTATCTATTCTACATATTCTTATAATCTGTACTTCTTATTACAGTCAAAGAACAACCTCACTTTGTAAACAACTACCTTAAATAGCTTTTTGATGTTGCATTTGGTGAACATTTAGTATATATATATATATATATATATATATATATATATATATATATATAAATGAAAGTGTTAAGCATTTGTTTGCATTTACAGCTGTTAATGAACAGTGTTTACTGCTCAGTTTGTTAATTTCAATGGGCTGTGCTAAATTTAATGAGCTTAAGTTGGCCTCATTAAAAATGTTTTTCATATCACATAATTATGAAGCATAAAATTTATTTAAGTTTAAATTTTAAGTTAAAAAGTTGCAGCCTTCAAAAATATTAAATTAAAACCATTAGAAAATATTAAATTAAAACCATTAGAAAATGTTATTCTTAATAATTTGCAAAAATTTATTAGCCTTATGCATGTTATTGGATAGATGAATGATAACTTTGTTTGTTTCAGTGGACTGGGTTGAATTTGCCTCAACAACTTTTGTTCATATAACATTGATATGATTAAGAATAGTAAATTTATTTAAGTTAACATTTAAAGATAGGAAGTTTAAATAAAATTATATCCATTTAAAGAATTAAAACACTTAGGATGAGGTATGAATTATGTGGTATCCTATACAAATGAACTGAGTTGTATGTAAGTGCTAAACTGTTAACTATTTAGTCCCCATTATATCACGTGTGGATTTTTCTCTGTTCTTTCTGACAACTTACTGTTTAGAAGTCTAGAGTGTATTGTGCACCATTTTCGTCCTAAATATAAGTTGTTTATCTATGTTTCACTGTTTTTGTTACTGTTTATATCGTGTATTTTTTAACTTTTACTGTGTTTGCAAGGTGGAGACATCAGCCTTCATGTTTGTCTACCTAGCTAACAGATTCACTGATGGTATTACTATCATCATAGGTATGGATGAAGAAAACAATTAAAAAAAAAAAGACCCATTCTGTTATGACCAAATATGAAAAAATATAACTGGACAGAACAAATGTGCAGAGGCAAAAAGCTGTTTGTGGTCATTGAAGGCAAATGGCCACATTGCTGGATATGTGGTGCCATTGGGCACATCTAAAATGTTCCTCACAAGGAATCCAGTGATGGGACTTGTAACAACAGTTACACCGGTAGCATTAGTAGTTAAAAAAACAACAGCAGCAAAGGAAGCAGTGGCAGTGAGTTCCAATGAATGGACTGAACTTGTGAGGAGAGGCAATAAAGCTGTTTCTTCTCCTCCTCAGCAGGAAGCACAACCAAAAAAGGCACCAGAACCCAAAAAGAAGAGATCATTCCAAACAATCAACAACAACAGGAACCAGAAAAGGCACCTCATATGGAACAAAAAATGGACCATGAAGAAATGTCACCACCTCATTCTTCATCACTGAAAAGGGGGAGGGAAGATGAGGAAGAGGGGGAAAACTACAAAAAAGGAAAGAAAAAGCAGATTGCAGCAAGGCAGAAAGGGCCCTAGTTGTCACCAAGATTCAATCTGCTTCTTCTTCACCTGCCAAAGTGCAACACACAGCAAAGAAGTAGACCCCACACAAAGTAAGGAGTCTCTCTTCTTCCCCCTCACAAACTTTTCCAACTCCCTCTCCAAAACCTTCCCCCAATTCTGTCCAAGAAAAAGAAAAAAAGCAAAAAAACGAAAACTTTATTTTAAAAGTAAAAAGTATGTGAAGTAGACAGGCAGGACCTTGAAAAGAACCTTTTATCCCAGAGAAAGCCTTTTTGAAGCCTTTATTCAACATGTCCTTGGTTGACAGAAAGTCATTTGATGACCCCAATAATTTCCCCCCCCCCCCGGGGTGATCACACTCATTTGTAACACTGGGGGAAACCTGAAAGTGTAGGATCACCTGGTGGAGGCCAAAGAAGCCTTTTTTTAACATGAGAATGGTGCAAATGCAATCACCTGAATTAAAAAACATAGCAGAGAGAATCCAAGTTATTCTCCACCCCTCCTTATATAGAGCTTTAAAGTTAACTTATACTATGGACATCAGTAGTATTGTCTTGCTTTATGTCCGAAACTGGTTCTGGCAGTCTAGGACATACTGTCGGGGTCCTGACTACAGCAGATTCTATCCAGTATGTGAATAAGGAATCACACTTTAAAAAAAGTCTATCAAGCTAGCCAGCTTAAATGTAAGGGGCCTGAGAGATCAAGGTAAGGCTGCTCACATGCTTTGTAATCTCTTGTCCTAGATGTGGCTGTGATCCAGGAGACACACTTTGTTTGCAAAGTTAAATCTTGTGTGCTGTCTAACAACTTTGTTGTCTATGCAGCATATGGGGACCAGCAGGCCAGAGGTGTTTCCTTATTGGTTAAACATACACTAGGTGTGATGGTGGACATTGTTCATGCATGTCGGCATGGTGGGATTGGTTGATCATGGCTGATATTGCCGTGAACAATAGTTCATTTTGGATTGTTACAGTTTATGTACCCAACGTCTGGGAAGAGTGTATCTCATTTTTCCATCAGTTGTGGTCATTCCTAGTGGATTCTTCATGCCTAGTCTTAGTGGGGACTGGAATACCATCCTAGACCTCAAGCTAGATAGGAGAGCTAGTGGGAGGTTGGGCAATAATAGCCTGGTTGATTTGATTGACAAGTTCAGTCTTGTCAAAAGATCCCAGGTTGATCACCTTGAGGGGAAGATGTGGACATGGGCACTTAAGTGGTCATCTATCCAGGTGATTAGCTACCAGGAATGTTAGTGAGAAGGGTCAATCTAGTATTGTTAGATTGCTCCACATTCTACTGGTTAGGCTATTTGGACTACAAACCCATTTGTGCACAGATGATGTTAGATGGTAGGCCTAGACTGACTGGACACTGAAAGTTCAACGTGTCCTTATTGGACAAGCTAGACTTGTGGCAACAGGTAACTAAACTAGTGCAGCAGGAATTAGTGGGGGCAGTCATTGGGAATTAGGTGGTGGGAGTGACTTAAGGATAGCATAAGGTCTTTCACTGCTGACTATGCTGTCAACTTGCCCTAGCTAAGGCTAACAAAGTGAAGACACTTAAAGATAGTCTATCCTGAGTGGAGGCAGGAAGGATTCCTTAGAGACAGCATTAGCTAGACAGGCTCTAAAGCGGTTGGCTAGCAAGCATTGCAGGAGTCAGGTAATTAGGCATAGGTTAAACAAGATGTCAAATGAAGCTGTGAGCATGGGTGCAGAATTGTGCAAGGAAGAGATCTATTGAGGTGATGATTGATATGTTCAAGAGGTCAAAACCCTGGAAGGATGTACTCTGAGTTCAACTGACAATATTTGCAAAGCATTTCGGCAGCATTTCAAGAATCACTTTACCAAGGAGCCTGGTCTCTGTGAAAATGAATTTTGCAGTTATTTAGTAGACTTTCCTTGGCTGACACCAGCTGAAGCAGGGTGAGAGCACAGAGGGCAATTTTCACTTGACATTAAAGAGGATTGACAGTAGCAAGTTTCTGGGACTTGATGGTCTACCCTATGAACTGTACTTGAGGCTGTCACACATCTTTGTACTGATTTTGATGATGGTGTTCAGTAACTGGTTCTGGATCTCCAGGGGTGTGATCACACTGTTGGAAAAGGTCAAAAGTGTTGTGAGGGACTTAGTTGATAACAGGCTCATAACTCTGCTAAACACAGAGTTAAAGATTTTGGCCAAGATCCTGAGAGAGTTTTTGAAGTCAGTTGCTGAGATTCTGTTGGGGCCTGAGCAGACTTATGCTGTGAAGGGCTGAACAATTCAGAGCAATCTACATTTGATCCGCACAATCATAGAGGGTGTAAAAGACAACAAGTTGGCTGTGCTGATCAATTTAGATCAGTCAAAGGCATTTGATAGGGTTGACCATTGGTATCTGGCTGCTATCCTGAAGAATGCTGGATTCAAACTTGGCTTCTGCAGGTGAATCAACCTGCTGTATCACTCCCCCAGTACTTTGTTACAGGTAAATGTAAAACAGTCAGGCACTTTTGGGCTGGCTTGGTTGATTTGTCAGGGTTGTCTACTGTCACTCCTACTTTACACTTTGGCATTAAAGTCCCTTCTTCACCTGCTTGAGTGGGGGTTTCTGCATATGCTGATGATGTATCCATTTTTGTGTCATTCTGGGACAATATTAAGATAGTGCAAAAAGTGCCTGAATAGTACAAAAAGGTAACAAGAGCCATAATTAATCGCAACAAGTCTTCTGGCTTGTGGTTAGGCGCCTAGAAGGTGGTTGCACTTCTGGTACCTTCAGTTGGGCTGACAAACCCATCCACATTCCTGGAGTGTAGTTTGGGCTGGATCTCCAGCTGGAGAAGAATTGGTTAGATCGGAATGTCAGCCCAAACTTGGCTTTGATGGTGGCTGTCTGTGAAGGGAAGGGCAGAGGTGTGTGCTGCATATGTCTTTTTCCTTATCTTTTACCAGTTGTTGGTACTCCCTTTCTGTGATAACCACAGGAAGGCAATTGAGTACTTGTTGTCTACCCCACAAGAGGGTGGACAACTAGTGCTCAGCTCAGTAGAGATGTCTGTGCCAAGTGTTCATGTCATGTGGGATTGGGGATGCCATGTGGTAAGTCATTGACATGTCTCCAGGTTGGCTTTCCTATGCCATGAATTGACAGAGAATTTGATTTTGATGTGGAGTGTGAGGGATGCTTTCCCTAGCCTTACTATCACTTCTCCCATTTCAAGGGCTGAGCATTGATATAGGCCCTGAAATCAATCAGAATTCTTACTTGAGTGTCAAAAAGCCTTGTGTACCATTCCTCAGTTCACTGACCTTTCTTGGCCTTGGAGGCATATGTATGTGGAGGGGGTCATGATGAAGGATCTTTTACATGATCAGTTCTGCTTGTTGGCATTTGAGTAATGCTTACCTGGCAATCGATTTGGAATGGGCTATCTCTCAATGACATGGTCTTCAGATAGGGCGAACTTGGTTTAGAAGAAATGGCTGAGCACCCCTTCTATCATTGTCTTCAGGTGAGCTCTTTCTGGGACCATGGTTAAGTTAAACTTCTTTTGTGTACCTAGATAATGTGAGTAAATCTTGTTCTTAGCCTGTTCCTGGCTTTATCTTTTGTTATAATCCAAGTAGAGATTCCCAACCTCCCCAGTTTGTTTTTGACCCCACTTTTCATCTTGACTTTGATTTTTCCATTCCATTATTTATTTTAACCTTTCCCTCTTCATTAGCAAGTGTGCTACTTGATTTCACCATTTGGCAAAATACAGCAGCCACTCTGAAATGTTTGTAGAGTGGATGGGTCTTACTAACATTTGTTTATTTTAGTTTTAATATTTTGGGGTTATTCATCCCCTTATCTTCTTATTTTTCATATCACCATATTTTTATATATATTTTAGAGAATTATTGTATATAAACAAATTTTATCTCATGGGTTTTGTTATCCCTTTTTTAGATTCCCCTGTGAATATGTGGTATTAGAATTGTAAGGTGATGGACAATTTTTTGTGGTAAATGAAGAAATTGTTAAGAGTGATTAAGTTGTGAATGTGATTAGCTAGGTATTGAATAGACAATCTTGACCAGCCTTAACCCACTACCACTTTGGCCATGTGCCACATTTATTGTATTTTTCATACAATAATAAATATTCCATTATGACATGTATAACAGTGTAACTGTATTGGGTACTGAAACTGTTAGATACATCAGATATAGCAAATGGCATTGCCAATAGGATGCTTAGGTCTCATGGACTATACTAAATATGTTGCAATTTGGATAAAAAGTCATTGTGGCTACAGTAAGAGTGTGTAATCTCAAAGACTCAAGAATGGAAGGAGGACAGAACCAAATAATGAACTTGTTTATGACTTCATTGAGGTGTTATGTGTTAAAGAAAATCTTCACAATGGCTTACCCACAGGAATTAAAACAGATGTCTTTTAAGGAAGTTGTCAGCATAATAAAAAGAAACATAAGGCTGAAAAGAAGACTGAATCATTAAAAGGACACAGTTTCTACAAGCCAGACAGTGGCCAGATGAATCTATTATGCAGCACATACACAGAATCGCAGGACTGGCAAAGCACTGCAAATTTGAGAAACTAGGGACTCAAGGTATGTCAGTTGAAGATGAGCTGATTATATTACAAATAAACAATTGACCCACAACATGAACAAAAAGTACTGGAATGCATGTTAGGTGGCCATATAAACTTAGAATTAAGTGTCAACTATTTACAGCAGCTGGAGCAAATCAGAGGTTTCAAGCAGCCAAGGGAAGAGTTAGTCATACAGGTTGAATGTAACCAAAGCCAAAGAGAAGTGCAATTATTATGGAACTGCACATGAAAAGAATAAATTTGAGTGTCCATCACTGGAGAAATGGTATCTTAAATGTGGATAAATGAATCATTTTAAGACCGTTTGCAGAAGTGAAAAACATATAGAAAAAATGAAAATAATAAGTACCTTAACCTGAAGAACAGCTGGAAGCCAGTGTTTTTGCAGTAAATACACAAAAGAATGGTAGAGAGAATGTGAAAATAAATGTCTGTATATTTACCATGCAAATTGATACAGGTAGTGAGATAACCCTAATTGTAAGATATTTTTGGATCAAGTTAGGCTGACCCAAGTTAAAAGAAAGTGGTTTAAAGTTAAAACAATTTAACGGGACAACAATAAAAAACATTGGGTACCTTCCATATCATGTTTGAAACAGATACTCAGTTTGAGTTAATTAAATTGTGATAGTAGCATGCAAGAAAGACAACAGATTATTAGGTATTGTCATAGTAAAAGTACATATACTGCCTTTAGTGGCAGTCAAATTAAACTGCATAATCAAGCAATGTATTCTTAAAAAGTTACACATGGTGGAAGTAACTGGGCCTCACCTATTGTAGCAATAAAAAAGGCCAATGGAGTTTTTGGATAAATTGAAGTAAATCACTAGATATGCTCAAACTAGTTTCCATTACCAAGCATTGCAATTGCAAGCCATAAACTGGCAAACATGGAATATTTTGCAAAAAGTGACTTGAATTCTTCCTACAACCAAATTCAGATTGAGGAAAAATTTAAAGAAGTGGCCACAATCAACATCCCAATAGGCCTGTTAAAGTGAACTCATTTACCATTTGGAATTAAAACTTCTAGTCATATCTCAAAAGGCAATTGAAGAAATATTGTTAGGTAAGGTAACTAACATGATTATTTACCAAGATGATATAGGGGTAGAAGCGAAGACCAAACAAGAGTTAAAACAAAAAGTAGATAAAATATTATGGCAATTGAAATTGAAATTTTTAGGTTGGATAAATTTTTACAGCAGATACATCCTGAAGTATAGTGAAATAATTGAACCATTGTCAAAGTGGCATGAGAAGAACACAGTGTTTGAATAGACACAAAGATGAAATAACCCTTTTGTAATACAGAAAGCAATTATGAAAAAAAAAAACCCTATAACAAGGGTGTTTAATCCTGAGAAAGAGATAATGTTGACCACAGGTGCAAGTGAAAAAGCAATTGCTGCTATCCTATAGCAGAAAGATCATCTAATAATATACTTATCTAGGAGATTGATAGTGACAGAGATAAATTACTCAAACGTTGAAAAAGACCCCCTAGCAGTTGTTTGGAGTATGGAGAGGGCACAAAATTTTTTACAAGGTAAAAAATTTCTATGAAAGTCAGACCACAAGCCATTAGACTTTATCTTTAACCCAAGGAAGGAGTTTCTAAAGATTATGTTGTCAAGAATTTTTGCTGGGCCATTAATTCAGGGCATTTGATTTTGACATTGTATATGTTAAGGGAAATACTATCCTTCATGTAGATGCTTTGTTGAGACTACGGTATATAAAAGGAACAAATGAAAAACATAGAACTGAGGAAGACAAAATAATTCTATGGGTAGAGACGGACATACTTCTGGTCAACAGGTTAAAAAATGAGACCAAACAAGATCCAGTATTGAGCAAAATAAGGGAAAGAATAAGGAAATAATAAGTGGAACAATTGTTCAATTGCAGAGCAGCCATTTAAGGAGATACAGCATAAGTTAACAATTGGAAATGGAGAGGTGATAGTAGCTTGGCAGATGTTAAAGACAGATATATTGAGAGGGGTACATGATGATGTACATTGCGGCATCATGCAGAAGATTAAAATTACAAGCATGGTGGCCAGGTTGTGCAAAGGATATTAAAAAATTTATTAATAAGTGTGCAAAATGCAATGAATTTAGAAGATCTAGGCAAAAAGAGCTTAATTCATGGCTTAAAGAAGCACAACCATGGCTTAGAGTACATTTAGACCACACACACAGCAGTAGCATAGGATCATTTCTCATAATGGTGGGTGTGTACTCCGGTTGGCCAGAAGTAATCAAGATTAAAAACTGGAGAGTGTCCACTGTCAAATAAGTTTTGAAAGATGTATTTGCAAGGAATGAAATACCACAAACGTTAGTGTCAGATATTCTGAATTTTGGGATGAAAATTTGCATACATGGTTGAGGTGGATAGGCTGTGTGCCATATAAAACTCCTTTGTACCATCCTCAATCCAATGGAATTGCAGAGCAGATAGTACAAATAGTTAAAATGACATTGAAGGCATTCTTGCCCATCACAGTAAACATTTAGGCATTACTAGCAAAAATGCTCCTCAGTTATAGGTCAGTACCACAAGCAGAGAGGAAGTTGAACCCAACTGTCCTCATGTGTAGACAGATTAGAGACCACATTACTATGTCTTTTGCCACAAGGGAGAGAGTATGGTACAAGAAAGATGAAAGTGCAAATCCCGAAGAAGCGAATTTCCTTTTACAGAAAAATAATAATACCACTTTGAGAAGAAGGAGCAGTATGTTTTGGCTCATGTAGATCAATTTTAAAAAGGATTGTATCAGACAATGTGGAGATGGAAGACCAAAGTTGGGTGGAGGAAGGTAACTACAATAAGGAGGCAGAACAGAGAACAGAAATGCAGGAGCTAGAAAAGGGAGGAAACTACTGTGATGAGGATGAACAAGAAATGGACACAAGTGGAAAAGAAAAAAATTATGAAGAAGAGGATAAAGAAAGACCAAGATCATCAATAAAAAGTAAAAGAGAGGAGCAAAAGCAGGAACTATATAAATCAAGAGTAGTTGGATGTCATGAAAGGAAAATCAAGGGTATATTACCACTTCGACTCAGGGAAGGTGTTTTATTCTATGCAAATAAACTGAGTTGTGTTTAAGTGCTAAGCCACCATTACATCATGCGTAACAGTGCACTACATATCGAGTACTAAAACTGCGAGATATATCAGACACAACAAAATAAATATTACATGTCTAAATGGAACATTCTCTTTGGTTTGAAATTAACTTGACAGTTGAGTTACTTGAGCTAAAACCTAGTAGCCTGTATACTAGATCTGGTGTATTTAAATACAATAATTTTTAGGCAAACCTAAATTTAGGAAGATATATTGAACTAAGATATATATCAGGAAACCATAACAGCAGACAACTCCCTTCTGAATGGCCATGGTAACAGAGCACTCAATACAAAGTGGGATAACAGCTTTCCAAAAATCTATAAATGTTGTCTTATCTTGAGAACACTAAATCATATACTTTCAAGAATAAAATAATTGGCAAGTGATTCTAAATTGTAAAATAAATATAGTGAAATGTAAATATTTTAACTTTTAATAATATCAATTGACTACTATGTTTTTTCTTACCTTGCTTGCATGCACTTTACATGTTAATTTTCAATTCTATCAGCAAAAATGAATTCCAAATTTTGAGATAAGAAAATGTGTATAGTTTTAGTTAAAACTTGCTATTTGGTTTACAGACTGAACTTATAGATATTCATAAAAATTAGATATTACTTAATCAGCAAACATGAGTGTTAATGTTTGAAAACAAACATGAGTTGCCAAATTTGCATAACTCTACCTTTTTGGCATTTTCAAATAGAATTTATTTGTTTACAATTTTATAAAGTGGAATAAATGAAGGAGGCTAAAGCTATTAGCAAGGGACAATGTGAAATAATGAATACACATGAGATTGATTGTGTAGCATTGTAATTATTGAAAATATCAATTTTCACAAAATGTTTTTGCATTATGTAAACATGGGGTATTTCATAAAATTTCCATTTCTTTCTGGTGATTTTATAGAATAAGGGTAACAGCTGGAAATATATTTAAAAGTTATAGGATATTTTCATAGACTAACATATTAGCATTAATAATTTTGTTTTTATTGATACAAAGCAAGTAAGTTGAATATGCTTTTAGGAAAGTGTTTTGATATTAGCATTATTTTGAGAATATTGCATTCGATCTTAGGTTTCATATAATTATTTCTTCATGGAAATGCATATCATAAAAGTTAATAATATACAAACATTGAAACTAAACGTAATTTTATAGAAAGAATTTCTACAATCTGCATTAAAAATATCTCCTAAAGGTTTGAGAAAAATCAGCAGTTATATGTTAATATAATCATGGAATAATGATATTTGAAAGCCTTTAATCCAGAATTCATTGACTAAAGTAATATACATAGAAAATACTTAATTCATTTTCAGCTGATAGATATTTTGGTTGTTGAAGATTTATTTTACAAGTACAAAGCTGAATGTTTAAGGAAGTGTTTCTTACAGTTAAAACTATAATCACTTTGGCAATTGATCATACTTTAAGAAATCATTGGGATATTTTCAAAATAATTTTGTAATCTTGGATTCTTGTTTAGTGAGAAAGAAAAAGTTTATTTTTGATACACTGTTTATTACTATATCATTAACTGAAATCTGCTGTAGATATTGCAATTACTTCAGAAAGTTATTACAAGTATTTGTTTAACCAAATAGTCTGGATTTAATTCATTTTATTTTTGTTTGTTAATATCAATACTTATTACTTTTCAGTAGACCATCATTAATTCTTTATGTAAAGATGTAACATGTGTTAATGTCATTCATGTATCAGATCTTTTAAATATACCATATTACCCTTATTAATTCTTTATTCTTCAATATTTATCTTTGAGTATAGCTGAACTGCCAAGTATAAATGTGTATAAAGTGTTCCTGCTTAAGATTCAATACATATAGGAGATTTTTACATAATACTATTTAAAAATTATAAACTTTACATATGAGAAGAAAAATAATATTTGAATATGCTTGAATCATGACCATGTATTTTTTGTATATTTCTTTACTCAAATGCATACATGTGCTTATATGTATCTGTGTAGTCAATATATGTATGTTTTTTGCGACAACAGAAAAGCTCTTAATAAAAAAAAAAGGTCATGCCACTATTGTGAATCAGAAGCACTTACTGACTATGCAATGTTGCACTCCTAAAATGTTCCTAATTCTAGCCAGAAAATTATGCTTGTCATTTCATCTAGATTTCTGGTTTAATTTATCTTATTCTTGATCTGAATTTCCAAATGCTTTCATTGTGAAGTGATTGTGACAAAAATATCTTTTGGTAAATGTCACAAAAATAGTGACTGGATGCAAGAACACTTACTGTAAATTGTGCAGGTACAAAATAAGGAATTGGGTTATGAAAAAGAATAAAACACTGACAATGTTCATCTTCACAAATTGTATGCATATATATAAAAAAAGTGGTAAATGCTATTGCAATATAGAATATCAAATAAATATTAAAATTTGATAAAATTTTTACACTCCTCTTTGCTGACTAGAATTCTCTAAGGTAATTTGGATAAGAATACATTTTTCTTGTTTTTAAGCAACAAAAGAACAATCCTTTTGTTTGTACTATTAGAACAAAAATATGTACAAGTAGTTCTACAAGATCAATACAATACTGATTTCTTTTTTGTTCAAACAGATTGTTCATCAGTTATTCATTACTATTCACTAGCACTGTATCTGTCAAAAAAGAAATGATTACTTGTGGAAAGTTTCACTCACTCATATACACAGTCTTGTTAAAGTTTTGATAAAGAAGCACTTCTCACAAAAATACTAATGTTAGGTCATTTGGCTAGATTACTGGAACTGTGTAGGTGAAAATTTTTCAGCAACTTCTTGTTTATCTATCTACTTATCTATCTGAATTAGTGTTAGCAAAACAACTATTTAACCAATAATCTATTATTGGTCATTTCTAGAGTCTTCTGTAACATGAATACCTTATACAACAAAACTGTGCCCTTCATATACTACAAATGAAAACACTTTAGTTTATAAACTACTACCAGGTAAAGTATTCCTTTTATATCTTGTTTTATAAAAATGATGATAATTTAATGCAAATCATACTGAAGCTGAAGCATATTTTTATAAGTAGTTTATGAGAATATAGATATAATGAGTTTAAAATATATCAAGTATTTATTATTAGTCTTTATAAAATTATCTATATGACAAAGATCACTATTAAAACCAATGTTTTCTATTTACTTCCACAGAAACTACAACAGACACAAAAGCACAATATCACTCTCAGATACAAGTTTCTAGCTATGAAATATAATTTTTCTACATTGTCATCACAGTTGGCTATAAATTTTCATCAGCAATGAACATTTAATGAGCTGACAGCTGTGCAAAGCTACCTGGAATTCAACTTGTCATATATATATCACTGTCACTGTTGTTGAAATTCATTACTGTCTAATAGTGTTCACATTCCCTGTTATGTCACTGTAAACATCAATGAATATCAATCAGTGCTATTTTTACACATGGATGAATTCGATTATACACTCTTGTTTTGTACACATTTTCATGTCGGATGCCATTTTTTCAGTTTCTATTTTCAAAAAGGTTTAAACAAAAATTGGGTTACTGGCTGGATAGTTCAAATTCTACTACCATAATACCAATACCCACCTTTAATGACATGGACTAACATAATAATAAAAAAGGTATTACATTTAGAGCAGCTCTTGTATTATTCTGATTATCATTCATTATCATAGAGAATTACATTCAAAATTGAAATATAAAATGTTCTTTGAAGAAACTTATTCCATTTATTATTCACACACACACACACACACACACACACACACACTTATATATAAATAACAAATGATATCTTGGTGATGATATGCAACAAAAATATTGTAATATATTAACACATTAATAAAAAATAACAAAGATGTGGATACCCATCCCAAGAATTTATGGAATTATGAAAATATTTATATCAATCTTATGGGGTTGCTGTGTCTGTATTTGTGACAAAGACATTTTAATTTTTCTAAATTCCTTTCTAAATATATTTTTGTCTTATTAACATTCTATAGGTTAAAATCTTTTTATTCTGCTTCACTTTCATATAAACAATTCATATGCCTATTTGAAACATGGTGTTATTAACTCCACTGACAGTATTTAAACTTTTTTCCATCTATTGTAAAAGTGGAAATGTTTTATTCATTAGATTAAGCTTTTCATTTTATTTTTTTTCAATGGATTTCATAACATTTATGCATGTGTAAATATGCATAGTCATAAAAAAGATTATCTGACAACTAATTGTGATAATCTGGATAAGAGCTTTTACACAATTTCAAATAAGATAGAAAGTAGAAGTTCAAATTCTACTGCAATTAAGCATGAAATACTAAAGATTATGTGACTTCCACTTTTAAATAAGAATAAAAGTTTATATTATCATGTGTGTCAACCATGTCATATATTGTAAGAATCAAAGCTTATGTTTTATTTTGCTGTATGTACATGTTTTTGTTTAGTTGAACATATGAGTATTAAAGGATATTTTTTATAAAATAATCTTTGAGACTGATCTCAAACAGAATTTATTTATTAAGTACAGCTTGTTAGTGATGTAACCACAGTGCTCCTTATTAATCCCTTTGTTTACTGCATACTCTTGATAATATTTTTATATTTTTTTTTTATTAATATTTCATTTTATCTCCTTGTTTATCATTCTCCAATGATATTAAGTAAATAACAATACATTACTGAGCATTCATAAAGAATGTAAGTTATAGGAGATTAAGACATATATCTCTAGTATGGAAAAATTGAGTTGGCATTTCCTTTTGATTAGCTTAGATCAAAGTAATTATTCAGACAGGCACTAACTATCTTAAGGAGTCAATGTCAGCAGACAGTATAAGCAGATATGTGTATGCATGTATAAATGTTTAGGCATGTGTACTAACATATAGATGGTGCATGCTTGTGATTATGAGAGTTTATAATATGTAAGTATATCTTTACGTTTCTGAAATTATAATATAAATTATATATAAAAGGACAAATTAAATAAAATCAATGAGTTAAAATTTCTGAAACTGACACTGAACCCACACTATAACTTTCTTGAACTGCAAATGAGATTTATCTGAACTTAATGAATTTAAATAATTTTCTGTTGATAAGATATTGCAGATAACACAGAGTCATGCTCAAATGATCATATATATGTATATGTGTATATATTATTCAACATGAAGGTGACTGCAGATTTTTTTATTGTTTAGCTATTTACAAAATTATAAATACTTTAAAGAAAAAGGTTTTTACTTGATACACTTAGAATTAGATAAATAATTCTTAATTAGGCAGGAAAGTAAATGTAAACATTAAAAATCATATCATAAGAATATATATATAAACCCTGAACAGAAACTAATAATTAATTCTGGTGAAATTAAAAGGCAAATGCTTTTATTATATGATAATAATTTAGTTTTATATGTCATCTTGATAATAATCCAAGATATTTATTTTTTACTAGTACATTTATTAATTTTTTATAGTGCAGAATAAATAGGAATTGGTAGCATTGCAGTTAATGTGAATTAAATGACTTTAGTCTCCAACTCCTGTATATACTTTTTATTACTTTTCTCCCTTTTTGTTAGTAGCTAACTTATTTAGTTCACATGCATTATCTTTTTTATTAATTGTAATGGTAAATGTTTTATCATTTTTATCAGAGTGTGTTATATCTGACAAAATTAAAAAGACTTTGATAAGTTACCACTTGATAAAAGCCATGATTTCTATTGACTAAATCATTGGTATTTTTAATGATCTTCAACATTCACATTGCTTTATTTACTGATAATAAAAAATAACATTTCTAAATATAAACTGTAAGAAGCAATTTACTTAAAAATATAAAAACGGCCAATCATGAATATTTATTGAGATAAGGAAAATTATTGAAATTGTTGTGTTGCTTGCTTTGTTTTGGTATAATTAGAAGATAACACAAACTTGAATTAATGATGTTTATTTTGGTATAAAACTTTAGGTTTTTACATCAAGTTACAACCTTTAAATTTTGTGTGGATACAGGAGCAGACTAGCTAAATTCTCTTCATTGTGGGATGCTAGTAGTAAATGAGCCTATCCCTTCTGGACTGTAGTGGTCAACTGACTAGTGTCTTCTCCTACACAAAACTACTGTCCTGTACTCCTACTTCTTACTCCTACTGTTACTCCTACTCCTACCAAAAGAAACGATTCCTTATTTTGCCGCCCAATTTTGAATTTTTTGTGTCAGTGTGTCTATCTTTTTCTATTTTTAGAACACTCGTCATTTTATAAACCATAACAAAATTATTCATATAAAAAGCTTGTTGTGGTTTACTTTGGCTAGTGAAGCTAAGCTTAGATCAATAACTGACTTATTTCAGACCAAATATGTCAGTTATTATCAGAGGTGTTCCTCTTCTGAATATATTATACAGAGCAGCCAAATGTTCAGTGCATTTTTGCTTATGAATCTTTGAATTTTGATAATCCCTGATTGTAAAGCTCTCTCCTGAAATAAGCATAGGTTGTTGCAGATCTTTGGGTCAACAGGGAATGCTGTAGAAACAAAAGGATGGAAATATACAATGAAGATATGATAGATGAGCAGGTAGTGTCTACTTTCAAACACTGGATTCTAAGGATATTTTTCTGTCCCATGGTGTGTTTAGAATGAAGACCATGACTAAAAACCATACTCATTTCTCAGTTTCTGGTTTTATTAGAATTGTATATATATTGTAGATGACAGACAGTTTTTATTGTATGTTCATTTAAATAGTTCCTGAAAAATAATTTTTTCTTAAATATAATGTTACCATCCCAAAAATTTCAATGAAAACAACAATGAAATAATTTTCTGAGAATACTTTTCCTTTTGAAAATATTCAGATATTTTAAGAATTCAATAACTATTAGAAAAATAGTATAAAATAAGGTTTATTGTCCTTCTATCTCAAAGCTATAATTAGTAAGAAAAATGTACTTAAAACGGTATTTTTTTAATTCAAAAATTTATTCTAAATTAAAAATATCTTTCATGATTAACAATATATTGGGTTGGTCAAAAGGCTTGTTCATTTTATTAAATAAATTTTCTACTTAATAAACAAACAAACTTTTTGTCAATATTGTGAAAGAATTAGTTTTTGCTTTTAGACATTTATTCAAATACAAATTCTGCAAACTTAAAAATTGTTGTAATCCTGTGTGAGTAATCACCAAAATGGTTATTAGTAAATCAACAAGTACAAGACTCGCAGGCTGTGTGAAGTAGATATATTGCTAGTGAACTGCTAGTCAGTATAATCACTTGATATTTACCACCTCTCCACTAAGGTGGATGCCCAAGGCGGATACAACACAAGGTCAGTTAAAGTGGGGATTCTAAGCCCTTAAGCTCGATCAAAAATATCCTACTGATCCTGCACAAGGCAGGGTCAAGGCTACTGTTTATTTTCCCCAGAAGAGACTCTACCCTTTGCCAAAGTGCTGTCTGAGTTCCTCCTGCCCATAGACAGTGCTTAAGACAGAGAGCAATAACTACTAGTCAGTATAATTGCTCTCCTCTACTCTAATGGTGTCCACATATTTAAGAGGATAGAAACATGCCATTTGTGTATATAGGTAGGTATACAACAAAACAGTAAATGAAATAAGATATTTTGTAAGTACTGTTTATTTTGATGTGTGAATAGTAAAAAATAAAGAATGAATTAAATTTAGCAGCAACTGAATTTGAACTGCTTTCTAAACAAAATTCTGAAGATTTAATTAATTTATTGAAAAAACAACTTTTTAAAAGATTTTATCATAAATATTTTTGCAAAATAACAATTTTTAACTCTCTGATAAATTTGAGCATCAATGCAATATCAAGCAGTAACTTTAAAATCTCTAAAACTATTCAACCATTTTGGAGGAAATTTTGCAGGCCAATTTTATTGAGAGACAGCAATTTTAATTTTTTAAATCAGTATTTTTCTGTTTACAAATTTAGTATTATGATAACTTTACTTCTTTTCCATTTAATATAGACTGTACTGTACTTGGCTTGACATGTGACCATTAATAGCTAATAATTAGAGCTCTTTTCCCAGGGAAAACCAAAGATTTTGTGGATGTGTCTTATATGAACAGTTAATGTGTTGCTGCCAAGACTTGAGTTTGAACACAGATTGCCAGGGAACAAATATAGTTGACCTAGTTTTGCTGTAATTAGAGGAATTATGCTGCTAAGATCATATGACGTTGCAAAAATAATATATATATATGGGTGCATAATAAGCATTTCAGTGAAAAAAGAAAAAGGTCTGACGGTATGCTTTGATAGTGTTATTTCTAGTATATTTGACTTTGAGTATTCAGTTGAACTTATGCAAGGAAACAAACAAAAAAGTATGTATCCTACATGTTGTAACAGGATATTCAGTTAATATTTACCACTTCATCAAAGAGACATCATATTTGCAGGACTACAGAGAAATAACCAGGCAAAATTATTCAAAAATTAATCGACAAAATATTCAGTAGAGTACAGGAAAATGGAAGAACTAAAATCTATTCAAATGTTGGCACTACAAAAGTAACAACAAGAACAACAATTGCAGCAAAATAACAAAAAACAACAAAACAAAAACAACAAGGATAATAGAAGATTTCTGCATTATTATCTGATAAAACATCAGAAAAACATCAGATTTATTTGCTCTAGATGCTGTGCTAATTCAATTAGCAAATTTTTATACAATCCAGAGAAAGGGATAACTTTTCAGTTTATTATAGAAGATATAAAGGGATCTTCAAAAGGGATTGTTCGTATTGGAATGATGAAAAAAAAATTCATTTATTATTAAGAAAATTGTCCCCTTCTGAACATGAAAAGTACGTAAATTTCATTTTGCCAAAAAACCCAGGTGAGATAAATTTTGATGAAACTGTTGTAATACTCTCAAAAATTTTAGGTGATAGGAGTAAATTATTCAATACACGTTCACAATGATATAACTTATTAAATGGTGATGATGAAGATTTTGTCACTTATGTAGGAGTTGTGAATCAAGAATGTGAGAAGTTCAAGTTAAATGAATTAACTTTGGATATATTTAAATGCCTAATATTCATATAGGGTTTAACTTATAATAAGGATGAGGAAAAAGGATCCAAGATACTTACTAAATAAGAAAGGGATACCAAACTAATTCTCCAGAAAATAGTGGAAGAGTGTCAATGTATTGTAAATCTAAAACTCGATACCACAAGGATTGGGGAAAGAGACATTTCACAAGTACATAGCATCCATCCATCTAAGAAAAAAAACTATAGATGTTTTTCAAATCCTAACAGAACATTAACAAAAGCTGATAAACCTCCACTCAATACCTAATATTTTCCACGGTTGTAAAGGTAAGCTTTTCAAAAGTAATTGTTCTTTTAAAAACAAAAAAATGCTACAAATGTGAGGGTAGGACACTAAAGTACTTATTGCAAATACAAAAAATGGAAAAAAAAAATAAAACATATGTAAACATAGTAAATACATGATGTAAAGTCAAAAAGCATAAAGAAAAAAATAACAAGACTTCGAACATGCCTTTAACTGAGTTAGAAACATCTCAAAAGAGATAATTTATTTTTGTGAAAATTAATAATGTAGAAATAAAACTACAACAGGATCATAATAATACAACATCATCATAATCATAAATGAACAGACATGAAGAAAAATGTTACCAATTAACTCTTTCTGCAACATAATAAATATTGTTACCTCCAGTGCTAATATGGCAACTGAAAAATTAAAGAATGAATTAAAAATGATTTTTCCTGAAGTTTTCTCAGAAGGTCTAGGGACAGGCACAAAAACAAAAGCTAAACTTAAAGTAAAAGAGAATGAAACACAAATATTTAAGCCAAAAAGGAATATACCTTTTGCTGCTTTAGAACCAATTAATAAGGAATTAGAGAGACTATAAAAATTAGGTGTGATATCCTTCCTATACATACAGCAAATAGCCTGTAGTGCTGGGGAACTATTCTGTTAAACTATAATTATAAAATAGAATTTCTACCATCCAAAAAATGAGTCATTCGGTCGAACTATCTAGACTAATACCAAAATTCTATGAACTACTTGATTGCACAGTAATTGCTCTGATAAGGGCCAAAAATGAAATCAATAATGTATTACACAATACAGTAAGAGAACTGTCCATAATATTAAAGAAAATAAGAGTTAAGTCAGAAAAAGACGACTTTATAATAAAAATGAAGAAGCAAATGAGATTTAAAGAAAAAATAGAAAGTGAATATTACTGGAAATAATGCATTTTCATTATGTAATAATGTACTTATATTTGCAGAAAGAATTGTGATACAAGCATTGTTGCAAAAACGTATGCTAAAAGAACTTCATGTAGGACATCCAAGAATTTCTAGGATGAAATCCTTAATGAGGTGTTATACGTATTTAACAAAAATAGATCAAGATATTGAAAATTGAGTAAAATCCTGCAGAAGTTGTGCTCTGGCTGTGAAGTCACCACCTATAAAATTTCAACCTTGGCCAAAAACCAGTATTCCATTGTTCAGAGTACACATAAACTTCACAGGACTATTAAACGAAGCATACTATCTAGTGGTAGTCAATATTTAGACTAAATGGCTAGAAATATTAAAATGTAGAAGACAGACTTCTGCGGTAACAATAAATTTTTTACCCAAGATTTTTACAAGTTTCGGTGTACCTGACTCTATTGTTTCAGATAATGTGATACAATTCACAGCCAGTGAATTAAATTTTTTCTGTAAATCTGTAGCAATAGAACATTTTACAATGCCTCCTTATTGCCCAAAATCAAATGAACAAGCTGAACAGTTTGTCAATTTGTTTAAAGGGCACTAAAATGTCTGGAGGAGAGGAGTCAGATGAAGTGATGCTACAACTGTTTCTGAGTTTTTTTTAGAATAACAATAAACCTGAACACCATGTCTGGAATGTTACTTGCAGAGTTGATGTTCAACAGGAAGATTAAGTCAGTTTTTAACAAATTACTACCAGAACATAAGAGAGAGCATCAAGAAATAATAATATAAGTAAATACATCAAACCTGGAGATAAGGTATTTCTTAAAATGTATCAACATGGAAAAGAACTCTGGGAAAATGGCGCTATAAAATAACAGATTGACAAAATGATATACATAGTACAAGAACAAAGGTAGGAACATAAGCAACATCATAATCAGTTAAAACAAAGATTCACTAATTTAGAAAGTCTCCGCAAAGAGATATCTATGGAAATATTGTATGACATGTTTGATGTAGCCACACCATTAGAAATTGTTGAGCCAAGGTTTTATAAATATTGAACCAAAGCTGAAGAAATATAGACTCCAGAGGAAGTCCTCTCTAATCAGGTGGGGTGATATATGAATAAAGTTTTGCTGCTGATATTTGAGCTTGAATATGGATTGCCTGAGAACAAACATAGTCAATCTTGTTTTGATGTAATTAGAAGAATCGTGCTGCTGATATCATGTGATGTTCTAAAAATAATATATATATATGGGTACATAATAAGTATTTGAGTGAGAAAAAGAAAAGGTCTGAGAGTATTCTTGGAAGGTGTTATTTCTAGGATGACAGAAAAGAAGTGCACTGATTTGTGAAGAGATAATTCTTTGCAACATTCTCTAGTTTCTTTTCAGGTTCAGAGAGAAGGCATATAACACATTTATATACATTGTTGGCAAATTTTAATTTTTTAGAAAATAGAACTTCATTTTCATTCTTCTGACTTCTCTCTAGCTATGCTTATTTTTTCTACTTATAAATGATTATATAGATATCTACTTTGGCAATCAGAAATTGGCAAAGCCAGGGTTATTTATTCGGATAGTAGTAAGGACATAACGGAAAGAGAAAGAAAAAGGAAGAAAGGCATATTATGGTGATATGTAGGATAGATATCAGTTGACTTTAGACTTGAAGAGGTTAAGATTGTAGCGGTCGAGGAAGTATCTTCTTTGAAGTCTGCTTTACAATGTAACAAATCTTGCGAAAAAGCTATCTGAGTGAAATTTTCACCTGACCAAATGAACATGAAGGGAATGAAGATCATTTGATGACATGAACTTGGCAAGGCAGATCCTAGCTGTGATGGTCTCAACTGATAGTAATAATGAATGTTGTTTTGAACTCAGGCTTTTGATAAAGGCTGGACAGTGAGACCTGGGTAGTATTAGCCCTGATATAGCAGCAATACTTCATTCTTGGTTTGATCTAACTCTTTTAAAGATATAGTATGTTAGCAGGAGTTAGATACTTTTTTGGAATGGTACAAGAAACCAATCATTGTTCCAGCATCTTTAGTGATGGTACAAATAAACAAGTTCAATTTGAGGTCTAGAGTGAGCTTTAGGCTATAAATATCTGTTCAAGGCGCCTCATTGAGAGAAATGGAGCAAATTTAAGGTTTGCTCAGTGATAATGAAATATTACTAGCTTTAATTTGGTGGCATTGGATGATATAAACCAGTTTTTCCTTGATTGAGAGCTAGGTCAAAGGAGAAATTAGATGCCAGGGTCTAGCCATCCATATAAAATTGTCCAGCCTCCTGTTCTGTGAATAGGTTAACCTAGATAGGCTTACCTAGTGCCTGGCCTACACTCCTTCCATGTCTATTGAACAAGAGTAGAAGATCATCTATTGTTCTCTGTTTTAAGATATGGTTTGCAGGTTCTTTCTTCTCTATATTTAACTGTCTTATTTTTTTGGCAATCAAACTAATCAGTGGCTCTGACTTTCCATTATGAAAGTACTGGGTTGGCAGCAACTAGCAACTAGCAGTAGCTGGTTGCTTCATCTGACTGGTAGTAAGAAGCCCAAACTTGTTGTCAATACACAGAGAGACTGCTCTAATCAACAGTCATATAACATCAGGGTAATTGTATTGCCATGTCATGTATGGGTATCCCTGCATGTAATTCTGGTAGGCAAGCCTGAGGCCACATTATGCTCTGGTCTCAGGCACACTTTAGGTAGTTTGATAATTAGTAGTGATAATTATTATTTGTCTATACTTCTGAGATGAGGTAGTATTTATGCTATTTACATTGTTTGGTTGTGGTGCAGTGGATATTGACTCAGAATGAGAAATTGGGGAGCCAAGTTCAAATTCCAGCTAAATTCTCTGCATTTACTTATGTGCAAATACCCTTGGGAAAGGTATTAATTTGTTTCTTCCCTCCAGTTATGGGATAAATAACAGGACAGATTGGGTTCTACAGCCTTGGCTGGCAACCACTCTACTGCAGAAAGTAATGACAGCCTACTGTGGGATAATCTTTTGCCCAGTCTGTCTTTTGAGACATGATTGCCGAAGTGTATGTCATGTATGGCATTTAACTGACTGACATTGTTCAGACTATTGTTTTCATCTTTATTGCTGTGTTTACAATGTTTCATCCTTTATTACAATCACTGGGGTATATCATTCTCATTCCATGTGTGATGTGCCACTTCTGGTAGCCATGTAGTTATCTCTCTTAAACTTAACTCTCTAAGTTATTGTTCACTACTGCTGTTGCCTGGTATTGAACTCGCAACTCTTTGGGTCAAGTCACTAGAACTAACCAGTGTCTATATCCACTGGGCCATGTGTTTTTTATATACACTGGACCATGTATCCTTAAGGACATCAGCATATGAATTTTGGGGACTTATAAACCTAATGTCTCAGTAATCATTTTTTACCAGAGCTCATATTGCAATCTTTGACATTAATGTTTTATTTCTAGCACTTCGTATTACTGGTTCCCATATTGTATTCATTTCTATATTTGGTTGGTTTAGGAGATTTTTGTAGCTCAGCATATGCACTGATTCCTTAGGTTTACAGAGTTTCCAGTGGTTTTCTCTATCAATTATTTCAACTTCATCCCATAGAAAGTTAATTTAAAGGGAGATAACTACTTGGCTACCAGAAGTGACATTGCACATGGAATGAGAATGATATACCCCAGTGATTATAGTAAAGGGTTTGGTTTGAAATTTTTAGTGCCCAAAGAAGACCAGAACATACAAGAAAACCAAAATGTTGTAAACATGGCAATAAAGATGATGACAATAGTTCAAACAATGTAAATAGTGATAATTATGTTGGCCTTTCATTTTCTTTTTCTCCTTAATACAAATCTCCTCATTACAAATACAATGAAAAGAAATACAAGAAAAACAATAAACAAAAAACAACCTACACTCACAATATTTCTTTCTCCAATATTCCTGGTATTCCCTCTAACTTCAGAAGTATGGAATCAGTTGTTGGATACCTTTGCACTTTGTAAAACCAACTTAAATTCTTCCATTGCTACCAATGAATTCTCTCTTCTCTCTCCTCCTTAACTGAAAAGATTCCAGCATTCACATGCATGGACTTGGTGTTTACATCCAGAATAATCTTTCAATGCCAAGGAAATTACCACTGGAATCCTCAGATAACTCTTTTTATATACTTTCAATTTTCATTATTACACTGTATTTGCTATCCCTTTTTTCTTTATCGCTCCTCTTTTCTCAGAACTGCAGTATATTAGACATAACCTCTGACAGTATAGAAATGGCAATTTCTCTCCATCCATTTGCAAACATTTTTGTGTTTGGTGATTTTAATTTTCACTGTGTCATATCACATCATTCTGATGTTACTGATGTTGCCAATATTCAAACTCTCAATTTTTCTCTAACTCAAATCATAGATTTCCCTACTTGTTTCCCCCAGCAAATTAAAGCAACAAGCTACTTGATTTTTTTTCCTTCCTCCTCTCCTCTCCTCACACTTCTCAATTTTCACAACACTGTTCTCTTGGAAACTTGGATCAGTATCTTTTGATGTTTTGTTCCAAACATTAATTAAACAGGAACCTCCTATTAATAAGACCCCCTTCTGTTAACTGAAAACTGATTGGGGCTCACTACTTGACTTTCTTTGAGATGTCCCTTGGACTGACATTTTTAACCTTTATGTTGAGAATTATGCCACTGGGGTTTCCCTTTAGGTCAAAGCTAGGATAGATACTGTCATTCATTCTTGGAAATACAAGGTCAGGTGAAACATCAATCTTCTTCATGATTCACATTAGCTGGATCTTCTGCTATAGCTCACAGGAACAACTATTTCTGTCTATACCAGTATAACAGTTCCCATCACAACAAATGCCTATTTGAAGCTGTACATAAATGTAAATGTGTCCTCAAAGGAACTTTGGTTCTTGTGATTACTATTAGCTCTGTATTAGTTTATTAAATAAGAGCAAGTTTTCTATTCTTCCTTTCTTCAATCAGTTAGGTGTTGACATATCCTGATAAAGCTGAATGTTTCACCTGTATTCTCCTAAAACTCTACTCCTGACTCAACTGGGGTATCCTTACCTAACTTCTCACTTAGAACTGAGTCTCTGTATTTTTGGAGTAATTTCTGTGCTACTTGCCTCAGAATGAAACAACTAGGGTATTTTATATTATTTCACAGAAGGCCAGTTGCAGTTTTTAAAAATTACTTTTTTATGTTTAACTATAATAGATCATCAAATCATAAACAACACTCTATTATGATTTCCATTTAAAATTCATTAACACTACCTACTACCCATCAGTAAAAAAAAAGCAGCTAAAATCCCTAAACCACTGGATATGTGATATGCAAGGCATTATTAAAAACAGTATTTTTCTTTTCAAGGATCACATATAAATTAAATATCTTTCACTGGATGATAATAAAATACATCATATATCTTATTTATATTGCTTGGTTGGTCTGTCATTCTTATTCTGAAAAAAATATTATCTCTTTCTTCAACAAATCTATAACTTATATTTCTATAAAAGTTATTGAGAATGAAATAAATTTCTGTGAATGATTATTGTCATGGCTATATTACCTCTCACCTTAATCCTCAAATAATTAAATGGAATGTTCATTTGGAAAACCCATACTACCAGCTCAGATATAACAATTTACACCTTTTGCACATTTTTCACACTAGTGTATTTGTAGATGTTAACAAGATTGTGTGTTTTGTGTGTATTTTTTAGGTGAAGGTGTGTGTTCAATATATAAACAAAGAAGATAGAAGAAGTATACAGAATTCTTGAGTTTCTGCTATGGATTTTTATTTCATTTTTGTTGACTGAATTTAAACAAAGTTAAATGTCTCTTGAGTATGTAAGTTTTCCTTTTTGTTTCAAAAAGAATTTATAGGAAGTAAAGATAAGAACAGGTAAAGATGGTTAAGTTCAAGTCAACCTCACACTTACTTACAATGGCTGCATCTTTACTTCATGAGTAGGGCTGCTGAAAATATGTTCAAACAATCACATTGAAAAATGGAAAGAGAAAGATTATGTCCTTTCCAGAACTGGGATCATAAAGTCATTTTCTTTATAACTTGCATCATGGGAAAATGAATTTATATTTTTTTTGTTATTTATTGTTTTATATTCTATTTATTAGTTTTATTTCATTTTTCCTCATATTATGCAATCAGCTCATTTGTGCATTTGTAAAATTATCAATAATCCAAGAAAATCAGTATCTGCTACAGTAATGGTGATAATGTGACTTAGATTGAATCTTTTTAATGATTGGAATAAATAATTTCTGCCAGATCACATAAATCTTTAATCATTTATTTCATTTATATATAACCACCTCCACAAACCAATAGACATAAATTAGTCCTTTTATCCCCTTAGCTAAATCTCATCAAAAGATCATTGAAATTTAGAATATAATATTACTAGCTGAAATATTAAAGCAACTTAACAAAATCTAATTAACCTTATATTTAAAAATATCATTTATGGCTATTTTCTTATATATTTTTTCTCATACTGTTAGTCCATTAAGGAGTATTGTGTACTTATATCTGATATAAGATGGAGATAATTTTCAAACTTTTCAGTATATAATTTTGAAAAGGCACACATTTTTAGAATTAAAATTCTATTGTTAGTTTTGTATTTGTAGAATCTATAAATTGTTTTAATTTCATATATTCTTTTAATAACCATTGAGATTAATAGAAATAATATGATGAATTACCTAAATGACAGAAACTCTTGAAATACTTAATGATATTAGAAGAAATCAAAAATACTAACAAGTTTAATTTCATGTCAATGAATAGATATTTTTTTCTCTCTTTTTTTTACATTATTATTATGAGAATGGTAGTTGGAAAATAAAAGAATGAAGGACAGAAAGACATAACATGAAAGATATTAGCAAGAATTTTTTCTAAACCTGCTAAAGTATTAACTTATTCCAAGGTAATCAGATTTTCTTTCAGAAAAAGATTTAATACCACAGAAAAAGATCAAAGCATAACTGGTATTGTGCTGAAACTTTTTTCTATAATCATTGATGGTTGCTTATTCTATGAAAAAACTTAAATATAGTGTTTCAATAAAATCATTTGACAGAATAAAAAATGGCAGATTATTATATAGATCTAAATATAAAATACTTATTCAACACAAAAATATATATTTTGAGCAAACCAAAATATGAAAATATAAGATTTTGTGCAATGGCTGTTTCAGTTAATGTTTTTCTTTTACTCATATCATTCAATATCATATTTACAAAAGCATTTTTATATAAGTAACTGCATATATGAATTTAATATTACTATCTCTTCTATAGAAATTTAGTAGAGTAACATGGATGGCTAGATAATTTGTTTCTTGCAGAATGTATATGTGTATATGTGAGTTGTCATTTTAAGGTTCCTTTTTCAGTAATATTTATCATTGTACTGAATTTATTCTGACAAAAGCATAATGATTTAATTTCAGATAAAAAATTTAAATCAAATTGTTTGGAAGAAAACAATCATTCATCAAATTTATATCTATTGTTATTTTGATATGAATTCTCAAAGATGTTATTTATGTAAAGGTTCAAAATAATTACTGGTATATAGGTTACATGATTAACTATTCACATTCAACACTGAAAGAAATATTACTTCTTTTTCATTCACTGATATCCTCTAGCTTTCTTTATTGTATGACCAAATGTATATTGTAGCATTTATTATATATTTATGTATCAATACCAAATAGGAATAAAGGCTTCTGAGTTACATGTAATCTTAAGAAATATACAACATAATAGAATTATTTTTAAAGCAGACTCTAGCCTGAAATATAAAATTAAATATGTAATCTTTGTATATTCATATATTTAATCTTTGCATATCAGTATACACACACAAATGTATATATATTGCCACAACAGTATGTGCAATTATATCAAAAGTACCCACCTCTCTCTACCAATTATCAAAAACATTAAATCAATTAATAGTACCCTATTAATACAGTATAAATTCATTCAGATTATGCATTTTACCAAACCATAGATAGATAGAATTTCATTATATGTCCAAGTTTGAGAAATCTTTTCTGGTGTCCTATTATATATATATATATATATGCTATCTGTATTAAACTTTTTGTATATGATCCCTGAAGATTAAGGGATGTTGAGTCATGAATATATTTTATTATGCAAAAAACTTATTAAAAATTTACAACAAACTCATCCTGAGAGAACTGGAAGTCCTACATGGGATTATTATTAGTGAACAAGCTTAACAATATTAGATATGAAGGTGATACAAGGTTGATAGCAGATTCAGAAAGAAAATTCCTAAAAGTAAAAGAAAATGTGAAGAAAGTATCAATTGTAAGAAGATACAATATATAGTTGGTAGCAAAAGGAACAGTCCATGATGCAAACTATAAATTGTTTTGTCTACTAATCAATGTTAATCAAAACAGACCTCAACAATTTGTCTTCTTAATTATTTTAATAACTGTGAATACAATTGTTATGAATGTCTTTTGATATTTTAAAGTTATTAAAAGAGAAAATATAGAAACACAAAAATCTTGCTCTGACAATGTAAAGTATTGTTATTTGTCAGTTAACATGTGAAGAAATGCCAATATGTTCAATTTAAATTTAGATATTCTATATTGCGGAGTGTGTCTTACAAGTATTTTGTTTGTACTACATCCATTACAGCAGCAGCAGCCAAAATTGAATTATATTGCTAATATATCATAATGCAATTTATAAAATTTAAAGATATAAAGTACTTAAGACCAGTCAAGAAACAGCTTTGCTGTATAAGATACAGGGCTATAAACTGTTATTAAGTATAACATCATCTACAGTAAGAACAATTATACATATATGGAACAAAAAGTGAAGAGCTATTGTTTTGCAATTTCAATTAAACACTGGATCATATCTCTCATTAATTAATTGAATTACACTAATTGCAGCATGAGGGCTTCTTCATGGAACACTTTTTAGCAATTCTTAACTCAATACAAGGCTTGAGAGCTATTCAAGGTAGGAGGTTACAGTCAAAATTGTAATGATGAATAAGGTGTATTATATGAATGAATAAGAAGAAAGTAAGAAGTAGAGGTTATAGAAATAAAGAAGAAAGATGATGATTGACTCTTGACTTGAAAAATACCCACACGGGAGTTTGTTCTACAAATGACAGACTTGCAAAATGTTGTAGAGTAAAAAATAAGTGTTCCCTGACAAATGTGTGTAAATGATTTTGAATTCCATCAAGGCTGGAAAGTGAAGATTGAGCAGCTTTAATCTAAATATGGTAGCAATACTCAATTTTGGGGCTCGTCTGATTCTTGTAAAAATAAAGACTGGTAAGTGATGGATACTTTCTCAAGTGATAGAGTAAGCCAATTATTTTTCGATATTTTTTAGCAATGAATTGTATATATTAGTTCTACTTTAGGTATGCAGTGAATTTGAAACCCTATAAATGTTTAAAGTATATAGCTTAATTGAAAGTGGAACTGTTCATTATAACTAAAAATGAATCTAAACAGTAATGATAAAGTGATACCAGTTTAGTTTTTGAAGTATTGAAAATAACAAGCTAGTTATTTCCACATTGATAATTTTGGTAAGGTGATCAACTACCATCTTATTGATAAAAGACTGGAAGAGCTTTCTAACAAAACTAAGGAGGCTGATGGGTCAATACTCTGATTAAAATGAATGCTCATCAGTATTCTTGTAAACAATGCAAACAGCTAAAAAACTTCTATAGACTTGGAAACCATTTCTATTTTGGGCAATAATCAAGCAACTTTGTCAGGTCTGGAGGTAATTCTGGGCTAAAGTTATAAAGAACAACAACTGGGATTTTATCTGGAACAATGACTTTTGTAGATTTTTGGTGAATTTGGAAACTTTCAAAGTTGAGATAGTGATGACACAAATTTTGTGCTCCATGAGAGGAGTGCAGTTAAATAAAGGATAGCCTTGGTTGTCTTTTGTGAATTTTGAGAAAAAGCATTAAAAAGAGCTTTGTCTTGTCAAATGAGAATGAAAACCACTAATATTATTAAGCACAGATGATTTCCTTCAGTTAAGAATGTGGCTAGTGATTCTCTTGGAGTCATGGGAACCAAGTCTTTCATTGTCAATATGAGCTTGCACTAACTGCATTTTCTAGAACTCTTTTAAAATGGTTGAAGATAGTTCTGAATACGATATAAATTACTCAATGTATTATAGTAGCATAACTAGTTAAATAGGGAGAAATAATAAAATTAGGCAGAACAGAAAAATTAATTTTGCATACTAGTTTGATTTATGAAAATGTTTCATCAGGAAATAAACAACTAGATCAAACTAAAAACAGTTGCAGTTGAAGTAATGATAATTAAAATAAATCCTAGTCATTAGAGAAGCAACAATACTTGAAGATAATCAAAAAGTGTTTGTCTGAATTACAGTAATATAAAAAATTTATGAGTTCAGAATGAATGTTGAAAGATTTTGACTTTTTAGTAGGATCTAAAGACAAAACTGACAATTGAATTTTACTTATATGCAAAACAACAAAAGTATATCAATAAAAGCAGTAACTAATATAAATTTTCTCAAATTTATATCTTCTTATAAAAAGCTTTTATTTCAAATGTATATCCATTTAAAAACTGAAGGAATTTATGTAATTATATAACTTTAATAAATTTTATATTTTTCTGTGTCATTCAAACAATTTTGCATAATAATTCAATGCAGTGTATGCATGCAGAAAAGTGCATCAGTTTTTAAAAACCAAAAGACAGTGAACTTTTCGAGTGATAGACATTTTCTATATTTTTTTATAAACAAATAATCTGATATTTTAAAATACTATAAGAACAAGAATTAAGTTGAAGTGATGTGTTTCTTGTTTTCTGGCACTGACATTGTATATTTGTCTGTATCTTTGTGTACTTACATATGTGTTAAGATATAATTACAAATGGTGTGTTTATAAAAATATTTATAGTGGTATATTTCATCAATGTATTTAAAATATTTATGTCAAATAATCATACAAATCTAATATATAACGATGTAAAGAAATAAAATGGGAGAATGTATGGAAATAAGAGGTACTGTTAAAGAGAGATATAGGATTTTATTATACAAATCAATTTTTTCTACAATAAAACACAATTATAAATAAAGTTTTTAGGATGTGCTTATATGATATAATAAATATCCTTTCAGATTATAATATATGTTTTATTAAAAATAGATGCAATAAATTATTTGGAGGTGTGAGATTTTATTATACATCTTAAAGATAAGTAATAATATTGTAAATCAATATATATATATATATATATATATATATATAACCCTAATCCTTTTGATCATATATATATATATATATTCGCTCTCACGGCGTCTGACGTTGCACTTAAATAAAAATTCAAATATATTCCGTCATTTAGAACAACACGGTTATCAACGCACACTTCTGAGAAAAACGCTTGTTGATAACACGTACATACTCACACAAGAAAATAATAAGCAGAAACTAAAAATCCTCGAAGCACTCTACATTAAACAATTTAAACCTGGTTTGAATACAATCAATTTCGATATTTCCAATAACGTACTCAAATGTCTGTAATCAGACCAGGGACCATAACACCACTATTTTGTCACTGTCTTCGGCCATCCGCCACGGTAGGGATGGACTTATATTTTCAATTCAATTATCTTTATTGTTAATAGCTTAAATGTTCTATGTTTACTGTGTGTTGATATTTACTCTTTGATAATGGCTTATGTGAGCCGAAAACTTAGACCCGATAAAAAATTCAACAAATACTACGGTATGAACGGATCCTACACAAAATTAATAGACAAAACTTGTCTATATTATTCAATGAAACCTGCATTAATATATATATATATATATATATATATATATATATATATATATATATATATATGAGCAAAAGGATTAGGGTCATGATCCTTACACAAGCCTTCTTCAAAATCACTATCAATTCTTGATCGACACTATCTCTTCTCATCAAAGGACTAATAAATGTAGGTTTTGTGCCATTGTTATTTGGAATTTTAACAAATATTTCACTGACCCATTTCTCTAAAATATCAACTCAACACATTCTCAAAACAAAAAAAATATATATATAATCATTATTATTATTTTTAATTTCTGATATATAAATTACCATGAATTGTAAGAAAGATGTAACCTCAAAAGAAAAATAAGAAATTGTAAAGTTATTGAGGGCTTGGAAAACAACATAGGAAATTATATAAAATTTGAGAAGAAATATAAAATAAACAAAGAGGAAATTGAAAACACTAGCAAGATAAACTACCACCTTTAAGTTAACACTACAAAGATAACTGTGCAATTTGATTGAATAAGGACATAAAAACTCATTTAATAACACTAGCTTTTAGTCAAGTACATAGAATTACAGTGGATACACTAGATAGCTGGTTTAGAGGTTTGAGCCTTCATGGAAATAGTGAATGAACATAACATAGATAATAATTGCTTGGAGATGGAGTAACATTTTAGGCTAGGATATAGTAAAATTATAGGTCCATTTAAAGTTGATGATGTTAATATAATGTCAAGTTAAATACAGAGAATTATTATAAGTTTTTGGACAAGGTATTTTCTGAGTGGTAGAACCAAAAATCTTTAAGCTTAAGAGCATATTCACAAAAGACAATACTTCTTCACATTCTGCAAAGCTGACTATAGCTCACCTTACCAAAAACAATTGTTTTGAAGAGATTCATGAAATATTCCTCAGTTTCTTCAGATATTAATTCAAGAGAAAAATTGTGATCCATCATTAACAAGATAAATAAATTAAAGGAAAACAATTTTTAAGCAAAGAAGATTTCTAGGAATTAATGGAATAGGCTAGTAATGTTGAAACAATAGAAAAGATAATAAAATCAATGGATAAAAAGGAGCGTATATTATTTTGTAAAATATTAAAAGAACAAGTTATTTAGACATATGGAATATTGTATTAATCAAATGTTTTTATGATCTATATTCTTTATATTTATTTATATAATTCATAATTTTTTTTAAGAATATCCCCCAAATTTACCAAATTTTAATAATTACTAATACAAATTATTTTGGAAATATTGACTTGCACAATAAAATCTGATATATATATATATATGCCTCCTTCTACCGAGTGTCCATAGCTCAGAGGTAGAATTGCCAACTGATGCCAATTCAGTCGGGTTTCAATCCTGGCTAAAAGCAAATGGATGTCTAACTGTACTGATGAGCTGTGATACAGTGAAACAGATCTGTCTGCAGATGACTATATATAAACCTGCAATATTTTGTATATATAGTTTAAAAAAAGAAATTTTACATTTTTGCTAGAAAATTTTAAAAGAGATGTTAATCATTTCCTTTATGTTGTGTATAACTCTCTAACTTGATAAAATAAATGAATTTTAATTGAAATTATTTAGTTTTTACAGGAAACCTAAATTTTTCTTACATTTTATAATTTTTAAAAAAAGAAATTTGTAATCTAAAACTGTAAGATTGCTGGTAAAAAACTGTTTCAATTATATTCACTTTGACAAGACATGAGATTGAAGGTGGTATTTGTGTAGAAGCTTATTTGTAGAAGAATTGTCTGATAAAAAGTAACTTTACATATGTTATATGCTCCACACTCTTTGGTACTGTCAGTTAACTACTGCTGGGCACAACTCATTTATTTCTATAAAGTAAACGGGTGGCTGACATACCAAAATACTTAGTCACTGTGAATTATAGAAATTATGCTGACACGAGTCAGAAAGCCCGTAAAGATGCTAAACAAATGTTTAAGCAGAGTTTCCATAAAGAAAAACTTGAAATAGTTACAATCTAAAAAGTGAAATTATTTCAATTTTATACTCAGCCCATTCTTATTTTTTCAAATATAACAAACTAAAAAGCCATTGGTGGTGTCTAATTCTATTTTTCAATATTTCACAATAGATTTTTATTTTAAATATAAAACTTAATTAGACATATTTTGAAAGCTAATCCTCTCTTCTATTTTTATTAAAAAATAACCCAACTATTCAATATTTCATGATAATTTAACATTTTTCAAAGATTTAAATCAATACATATTTTGAGAAAATGATTTTCATTAATTTAATTGATTTTTAAAACTCTTTACTAAATAAAACAGTATCTTAGTTTCTACAAGTGGATACGAACTAATTTTCTTTTTGAATGCAATTACCAATAATAATTCCAAACCGCTATAGTCCCACAATAATTGCAGTAGTGTCCCCCTACCCTTTTTAGCATATTGCTATTATTTTATGAGAAAAAGTTAAAATAATATGCACTTTCCAGAAGGTCAATATTAAGAATAGAATAGAACTGATGGTTGTATCTAGTTAGTTCAACAGTAAAATGATGAGACCTACTTACTAATTGAGTAGCATGCTTAAATTCATGCAGTCAAGGCATTAAGGAAGAAAGCTCATCAAATTAATTGCCATGGAAATACTTGTAGGAAAAACAGAGGGAAGCCACATCATGTTGGTGGGAAAGTGACTGAAGTTGTAATGCCAAGTCAGGATTATTTACATCAGAGACTCTTCTTTAAATTTTGTCAAAAATCTCAAGATATATAGTAGAAGCACCAGACCAGATATAGCAACAGTATTCAATGCATGGATGAATGGTAGTTATAAATATGCAAGTGGGATTCTGATGAAAAGAATTGTCTAGCATGACACAGTGAACCAACTTTCCTAGCAGTAGATTTAATGCTTAATTCAATATCATCACTCCACTTCATGTCGGTGAAAAAGATGAGTCAAAGAAGGTGCAAAGTGTTACTCTACTGGAGTTTAGCATCAGACATACTGATGGCAAATAGAAAAAATTCTCTGTAGCAATTAAATGAAAGCAGATTTTTTGGAGGCATTATAATTTACAAACCATTCCTTGCCACAATTAACCACTGATTGAAGATCATTTTTGAGAGTGGTTATCAGTTTTACTTTGTTGAATCTGTTGAACTTGTTACTAAAGCAGGAATAAATAGTTGTGTCATCTGCATAGTTACCAAGTTGGGAACTGATGACATCAGGAAGGTTGTTGATGAATATCAGAAACATTGTTGGTCCAAAGATAGAGCCCAGAGTTAATATGAACTAGAAGCCTGTTCATGTTATATTAACAAAATTCTTTTGACACTTTTTATATGAATGTTGATATTTGTTTTCTTACTATTATTCATATAGTAGGTAATTATTGTTCAACTAAGATTTTTCTTTTTTGTTGGTTTTTGTGACAGAAAGAAAATTATACTTTAAAGTAAAATATATATTCAAGAATTAATTCTGAATGCAAATAGTAGATAACAACAATTTTGCTACAGACTGTCAATGAGATAAAGTTACCAAACTGTTTTCTGGATTTCGAAATATGATATAGATGACTGGAATATTGATGTCAAGTTTCAGGTTTAGAAATCCTTTATTTAAAATTTAAAATATTATTAAATAATTTTGAAACATACACACACACACACACACACACACACACACACACACACACACACACACACACACACACACACACACACAGAGTTGTGGTTGTGCTTGTGCTTATTTGAAAGTGACAAGTAGTTATGGCATCAAAAACATGCATTTTTTTATACACTTTTTATTAGTTATAAATTCATGTAAGTGTCCTACATGAAATAGCTAGCTGCTACATTTTATTTTGAAAAAAAAAATTGTCTTAATTGTCAAATTAAAAAAGTTAAAAGATTTAAAGATGTAATATCTTTATGTTCATGACTTGTAAATAATTTCAGAATATATTCCTTAAATAATTTCACATTTGGCAAACACCAATTCTTTGACATACTTTTATAAGATTCTATTAATAAGTAATATTGAATGAGAATCTTGCAATTCATTAGTTAAATCTAATATTCTAAGTTTTCTGAAATGTCCATAATAGGTGGAGTGACAAACTGTACAAATCAGGTTACAGTAACTCAATATATTGATCATAAAATCAATCATAGTGAGCATTGTTTGAACAGATTAAAAGTAACAATACAAATATTGATAAACCCAAAAGTAACAGGATTATTTTTATCCAGCCACAAGAAAGCATTTCAAAGTTGATTAAAATGGTATAAATAGAGAGAATATTAATTAACTAAATATAAAACAATAAGAAACAAGGAATACAAAATAAAGCAAAAAAAAATAAAAAAATAAAAAGAATAATGTATTAAGAAAATAATCATATCATTTTCATTTTCTTTTGGGATAAAAGATAAGCTTTTCTCTGTATTAATCAGATTGAAGCAGTAAGCCAATCTTCATACTAAATTTGCCAAATGAAATCTTAATCATGAAAAAATATGAAAATATTAAGAAAAATACATTTTTCAAGTGCATTTCCTTAAAAGATGATTAAAAAATTATATATGCTAGAATATTCTGAAGAGAATTTAATTTAAAGGCTTAAAAAATAAAACTTCTAGCAAGTTTGGCATATCATTGAATTTATCTACAGTAATTAATTCATATGGTTGTTGAGATTCTCTAAATGATGGATGTTGGCACTCTAATTTTTTAAAAATGTTATTCATAGGTGTTACTAAAAATATTCAAATTAGCAGAAATGTATTTGCCAATATTATTTATTAAAATCTTTAGTGTTGAAACTTTTAAAATTAATTTTTTTCCTTTTTCATTTAACATTTAGAAAATAATGTTTTTTCTAGTTTCTGTTTTTACTGTAAAAGTCAGGATAACTTTCTACTAAAATTAATGACCATAAATCACACAAGGCATTAGATAAATCAGTTTCATTGAGTTATTTATCATTACATCACTTAGAACATATAAAATTATACAATATGATTAAGACACATTATTGCCTAAATATATAATTTAACATACCTTACTCTGATAAGAAGAAACCAATGTTTGGGCACTTACCTGAAAAGAGAGAAAAATAAAAGAAAAATAATGTTTAATGTTTTTATAATAACATTCATATCAGGAAGTGTCAATGAATATAAGTAGATTTAGTTTTAAACAAGTAATTAATTTTCCAAAAATTAAAAGGTCATATGTAGATGAAATGCAGAAATATTAGTAAATATAATAGTTCATAAAACAAACAATATTTTCTGAAAATACATGGAATTATATAATGCAATGTATTTACCCAGAATTTAAAAAGAGAATTAAATTTATAATAAAATGATTAATATTATAACACATGCAAAGAATTGTTCAATAATAAGTACAAAACTATTAAGGTAATCAATTCAACCATCTAAGCCTTAGTCATGCAAACTTGAAGTCTATTTCAAAACCATTTCTTTAGCTATTCATCTACAAAAATATTACAATTTAAAAGCAAAATTTCACTCTCTTAAAGGTTTCTCTTCTGTTGTTTTAAAAGACTATGAATCAAAATGGAAAAAAAAAAGAAATTTATTACTATATAATGAAAAAAAAATCACCTTATTTTGATTTTCACTATTTCAATTTTTTCATCCATTAATTACCTGAAACCCTGTATTTATCGAGTGCATCTTCATCTCTTCATCTCCTTTCAAAATAAAAATAATGGCTGTCTTTTGGAGATTTCTGCTTTTCCAATCAGCACAATGGGCAGACCATTCTTTAAAGTAATAAACTGAAACTCTGCAAACAAACAGAGAAAAAAATCTGTTTGTTGCACTTAGCTTTGATTCTGCTTCTGTTAACAACATAATTGTCAATCTTATCAACAAGGGAATTCTTTCAGTTTCAAAGACAAAATAGCAAATGAACATTGCAATTCTCAAAAGAAGCTCTTATAAAGCTAGTTCATTCTGTGTATTTGTTCAAGCCAGTAAAATTGCAATGTTTCTACAGTCTAGAATGCATTGCTTATGGCTGAACCCCAAAAAATCAATAAGAAGATAGCACGAGATTGAGATGCAATGGCAGTTGTTGCAGTCTTAAACTGAAAAGACATTGCCACTAAGAAAATTTTTATCTTATTAAAAGTTAGACTGTATCAAAATGAGCAAGTCATCTATGACTACTATTACTAATAGCAATAATTTCCTCACAAATAGGTAAAATGAAAAATATACTCAATTGAATAAAAAACAGAGTTGTTAAAAGAGTTTTTGAGTGATGCTAAGTAGAAAATTGCTAGCTAATAAAAGTAAAAATATACAATAACAGGATATGCCTAATGGTATTTTGTTTTTATCTTATTGAAGTCTTCTATATCTTGTGGACATGAAGAAAATAAATAACAGCTGTCTATTTTCTATTTTTCTCATTTGACTCCTCAAATATAAATTTTACAGATTTTAAATTTATTATATGAACCTGAATATAAGAAATAATAAAATTATTTCATAGGTTTTAAAAGCACTAAGTGTTGTTTTATACACAACTTGTTCAAATATTGATGACAAAAATTTACTAATTAATATTATAAGAAAGTACTTTCGTTTATTAAACCATAACCGAGTTACCGTTATTATGATAACTTAAGGAATATCAAACACCCAAATCATAATCAACTTGATCCACTTTTAAGGTCAATAATTTGAGTGTCTTATTATTTTACAATAAAACATTTTATTTTTGAATTTTTGGAATTCACTTAGGAGAATAAAATTTAAAATTTTTAGTAAATCATTTAAAAAAGAAAAATTAAGCATAAATAAAATATTTAATTTAAATTAATTGAAGGTTTGAAAAAATATTTCTTTTTATAGTATATGATTTTAGATTTAGATATAGAGATACAAATTTAATGCTGCTTTTATTCAAAATAAGTCTATTTTTCACTTGGATATTCTCCAAAAACAATGATACTAAAGTTTGAATGATTAACATGTAATGAATCATAGTAATGGGCTTAGAAGCAACAGTTAATCCTATTGTCATTGTAAAGGTTATAAACCACTACCCCCCTTGAAATATTCTTCTTATTCATAAATGAAAAATAGAGATATTCCTGAATAACAGATTAGTCTTGTTGTATTGATTTTAAAAACTATGTCAAATAATCTACAAAAAATACATGAAAAGCAAAATTTCTTCAAAACACTAGAATATTTTGCGCTAATATGTGCATAGGAATATTTTATTATTGCACATATCTGTATAATTCTCTTTTTTGTGTAAATCGGATGACAATTTATTCATTGCACAGTTGTATGTGTGTATGACTGTGAACAGTTTATCATAAAAGATGTGTCCAAATGCCTCATAGATAAAATTAAATTTGTTTGATCTAATGCAAATCATTTAGGGTTCTAAATAATATTACAATGCATAGTAGTGGATAAAACTCTTAAAAAGATTTAAAAAATGTTTAGAACATTTAATCTAAAATCTTTGTGTGTCATCAATGTTTTATTATCATTGTATTTTTAATATTTTACAAAGAGCAAAAACAGTTAAAAATATAAGTATATAGCATTTGATTAATAAATAAAATTTGTTTGTTGATATTTTGTTAATATTTCATTCTCTGTTGGTATCACCTTCTAAAATTTTAGTTATATAGTAGAGGGTGTTGAAAACTTTCAGGCTGGCTTCTATATTTTAAAATGGTATAATAGGCTCTACTATTTTGGTTTTGTTGGTTAAAAGTTCCTATAGCTCTGTGTTGTATATGCCTCTTCATGCATACATATATATATGCATAATGAAACTAAAACTAAACTAAATACTTGCAGATGATTGATATTTCATTAACAAACAGTGGTTAATTTCAGTAAGATTTCAATGTTCCGGGAGATATGAATAAGCATAAAAATCAACTAAACTTTTTTAAAAATGTTATCACACCCATGCACATATATACATGTGCACATCTGTGTGTGTGTGTGTGTGACAAAGAGAAAGAGAATGTAAGTTTTGATAAGGTTGTAGTAAAACTAAATTGATGAAATACATTTATTATTAACTAATTGAAAAAGTTGGTTTATTTAGCAAATTATTTTTTCTTATTTCTAACATTAAGTTTACTGCATTGTTCAATTATCTACTATCTTTTATTCAACTTCCTAATTCTGTTGTTCTGCTCTAGATAAGTTTTACAATCTTTCAGGGAACTGAAATGAAATCTTTTTATTAAAAGATTTTGTAAAGACCAGAATAAATTGTAACACAGATTGCTGAATATCTAATCTAATCTAAACTTATTTATAAATGGAACTTTGTCTGTGTGTGTGTGTGTGTGTGTCCATTACCTATAGACTCCAAAACGGCAGAACTGATTTTCTTGAAAATTTACTCAGTTGTACTATAAGCGTCTGTGAGTGTTCTTAGCTAGGTTTTGTAGTGAAGTACCCCCGATAAATATCGAAAATCAATAATCGAAAAAATTGGGTTATAGAAGGAGTGGTCCGATTTTAATCAAATTTGATACACTCATAGACAAAGACATAAGAAATGATATTCAGAAATTTCAAGGTTGCAGTTCTTACAATAGTGCAGAAAATTGATAATATATATATATATATATATATGATTAAAAAAAAATATATATATATATAAAAGGCAAGATGTTTGTGTGTGTGTCTGTTTATCTACCTGTATGTCCATATTTTTTTCAGCCCTTTTATTTGAGTTTTTGCTCCGGGTTTGGCTCTAAGTAGGTATAATTGTAGTTTTTAGTCTCAGCCATGATACCATTTACTCAGAGGACTTATTCAGCATTCAAAATTCAGTTTACAACGAAAAAAATTATTTGATATTGATACCAGGAAATCAGAATTTGACTTACATCCATTTATTTTTCTTTCAGTCTATGGTTTCGCTTTAACTGGAAACAACTATTGCTTTTTAGTCTTTTGTGCCAATGTCCAAAGAGTCTGAGCTCCAGGACCATGGATTAGTTTTAAAGTTTTCATTACACTCGAGCAACGCCAGGCTATACTGCTAGTGGTGAATAATTAGAACAATTCTAACCAAATTGTAACAATTTTTACCTGATAACCAATGAAACATGTGATCTAACATTATCCTAATAGAATATTACTTTTTCTTTTAACTAAATATGGATTCAGAAAATTATGAAAATAATAAATGAAATCTACAACAGAGGTGTAATACCAGATGATCTAAGCAAATCAATTTTCATAGCCCTGCCTAAGAAGCCAAGGGCAAACAAATGCGAACTCCACCAAACAATCAGTTTGATGAACCACTTAACAAAACTCATTGTTCAAATTCTGATGAATAGAACACAAAGCAGAATCAGACTGGAAATAGGACAAGAACAGTGCAGTTTTGTCAAGCACACTGGAACAAGAAATGTGATACAAATGAAAAAGGAAGTTTAACTGTGTTTTGTAGACTATGCCAAGGCATTCAACAAAGTATGTCACAAGGAATTGATAGAAATGCTCAGCAACCTTGACATACTTGGCAAAGACATTAGAGTAATAAAGAACCTCTACTGGCAGCAAACTGCCTGCATATGGACAGGAAATGAATTCGGCAGATATACAAAGATAGAAAGGGGTGTAAGACAATGATGTGCTTTTCACCAGATCTATTCAACTTATATAGCGAGACTATTCTGAGGACCCTAGAAGTTATGCCAGGATTCATCATTGGTGGTCACAATCTGAACAACATAAGATACACAGATAATACAGTGCTGATAGCTGACATGGAAAGAAAACTACAAGACCTCCTAAAAATGGTAGATAAAGAAAGTCAAAAGAAAGGACTTTGAATAAATTACTAGAAAACCGAATGTATGGTCATCAGCCCAAAATGCCAATTACAGGTTGGGTATATTAAAATCAAGCAAGTACAAAAATTTAAGTACTTGGGAAGTGTTCTAATGGAAGACGGAAAGTGTGACACTGAGATCCGAAGGTGAATTGGAATAGCCAAGAATGCATCCCAGAAGCTGAGCAGAATATTAAGAGACAGGAAAATTTTGCTAGAAACAGATTACTGGCTTGCTATGTGATGTCTGTCCTTCAGTATCGCAGTGAATACTGGACAATATCATCAAAGTTGAAGGAAAATATTGAAGTAACTGAAATGTGGTTCTGCAGAAGGATGCTATGAATATCATGGATTGAGCATATGAGCAATGATGAGGTTTTAGAAAGGATGGAAATGAAAAGAAAATTAATACTGAGCATCAGAAAGAGACAGCTGAAGTTCTTAAGACATGTAATAAGGAAGGAAGGCTTGAAGAATCTGATACTCACAGGTCAGAAAAAGGGAAAAAGAGACAGAGGAAAGCAGTAAATAACATATTTGAAGGGCCTGAGCAGGTGGATGGTAGAGCGGGGTTTGGGTGGGGTAACAGAAGAAAGTGTGCTAAGAGCCACCAGAGATAGGGAGATGTAGAAAGCCATGATCGCCTATGTCCAGAAGGGACATGGAACATAAAAGAAAAAGAAGAATTATGGAGTTTTGTTTTTTGATTGTTGCTTTATTTAGTTTAATTTGAAACCATTCTTGTTTGAACCAATTAGCTGGTTTTCTGAAAGGAGTTCTACAAAAAGTTTCTTTTCAAATCTTACCATACATACAGCATAATTTTCTTTGAATAACAACAAGCTTTTGGTGTGATTAGAGGTTGTTCTGTTTGCTTCTTCCTTGCTCTTGCATTATATGCTGTTATAAAGTATCCATATATTATTGACTGTCTGGAATATTTTTATTATATTTAAATAATGATTCACTGATAGGAATAAAATCAAGTAGTTTCTTTTAGCATAACATGGGTGCAAGCCACAAATTAAAATAAATAACATAACCAACTGATGTAAATAAATTTATTGCTTGATTTGATAGTTATCAACCTCAAATATTCTACTTAGAAGAATTGTGAAACATTACAATCCATTTTTGACACATTTTATCATATATAGTACTTTCTCCTGCCTTGTTCAAATCTTTGTGTTTGGGTTGCATTTATCTTTATCAAAATAAAAATGACATAATATGTTTATTATTTTCTTTCATCTTCATTGTTAGATTTAATAAACAAAAATATGTTCCTTTTTCAAATTTTAAAAATCACTGGATGATATGACAGCTGTCACAATACAACCAAAAGTAAAATCTTTGAATGTAATTAGTTAAAGAAAATGCTCCTAATGCCATTTAACTACCAAAGAAGAACAAATGTTTTGGGTCATTCAGTAAAATTAAAACATTGTCAAAATTAATAATCTATAACAGCTAAATATTTATGAATATTCAATATTCTTGTCTGTTACAGCATACAATAAATTTTACACAATTGAACAAAACTAAAGAATGCAGCATATTGTATTATACATTACATCAAGTAGTAAAGCTGCCCCAAGGGATGTGTTTCTGACAGTGTCATATATATTTACATGCTTGATTATTAGGAAAAAAGAAAAGAAAAACAATTTTTTTATGCACTTAGAGTTTGATATAAAATTGGAAGGCAATAAAAAGAAAACAGAAAAATCTCAGCCACAACAAAGGAGATACTTTGAATAGGAAGTGTTTTTCTATTTGATCAATGAGAAGTATGAAATAAAAGACTAATATTTTCAAATATTCGTTCTTGGTAAGTCTGCCTAAGGGACTGTACATATTTGATATTGTACATTATCTTAAAAAACTAACTGCATAATAACCAGTAAAAACATTAAAAAATGGTTCACTGGCATTATCTGTATCTTTTACAAAAGAGAAAACACTTATTTATGAGTTGCAGTTAGATATAAGGACCAACAATACAAATTCTTAGAGAAAATACATGACCATATATTTAACCAATTGATAAACAATTTTATCAAGAAAGTAAGTAATTCCTTACAAACAGAAAAAATATATTTCTGGTTTAATTGAATGTATTTTTATTCATTATAACTTATAAATAGAGAAGTGTTGAAATGACACACAAACCATCATTTGTTACATATTATAAGGAGATAAAAAAGATTCAACTTAAATGTTCTTTGCATCAGAGAAGAATATAAGTAAGAATCTAGATTAGAGATCATTTAAATACATAAATTCCAGTACTTTTGCCAAAGATACAAATCTGCAATCAATATATGCAAATAAATAATGATATTAATTACATTTCTCTGAGACACTCATTACAAAAAGAATGTTAAATCAGACATAAATCACAAAAGAATATTATTTTCAAAATAATTACCTTCTTATTTTATTTGATATTTATGTAATTGAATATAAATATTTTTGTGTTTTTTGCTTATAAAATGTAAATGCTGGAAATGTTAAATTTTTGTGTTTTTTGCTTATAAAAAATGTAAATGCTGGAAATCTTAAATTTCTATAGTTTATAAAATAAATGAACAAATTCTAAATTGATGAATTAGTTAATGTTTTCTGTTTAACTGTAGGAGTTTTATTTGCATCTTTCAACTGCCAGTAGTATTTAGAATTAGTAGAATTACTATTCTTTATTCTTTATTTTAGTTTATTGGTAGAATTACTACATACTTTATTAATGAAAGATAAGATATGCTGGTAAAATTGAGACTTAAAATTATTCTTAGTACATCTGATATAATGTTTGGTAAGATTAAGTTTTTCAGTAGTTGAGATAGTAGCTTGGTATACAATGGAATCTGTAAGTCATTTATTTTGCAAAGAACATACGTTAGGGTTATGGAACTAGGAACTAGTGTCATTATCATTATTTATGATAAGTTATAATTAATATCATAATGTTGTTTTAGGATTTTATTATTGTGTTTTTTTATTATCTTATCAAGATTATCAGTGCTGCTATCACTAAGTTTCCGTGTATTCTTATTAAAAGCTTTGCTAAGAAGATTATTAGTTGGAAAGTGTTTTTCAAGTAGATTAAGAAATTTATTGCCTACCTTGGTAATTTGATTAAATGGTGGTGTGTACCAAATTATTTTCCTATTTTGATTATATTTGGTATTATGATTAATTTGTTTATGATATTTAATATCCTTTCAATTATAGCTGCTGTTTTTAGGGCTGTATTATACTGATAGAAAATGTCTTCAGTAGTGGAATTATTGTTAATTCTATGTTCAACTGAATGTGGTATATGTTTAATAATAGATAGTGGGTAATTTGATTTAGGATGTATGTAGATATGATTAGCATTATGTTTTACATATGGTAAGTACTATTAACTAAGTCAAGTGTAACATCTATAAAGGAAACTTTTTGAGGTTGGTATTTACTATTACTTTAAGATTAAAGCTCTTCAGTATTCTATGTACATATTAAAAGATTCTATCTACTTTTGAGTTTGTGGAATTATGGATAATCATGAGACCATTATCTCCAGTATCTTTTATATTGAAATCACAATAAGCAGTGAGATTGTACAAAATAAAATGACCTATGAGATCTGATGATTCTGTATAATCCTGTGCTCCCATGGCAATGTTAAATGGGTCCTCAGAATTAGATTTTATCCAGTGTTCGTTACTATAGACGAGGATAGATTGTTTTGAGTTTAAAATTATATTTCTTTCTATATCACTGAGGTCCAAAAATTCTGAAGTAAAGTTTAAGGTATTTGTAATTACCAAATTGGATAAATGAGCATTCATGTTTGTTGCTAATTTATTTGAACCAGTTTAAGAATTCTGTGATATAACATCCAATGTTATGTTTGATTTGTCGGTTGACACTCTCTAAAATTTGTTAACTACTTTGACCAATTTCCGATTTTGTAGGATTAAATATTCTAGTTGTGCTGTTACTATCAAAGTCGGGTTTGTGATCCTTGATAGTGATGTAAGATTCAATAGGGTTGAGTTTGCTTACTCTGTCACTAATTTCTAACTTGTCGGTTATAATTTTACTAGTAAGAGTAATGTTGTCAATTATATAATTAGTGCAAATATTAACTTTTTTATAATTTTTGGTTAGGTTTGTAGTAAATAGAGAATTGTAGTACTGTGGTATAGTTATATAGTAATTATATATATATATATATATATATATATATAGTTGTAGACAAAATTATTTGCCCCCATTGAATATCTGCATATTTTTTAAGGAAATGTGAGTATTTTCAACAACTTGCTGAAGAACCCAAAATACTAACTACAGGTTGGAAAAACTAAAGTAAAACAAGTAAAGAAATTTAAATTCCTGGAAAGTGTTCTGAGAGAGAATGGAAAGTGCAATGTTGAGATCCAAAGATGCATTGGATTGGCCAAGGATGCATTTCAAAAGCTAACCAGAGTGCTGAGAGACAGGAAAATCTCAATGGAAACAAAGAAAAGAGTACTGGACAGCTATGTGATATCTGTCCTTCTGTATAGCAGCGAATAGTAGATGATCTCTTCAAGGATGAAGAAGAGGCTCATGGCAGCAGGAATGTGGCTCTACTGAAGAATACTGAGGATACCATGGGATGAGAATATGAGCAATGGCAAGGTGTTAGTGAGGATGCAAATGAAAAGAAAACTCATACTTAACATCAGAAAGAGTTCCTGGGGCATGTAATGGGAAAAGAATCTAATACTCACAGGATGGATAGAAGGAAAGACAGAGAGGAAAGCAGTGTGAGACATATTTGATAGGCTTGAGCAAATGGATGGCGGAGTGGGGTTTGGGAGAGATACCAAGAAAGTTATTAAGAGTGACAAGAGATAGGGGCAAGTGGAAGTCCATGATTGCCTACGCCCTCAAGGAACATGGCACATGAAGAAAAAGTAAAAGATCATTCTGTATTTAGGTTTGAACAATTAGTGAAATTTTTAGAAGTTTAAATTTATTATATTCATAGTTATAGATTTTTCTAAAAATTGGTGCAATCTGAAATTATTATGAAAATCATGAAATAATATTGCCCTCTGACAATTTTGTTTTTTACTTAATTTGACAAGTAATCCAAACATTCTTTGAAAATTAAATAGTATTAACCTGATTCTATAATATTCTAAATGTTAATGAAGAAGACAATATCTGTGTGCTGTATACCTGTACCAAGATAATTCATTCATTTTGCAACAATGATGATGACAGCTGAACTTGACAAGAAGCTCTGAATGAAGATAGTTGATGCGTACAAACAAGGTGATGTATATACAACACTTTCCAATCATTTAAATGATCTTAATCTGATAATTTGTAGCATTATCAAAAGATACAGTGAGACTCATTGTGTTGCAAATAAATTAAGGACTGGTAGAAAACAGTTCTGAGAGAAAGGAAAATTGTTAGAGATAGCTTAAAAATCATCACTTAAGGACAAAGGACAATGATGTAAAGACATCAGGGTTGAATATATCAACAAAAACAGTCACTTGATGTTTTCAATGAGCAGGACTTTCAGCTTGTCACCCAAGAAAAAAACTCATTTGCTTAAGGCTAATCACCTAAAATGCAGATTAACTTATGCTAGAAGCAAACTGGAACATGGAAATAGATATTGGAACTCTGTTTTATGGCCAGATACTAAGGAAAGTAAAGACAAGGTTCCAGTCAAAAAACTTTTCTAAAAATAAAATCAATCTACAGTTAGACATGAAAAGTTTCAAAATTAAGCAAAAATATTGGGCAAAAACGGAGAAGAAAACAAAACAAAAAAAATATGGCATACCTATAATTCAAGTCATGATTCCAAGCTGAACTACAGGCAAATTGAATAAAAAAGAACAAAGATATTTTTAACTTTTGGTCAGAGAAAATCGGGAGATGGGAGACTAAGAGTGTCCATCACCACCAACCAGGCAACAGAAAGAACAGAAAGAGAGATACTAAGGAAAGTAAAGACAAGGTTCCAGTTAAAAAGTTTTTCTAAAAATCAAATCAAATGTACAGTTAGACATGAAAAGTTTTAAAAACTTTTCATGTGTAACTGTATGTTTGATTTTACTTTTGGAAAATTTTTTTGACTGGACTTTAACTAAGTTAAAACTTAATAAGCCACTTTTTTTTCTTTTTTTGAAATCTTTAACTTTTTTTCTGTCCTCAATTGGAGTAGATAGACTTAACTATCACTCGGTTCATACTCCACCCACACCTATTGAACAGGTGAAGAGGCTCATCCCTTTTTTCCTGTTTAGGATGTGGTTTCCAGTTTGAAACCAAACTAGAATTATTTGGTCACATGAACTCCTGTTATGTATGGAGGAGAGTGAATGAAGCTCACAAACCAAAAAATATCCTCCCTACAATTAAACATGGTGGTGGGGACATTCTGCTCTGAGAATATTTTGCTGCTTCCAGACTATGAGAACTAGTGAGAGTACAGAGTATCATGGATGAAGACCAGTATTTGGCTATTCTTAAAAATAATATAAAACCAAACACACAAAAGATGTTCTGGGGTGTCATTGGATCTTTTAACATAACAATGACCCAAAATACATGACGTGAATTATTAAAAAATACTCAGATGATATCAAAATTAAGGTACTGATGTACCCTACACAAAGTCTTGACCTAATCTCCATTGAAAGTTTATGTACATATTTGAAGAAAAGATTAAGAAAAAAAAGTTCTTTGAATTTAGAGCAACCAGAAGCTATTGCCAAGGTAGAATGAGGTAAAATACGCACTGGAGTGTGTAGGGATCTTGTAATGAACTATTGAAAATGATTAAAGGCAATAATCACAAATAAAGGTTATACAATTGATTATTGGAGCAAGAGGACAAATAATTTTTCCCTATGTTAAATGTTTTTAGTATAAAATATGTTTTTTGTTTTTTTATATTTTTGTTTGTCATTAAAATAAAAATATATGTGTGTTATTAGGATATATGATCCACACACACACACACATAGTGAGAGAGAGAAATCAAGTTCTTTTAATGCAAAAATGTTTAAACAAATATCTTGATACATTTTTATAAGCAAAGAGGACTAAAAAGGTAAATTAATACCTTTTAAAACATTCTGATCAGCCAATCCAATTTAATGATTTGTCATTGATTTTATATTTAAAAAATATTTATTCAAATATAATTTTTTAATGTATTTTCATAAATTTTTAAATTGATATAGAGCACATTAACTCAATAAAACCAGAAAAGATATGAGTATGGAAAATAATATATAAAGTAAACCCGATGACAATTAAAACAAATTGAATGTAGATAGAAGATATTTGAAATAGAAAAGATATCCTAATTTCTGTTTTTGAGACAATGAAGTAATTGTGATAATAACTTCATTCTTTGTACTGTCTTGGATTTTCTTTTCCAATTAAGCTACACTTTGTAAGAGAGTAAAATAATGCACTTAAGATATGTCTGCAATTTATTCTTGCTATTTAAAAAAAACAGAAACATACAGAAATACTTTTATTTCTTTGTTTTGGAATAAAAATGAACAATTAATTATCAGGATTTTAGAAATATTTTTTTTAAATTTGTATTTTATATTTTCATTATAGCACTTAGATTTAGCACCTATTAAAGACAACTAGAAATGAAACAATTGTTAAATAATATAAATAAATTTTAACTCCAAATACACAGGAATAAATGGATAACTAATTAAACTAATAGAATTTTTATGTTGGAGAAATTAATTTTGTAAAGATAAAAAGGATTTGGAAATCTTTTTAATGAATAACATTTTATGTTCACTTGTCAGGAAGATTTTTAACAATATTTTTAGACAAGTATGTGTTTAATAGTTTGCTTTCTGCTTTATATTAATAATATTATTTAAACTGGCTGGTCCAACTGTTATTATTCTTTACCATTTGACAGTTACAAGTTATGAATATATAATTACCTCCTTTAAATATGCATTAATATATGTTAAACATAAAATGTATTGCAAAACATATATGAGTTTCTAACTTGATTACAATCAATCACATTTGAAAAATCCAAGACTTTGAATTATTATTTTTGGTTCTTTATAAATAGCTTTTGAAATGGTACTAAATAAAAGAATGTAAGTGCTCAATGCATTGTGTTTACATATTGCAATGAACAACTTTATGAAGAAAAATAACTCAATTAAAATGAAATGAGATAAATAAATTGTATTCCTTTTCTATGAAATATACCATTTACAGTGATGTTCACCCTGTACAGGACTTAGGAGCCACTCAAAGTAGAGGGTTAAAGAGTAAGAGACACAGTTTATGCAGATATGTGGAAAAGATAATGGTTAACTTTAAGACTTGAAAAGATTAGGATTGTAGCATTTGAGAAAACATCCTCCTAGGAGTCTGTGGGAAAAAGCTGCTCAAATGAAACTTACATTTCACTAATTGAATATAAAGAGAATGAGGATGATTCACTACAATGAGCATAGCATGGTGGATCTTGAAGATTAGAACTAGTGAAATTAAGTAATGAAATTCTTCACAAGATATTCCTGTTTCTAAATTTTTAAACATTCTAGTATTAATTAGCTGCTATTTTTCATCTTTTTCTCTGTAATTTCCAGTATACAATACTCTAACACTGACCTATTAATTATTATAAACAGCAGAGAAAAGAAAACATTTTTCTACTACAGCTAAGCAATGCATAAACCAAAAGAGTCAAATCAGGAACTGATCTCATTGTTTAAAACTAATAGTATCCAAGTGAACAATTGAATAATAAAAATCAAAACCAGTTATATGTTGCCTTTGGTTTATAAGAAATAAAATGCTATCCTGCTTGGTAGAAATAAGCTAATGAATTAGGAAATACAATGATCCATATAATTAATAGCAGGCTGTTAGTTCATAGGAAGAAGGTTATCATTAACTTGGTTCCAGTAAGAGAAACAAAAGCAACTGATACTGATATCAAGAAAGTAGGGGAAGTTGCTGTGGAAATTTCCAGTTCCTTGATCTTATACAAGTTTTTTTAAAAAGTAGCATGCTAAAAATAAATATGTACAGTTTGCTGAATACATATAGATTTTATTATTTATTCTTAATTAGGAAAACAAAAGGAATAAGAAAAATGGTTTCAAATGACCAAACAAAAATAACTACATAAATATAAGCGGTGTGGACATAGAAATTAATACTAGTGATCGGCTATTTCATACCTTAACAGATAATCAGTTACAATGCAATGTTGATTTCTCTTCTTCTTACTCTTTAGATATGCACTATCTCTGATAGTCAGCACTCTTCCTCATAAATAAAGCAAATTTTAAACAAGGCAATCACACACACACACACACACACACACACACACACACACACACACACACACACAAAAACCCCCAAAAAACTGTGTGTGTAAATTATGTGTATGCACATTGATATATATGATAAGCTATCCGTTTATTTGAGTTTGGTTGTTTCTGTTTAACTGCTTAGTAGTTGAGCCAGAAACAACTTTATCTTCAGTATTAATTGTTCATGTTCCAGCCAAGGTAAATGCTAAGATTGTATGTAAATAGTAATTTTCAAATCTAGTAAGATTACTCTAATTAGAAAATGGGTGCTACATAATTTAATTTCCAAAATCTTTTGCAGTATATCTATGTATACACATATGCTACAGATATTAATTTATGTATATAAATCAAAATTTCTTTGTGTTTTTATCCATAACAAGAGAATATTGTGATATCTTGATCAGATTTATCATGTAAACAAGTTTATAATGTAAGTGAAAATCATGTCAAGATGATATGAATTTATATAGTTTCATTATATGAATTTATACAGTTTCTCTCAATTCTGTTCCTAATTACAAATTCTTTTTCATATAACCTGCATTTAAAATACATTATGTACAATTATGATATTTTTAGTTTTAGCAATGTGTTTGTTGCACAAAATTGTTATTATACTTTAGAAAAATTCCAATGCACAAAGATTGCTTTTTTTTTGTTCATAAATATTTATTTAATCATTTAACAATATAATCTTAAAGAGAAGTAACCCTCAAGCCTTGTAAATATTTTGTTCAATTATACACATATATTTTATATGTATCTTGTTTTTAACTTAATTACTCTTACCTGCAATTTTTAAACTCCTAAACCAGATAATGGATCAGATAAAAGTATTTTTTTGTTCTTGAAATTAGAACTGATGTCTTTCTTGTATTAACTAAGATAAACCTGGGTATGATTCATACTTCTACTTCTTTCTAGGTTTTATTCAGATAAAGCAAAGAGATAGTATACGTTAATCTGAGACAGTTACAAGCAATAAAAATTACTTTCTACTATAGAAAGAGTAATATATCTTCTCTTTCTTCATTATCTTTTTAGAGTTGTTATATTTATTATGGTGTGTATTCTTTTTTAGATTTCATTTTGATTCACATTATACACCCAAAATAACAGCAAAAAAAATAACATTAACTATGGAGTGTACAGAGTGCGATGAGTAAATTATTGCCATTTAATATTTTTAATTTCATACATACATGTATTTTTTTGTTGACTGCACAGTATAGTAGGTCCAGTTAAAAAGGATTGGCTGCTAACTAAAACATAATGGGCTCTAGGAATCAACCGCAGATAGCAGGATTGCAAAGTGTATGCCTGGTTGGTGAGCAGAAAGTGTGTATTTAAGTAGTGCACAGATACTACACTTTGATCATGCCCTCCAGGCTAAGAAAGTGCTTTATTTATCCAGCCTCTCCAACTGAGGTGAGTTTAGACATAAGATCAGTTTTTAATGTTGGGAACTAGAGTGTGTACACTCTTACCACTAGTCAAAGATTACTCAGCCCCCACATATATTGTAACTTGGTACTAAGCTTGTCTTAGCTGGTAATAGTTTGTCAAAGCTGGTTGTTCCCCATCTGATCATACACACCTACCACCAGGTGGTAAGTGCTGGAGGCAGCCAGAGAGTAAAAAGTAAGTATCTGAGTTGGGCACAGACACTACACTTTGATCCTGCCCTCTGGGCAAGAAAGTACAGGTTTTTTTTTTTAAAAAATATAATGCTGATGATAAGTTTCCAGCTGTGAGCAACAACCTTTTGGCTGCTGATGAATTTAGGTGGTGGAAAAGGAAAGGCAAGATCAAAGTCATCCCTTTGTTTATATCCTGACAAGCAGAAGCAGCAGGCTGTCACAACTCTTTCTCTGAACCTCATTTAAAATGCCAAAGCATTCTTTTTAAACATTTCTGGGAATTAAAAATTAGAAACCTCTCTTCACAAACTGAATGGAAGATTATAGGTAAATCTCAAACCCTTAATATTTTCATAAATAGATGTAATTTATACTTAGATGAAAAATTAGAATAGTCAAATTTAGAAAAACGAGACAGCTATTAAACCAGAGGAATGAGATCATCTATAAATATTGTCAAAAAATAAATTTAAGTCACCTGTTAGATTTTAGTTTACCCCACTCTAGTGCACTTTCAAATTTACCTTAATTTTGTATGGAATTCTTTGATTTTATTTTTGTGTTCTTTACTTATTGAATGAATTGGGTTTGTCTTTATTTGATGTATCTGCTTGTATATGTGTATGGTTAATTTGTTATATATGGATAAATTAGCATTGATATTTGTGTGTATGTGTGAGGTTGGTTTGTAAGTTGGGTGCATTATTGTGTGAGCATAAGGTTTTTAAATATAAGTGTGTATGTGTGAATGAGTGTGTGTGATATATTAAAATGCTAATGTGCTGTATATATATATATATATATATATATATATATATATATATATAAAAGGTACCTCTACTTATTTTTGATATCTAAGTTTTAAATTGAATTTTTAAAATTTACTATTTCCAGTAAGCAAAATACTCTGGTGTATTTCAAATAGAAATTATATTGATTGGAATCTAAAATTTTGTAATGTTTGAAATTTTTCAATTTTTCAACCATTTTCTTTAAACAAAACTTAATTCTCTGTTTTAAAAATCTTACAAAAATAAAATATACATCTGTGGCATGTTATTTTTTTATGCACAGGGGATTAAATAAGAGTAAAAGATTAGATAGGAGGAGAGTAAAGAGAAAGATGAACCAGTTACAGGGGGTGTCAGAGAAAGGAGCAAGAGAAGGATAGGAATACAGGTGTGATGACAGTTGCAAAGGTAGAGAGAAAGGAAAAGATATACAGCGTTATGTAGAAAGAACTAGAGTCAATGGTTAAAAGATGTGTATTGACACTGCATTTAAATTCCTGGAGGTTGTAGCTGTCAGGAAAGCAAGAATATGGAATAGAGTTTCACATGTGGGAAGTACAAGAAAAGAAGCTGATGGAGTAGAATTGTTGTTTGTATTTGGTTGATCTAACTGTGAATGAGTGGAACCCAGTTGCCAGTCTGGTTGCATGAATAAACTTCTGTGGCAGGAGCACCAGTGACTTAAGTTCATTGGAGCAGAAACCATGAAAATATATATCGAGCAGACAGAGGAAAGCCACATCCCGTTGGTGGGAAAGTGGCTCGAGTCAAGCTGCCAAGCTGGTACCTATCACATTGCTGATTCTCCTTTCGAGCCTGTCAAGAACACTGAGATGAACAGCGGGGACACCTGACCATATCTGACAGCAGTATTTCATGCACCATCATTTATGAAAATAAAGAAGAGCATCAGGTCTAGGATAGAGCCCTGAGGGATGCCAGCATTTGTACAGTAGCATGTGGAGCATGCCCATTCAAGATGACCTTCATTATGCGGTTAGATAGGAAAGATTTAATCAGATCAAGCAAGCATCCAGTGATACCATAACTCCATAGCTTGCATAGAAGGCCAGTGTGCCAAACCCTATCAAAAGACTTGGAAATTGTTTTTTTTTTAATCATATCACCCCGAGCAAGGCGGTAACACCACTGATGTGCAAGGGGCTATGTAAAAGTGAAAAGATTTGGAAAAGAGAAAGCCGGAAACCACATCCTAAACAGGGAACAAGGGTGAGCCTCTACACCTGTACAATAAACGTGGGTGGAGTGTGAACCGGGCGATAGTTTAGTCTCTCTACTCCAATTGAAAAAAATAAAAAAGAAAAAGAAAAGTGAAAAGATTGGAAAAGAGAAAACCGGAAACGACATCCTAAACAGAGAACAAGGGATGAGCCTCTACACCTGTACAATAGATGTGGGTGGAGTGTGAACCGGGTGATAGTTTAGTCTATTTAAAAAAAAAAATATCAATTGAATAAAAAAGTAATAATTATTTGATTCATATGCTTAATACCTTGCTTCCTTCATAAAATTACAGGAAAGCAAAAAAAAAAACAAAAAAAAACCCAGAAAACTTTTAACATCTGTCTATATTTCTGTGCGTTGTTGTGCACTAGATATTGACTTGAACGAAAAATCGGGATGCCAAATTCAAACTCCAGCCGAATTCCCTGCACTCACCCATGCCCAAATACCCCTGGGAAAGATAAATATTTCTCCTCCCTCCAGTCACGGGTCAAGTAATAGGACAGACCAGACTCCACAGCCCTGGCTGGCAACCAGTCCACCGCAGAAAGCAACCCACTGCGGGACAACCCTCTGTCCAGTCAGTCACGTCTCTTCGAGACATGATCACCCAAAGCGTGTATCATGTATGGCACTCAAATGACTGGCTATAATTCTGAGATGATATAACTACACTATTTACATCATTTGGACTGATGTCCTCAAATGTCCAGGGCAACAGCATGAGCCTTGCTGGACTTCTCAAGGGCCTGGTATATGTACTTCAGGATAGTTGTTAGCATATCGGCTGTGGACCTGGCAAAGCGGAAGCCGTACTGCCTGTCTGAGAATAGTTTATGGGCAGTAAGATGTTGAACTATTTCAGCATTAATTATAGCCTCGAACACTTTCCTGAAAATTGGTAGAAGGCTGATAGGTTGATAGTTGAATAGTTCTAAAAGTTCCTCCAAGTTGTTAAGTATAGGAACCACAGAAGAGGACTTCCAGCATGCAGGAAAACAGGAAGCAGAAAGGCAGTAATTATAGAATTTAGAGAGGACAGAAGAGAGTTCAGGGTCACATTTCTTAAGGACAATGACCGGGATTCCATCACCTCTGCTCACCTTATGGGGGTCAAGTTTTGATATTACCTTAAATACCAGTGAAGGAGTAATGTAAACATCATTCATTTTAACCTCAGTTCTAATAGGGAAGTTGAGTGCGGGTACTCCAGACGAGTTAAATGTGGAGTTGGATGAGAATCTGCAAGCAAAGCACTCGGTCTTGTTTGCTGATGCTGTAAGGACCTCAAATTCATTGATTAAGGGAGAGATGGAGGATTTGCTGTTGTTCAGCACACATTTGCATAGTCCTTGCACTGTCTTACACCAGCCATTGATACATGACAGTTAAATTTTTAAATGCATATATTAGTATGTTTCAAAGTTGTGAAAATATACAAATGCACATATACAAACAAATTCATTTATAAATAATGTATCTATAATTCATATATAAATAAGGTCTTTCAAACATTCCCACTGTTCTACAAAATTTTAATAATGGCAAAATGTTTGATCTTTGGTGAACAGTTAAACTGCTTAAATCATTACCCCCCACCCCATGCTCTCTATCATACAGATATATCATACCACAAAATCACTCATGCACAAATGTATACAAATTTATTCATTAGGAAGAATTATGAACTTTCAGATTGTTCATAAAGAAAGTGTATTAACTCAGATGTTAATACTCTGAAGTGTTTTCATTGACATAAATTTTATATTGCTCTGATAACAGTAGCCTCTGATATCAATAAAACACTACTTAAAACAAACACAGAGCCCATCTTTTGTCAGTTTAAAAGCATAATAAGTGATAGAAACATAAAAAGTCTGAAATGAAAGGAAGATATTTTCCCATAAAAGTTACTTATTATCCAAGTAAAACAACAGTGTGGATGCCTTGAACATGCAACTACATAGATAAAACTAACTGATAATTTTATAGCATAGCCTGCAAATAAAAGCACCTTCTCATGTTCTAACTTCTCCTAGTTTTGAAAATTGCACTTTCATTAAAAAATCCTTGTTTTGTGAGTGTTTAAAAAAGAAAATGGTAAAATCAGTTATTGTAAATTGCCTGAAGACACTGAAAAGGTAGAAACTGGGGTTATGTAATAACTCATTTACAAATGAAAAATATTCAAAAGTTCTACAATATAATTGTATTGAACACATTTTAATACAACTATGTACTGGTCTAATTTAATTATGACCAAAAACTAAATATTTAAATAATTATATATATATATATATATATATATATATATATATATATATATATATATATATATTAAGACAAACTTATAACTATACTCATGTCAAAAAACCCTCCGTAGATCTACGTGGAGGGAAAAATGGTTATAAAAAAAAGAAAGAGCTAAGCTTGGTAGGTTTGTTGGCTCACTAGGTATACTTTATATATATATATATATATATATATATATATATATATATTAAGAACTAATAGACTATCAGAGAATTTTACTCATTTTAAAAAAAAATACCAATTGACAGTAACTGTCATGTATCAATGGCTGGTGTAAGACAGTGCAAAATATCTTATATTCAAAATGATAATTTTCTTTTCTTAAAATATCCTTTTTTTTCTCAGTCTGATAGTTGAATTCACACAGGTATTTGTGTCCTGCATTGTCTTAAAAGTTCTCTTAATACATATGATATTAATACACTTTACACTAAAATAGAAATGAAAGAAAGCATGTTATATTATCAATTCTGTTTTTATTCTATTTGAGAAAAATGTTAAAACTTTGTTGCTGACAATATAAAACACTGGTTAAAAATATACATATATTTATATACAAATGCTTGGTTATGTATTTATGAGTGGGCCCATGCCATTAAAAAAAAGAACAGCAAAATATTTATGTAGATATGTTGTCTAAAATGACACTAACATATATATTGTTGTTCCTATCATTGAGTATCTTACATTTAGATATAAGATAAAAAACAAAATAATCCAAGCCCTTGAGTATGATATATATCAACTGTCTTTATTATAACAGAGGGATATATATATATATATATATATATATATATATATATATATCCTTCACTACTTGGTGACATAATTGTTGCAAAAAAGGCAGTTGAAGAGCAAACATGTGGCAAGAGATTTAATAAATGGTAGCAAAGAGAATGAATTGAGCTGATGCTGTCTCACTATTGTCTCTCTCTCCATAAATGTGACAGGAGGAAAACACACACACACACACACACACACACACACACACACACACACACACACACACCTTTATTATAATAGTAAGGATAAGTAATCATGGGGTATATATTTATGTGTGTTTTTAATTAGGTTAGTCTTTTGTTTGAAAGCAAACACATAACCTGGTGCATATTCATATATCACTTATCAATGTCTAAAATTTATTTTTAACAGTTCTAGATTAAGAAAAATATCAAGAGTAAGGAATCTTTAATCAAGAACACTAAAATAATAAATGAGATTGATGCATTATTAATTTTAACAAACAATATGCATTGTTATACATGTAAAAATATCTTTATTCACTTATATATTTCTTTTATTTTTGTACAATTTGTCATTCAAGTACCTATATCTTGTACTGCTATGCATTTTAAAGTGAATTTTTATGAAAGAATAAATACAATTTCAAGTGAGTTATATTATAGGATCTTTGTATTGTAATTCTTATTTATATATTTTTGTTTGTGTCTTTTCAAAGTGGTTAATTGTTAATCTAAATATGTGGATATATACAAGCAAAATGTTTACATTTGAATACATACATTCTGCTCTGAGAGTTATATAGGCTTTTACAAATCTTGTTGAGACAAAACTTATGCAATCTCAAAATCTTTTGTTTGGGGGCAAATTCTTTAAATAGAGTGAACTGACAAAATCTTCAAGACAGCATTTCTAAGATAAACATTAGGATAAAAAATCAATTGAGAAATGAACATGCGACTCAAAAAAGAAGACTGGGTAAAAATATGTAAATCTTAGTTACATAAATGATATATTTAGGAAGTAGAAGAATATTTTAATGTGAATTTATGAGTTGTTTTGTACCAAAATTTTTCTAATATGACTGACAAATCTTATCTTATAAAATTGTGTAATTTTAAGTTACTTAAAAAACCATAAACTACTAACTTAAAACTAAAAATCTTATCCAAATTTAGATATAAGTTCCAAAAAATCATGAAGCATTAAACTACCTCAGAACTGTTACTTTTAATTTCCAAAGGAGACTGGTATACTAGATTACAGGTTACAAATCATAAACTTGACTACTCATCTCCAAAGTTTGATTTATCTCTTTCCTTGCTTTTGATTGCCTATTGATTTTTAGAGTGATGCATTGTCAGATTTTGCATGTTCCTGGATTTGGCTGGTTATACTGGAAGTAAGTCTTGGTAAAGAAGCTGATCTGGATGAGAATATGTCATTGAGGTTGTTGCATGAACAGAAGAGGAGGGAGTAAGAAGTACAGATTATAAAAATATGTATGAAAAATAACAGCTGTCTCTAAAGAGGTTAAGATTGTAGCAATTGGGGAAGCATCCTCTCTGGAGTCTGTTCTGCAAAAGAAAATATCTTGGGAAGAAGATATCTGAATAGAACTTGTATTTTACAAGAATATGATGAAAATGAGAATATGTACCAGTGTACATAGTACAGTTTGAACTGATGGGACTAATGAATGTAACTCATAAGAATATTTGCCATGGAAATAGTGATACAGTAGGCTTGTGGTATTTTCTCTGTGTGAAAGGGGTTATAGAGTAGAAAAATAATTCATCACTTCAATGCTGTGTAGATGCTATTGAATTCTATCAAGGCTGAAAAATGACGATTATGCAGCTCCAGCCAAGATATTGCAGCAATACTTTAGTTTTAATTTGATCTGACTCTTGTAAAGATAGAGTATGGCAGAAGAAGTTAAGTACTTTTCCTGTAGTGGTATAAGGAACTGACTATTTTGCCAGCATATTTAGTGATGGGTTGTTCACTTGTGGTTTGGGGTGAACTTGAACCCTAATAAATGTTCATAGCAAGAAGCCTCCTTAAGAGTACAACTGTTTATCAAAATAAGTGAAGATGCAGGGTTAACTTGGTGCTGATGAAATGTTATTAACTTGTTTTTGGATGTATAAAAAGTTACAAGCCAGTTTTTTTCTCATATAATCTGTTAGAGCTAGGTTAGAAATTAAATCAGCTGCCAAGATCTGGTCATTGAGATTTTTGAAGGTGCACCCATAAACTGTTGTACCATCTGCATAAATATTTACTAATGATTTGAGTATTTTCTTAGGAAAATTGTTAATATAAAGCATAAAAAGGTAGGCTTGAGAAGAGAGCCTTATGGACTGTTTGTATTGATCTCATGAGTTTCAGAAGACTGACTATTAACCACAAATCTGAACAACCTGATTTGTTTTTTTAATCATTTCACTCAAACAAGACAATAAAACTACTAACACACAATGGGTTATTGAGTGTGGATCGAGAACAATCTAAACCTGTTAATTAAATAAAGAGTTCATTTTAAAATTTTCTTTATGATGTGCCTGTTGATCAACAGGCACATCAATAATAAAAAGGTATTTTCACAGCACAGGAATAAGGAAAATGCAGTTTTTGTCAACATTAACACAGTATAAAAATAAAATACAGGGAGAAATAAAAAGTTAGGTCTTTGTTATATGCCTTTAGAAATGTTTAATTTGAAATAACTTTATTAAAAGAGATTGATTTTGATTTTATTGTGATATATATATATATATATATATATACACTATGATTCACTCTGTACAAGGCCTGGGAGCCACTAGAGGTAGAGGGTTAAATTGAGGAGTAGTTAATAAGGTTAGGAGGGAAAAATGGCAATTGAATCTAGACTTGAACAGGTCAAGATTGTAGTAATTGAGGAAATATACACTTGGGAGTCCATTTCATAGGCCTTGGTTTGTGGGAAGAAGCTGTTTGAGTGGAACTTAGTTCTCGCTGATGGAATATGGAGGGAGTGCAGGTGGTTTTCTACTATGTAAGTAGCATGGCTGGTTCTAGGCATGAAGGTAAGACCTAGTGAGACAGTTTGTCCAAGCACTTTCCATGCTAGTAGCATAGAGCAGTGAAAGACTTGTCACATTTCACCTGTGAGAGAGAGGTTAGAGTGTGGAAAATAATTCTCCAATATGGCCTCAGAGATGTTTTTCATGAATGTAAAGTGAGGTATGGGCAGCTACTTCCCAGGTATGGAAACAGTAATCCATTTTCAGCTTGATTTGGCTCTTGTTGGGGAAGCAAGTAAATGGAAGGGAATTCCACAGGCAAGAAGTGCAAGAAAAGAAGCTGATAGAGTAGAATTTGTTAAATTAAAATATTTAAAAAATTGACTTAATAAACTGAACAAACATTTTTTAGACAGCCAATATTTTTGCAAAATAGCCTCATGTTTAAGATGAACTTTCAGTAATGTTTGTCATTTTTATTTTTATATTTTAATTTATACTTTTGTTATGGATTACTATTATTCTGTTTTCAAATTTACAAGTTAAATTTTGTACAAAAACTGAATTTAAAAATACAATGACATTTTTATTATCCTATTTCTATATCAAATGCAAACACTAATAATGTTAAAATAAAATGGTAAAGCAGAAATATGTATAAAGTAATCAGAAATGTTTAATTACAACAGATATATAAAAAATGACCTGAATTAGTAGATTTTGATATGAATATTTGATGAGTGAGCACAATTTGAAATGTAGTCAGTTTTTATCAACAAATGAGAAGCTATTTCTAACTTCTTAGAATCTCTATCAGAAGAGTTGAATCATTGATTAAATTATTTTTCCTTATTTGGATAAAGTAAAAAAGAAAATGTAATAGTAGTTTATTATAGTTTCTTAAAATATGTGGTGGAAATTAAATTTGCCAAACAGTTTGTCCTTGCCTTGTTTGTTAGATATGTATCATTCACATATGTAGTTAGTATAATGTGTTTAAAGATGATGAATGATGCAGTTATGTTTTATTTATCTTTTTATAGAAATGCTTGGAAAAGTTTTATTTATTTCATTGCCCTTTGTTAATTTTTTATGACAAAAGGAATTATTCATCAGTTCTGAAAGTGTGACATTGAAAAATGATGTCTAAGACAATTGTTAAAATAGATATCATAATAAAATTAATTTCTCAAAAGAGAAAAAAGTTGTATCATAAAGAGAAAATAACAAGATTTGATTAAAAGAAAGAAGTAATCCACCAAGACTTTTAAAGACTAGATATTATAGATATTTACAAAAAGTATAAAATAGCATAAATAAATCTTGAGTAAAATGTATTATGGCCAAAATGAATCCTTAACAGTTTGATCAAACACAATCTGTTTGCAGAAAAATGTATCAAGAAAAAGTAATTTATGTATAAATAAATTGCATAGGCAATATTAACATTATTTAATATTAGTTGTATCTAAAACAGTTAATAAAACTGGTAATCTTCAAAAGGTTTATGCAAAAATAAAACTAACCTGCAATATCTTATTAAGTAATTGTTTTAAAGAGTAACTTGAACCAAGAAAATCACTGAAATAATCATCTTTTTTTTTTATTAAAGGGTTCCTTGACTGAGATTTGGCAGATGATATACTATTATAATCACAAGAGTAAGTGAAAACAAAGTATGCTAGGTCACTTAGTTTTGCACAGTAAAAATCTTGTATTTCAGAATGTTTTTTTAAAGTTTTTATTTTATTGCTATCATGTACTAACAGGTAAATAGAGGTTAATGTATAGAAGTAAAAATAACATATTTAAATTGTAAGCTTTAACATGTATTTTTAACATTGTTTTTTCATAAACATGCACAAAATAAATATAGCCTTATATCAGTTTCTTACATAAAATTAAACATGTATGCATTCATGAGTGTGTGCTCAAGTATGTGCAAATCTCTCTCTCTTTCCTTTTATATATATATATAGTTTAAAGCTGATTATGAGCAGCTGGAAGGCAGTGCCCTGACTAAAGGTACTTCAATCTTAACAGTCCTTTGTGGATTACTTTCTTTTATTAAAATTTTTCCCATGTGTAACTCATCAGACAACAACACTTTCATGATGAGTAGGAAGCACTGGCACCAAACTAAGAGAAGGGTTTTACTTTCAGGAGAATTGTTTCTCCTATTTTCCATTTCATTTTTTGCACCAATTGTTTTCAGAATTGTTATCAATGCTCCTGAAAGCAAACCAATAGATGCCTAATACAGGAATATATTTATACTATTGAGTGCAAGATAAACAAAATGGTGAATTTTAGAAAATAGTTACAAAGTTAAAATATCAAAATCTCAGTTCACTTACAAAGCTATATCATATACCATTTTCAAGAACTTGGATAGATCTAAAAGGTGATGTATTTATTTATTTTTTTAAAGATCTAATAAGATAATTTGACATTAACATTTTACCTTTAATTTCTCAAAAGATGTATCTTTAATTTTATTTTAAATTTGACAACAAATTTGTCTGCTTTTGTGCAAGATATGTACAAAATTTTGAGGTGGTCTTTTGATTGTGGCCTGAGTTACAAGGGTTTTACTGAATTGGGCCAAATTCAAAATGTCAGATTTTACTATTTGCCACTGTATGCTAACATTTTCATCTCTTCCAATATGGTGAAGTTGTATATCTTTAGAAAGCTCTTTGCATGCTGATTAATATTATTATGAATTAATGTTGAGATAACATAAAATAATATGAAAATATGTAACGAATGATGTTAATGGTTAACAACATTTTGTTGACATTTGACATGGTAGACTAAATGCACAAGACAATCTAATTTTCATTTTTTCTTTTTTATATTTAAAAAATTAAGTTTTGATCTGAAAAAGTGATTACTACCAATGAATAGCTATTGTTACATCTCACTACAACTTGGGTGATTGGTTAACTTGTAGCAATTTGATGGAATATTTTTGTTTTATATATAGAAGAAATTATACATAAAAATCTAATAGATGGTTTTATCTACAAACAGTGACTATCAGCTGATAGAACCACTCTATAAGCTGTATCACAATCTACAGAAGAATTTATTGAAACATTTTGTGCAGGCATTCAAACATTTAAAAAGCATTATTCTATTGCCTAAGAACAATCAAACTTAAATTCTAATAAGAAAAGCTCTTTGATGGATGGTAAAGTTATAGTTATTGCAAATTTTACTGAGAATTATTCATTTCTTTTGCAGAATGCTGCACAAGGCTTCCATTGAAATAATTTACATTATATCCATTTGTCTGGTCAAAGGCCAAAAGGTTATATCTTGGGAACCCTTTGGCCTAGTCATGTAAAGTAGGTACCATTCAATTTGTATCATGAAGCTCTATAAGCATACAAAAATTGGAAAAACATCTGTGTTGATGATGATCAGATCCTTGATGATTTGACATGGAATCACTCAAACATTAAGAGTTAAATCTCCAAAGACAGCTAGATACATCTTAAATATTATAGACCTCTTTCATGAATAAATATAAAAAAATGCATTGAAATTTGTAAAATGAAATTACTACTTTACTAAATGTTTTGTTGAAAATTGTTTAAATAATTGCAGCAATTTAAAGTTTATAGGAAGTTTACAGAAATTACTTTTTTACATAAATGCATAGGATGTAATTCATCAAGAAATGTTATTCATTAAGAAAATGGAAACAAGGAAAACATCTAGGCATCTTACAGATGGGAATTCTTCTGATGGGAAGATATAATAAATCACTTGGTATTAAACTAAGAAAAAAGGATTCTCTCAGTCACCAAAAGAATTTTACTTCAGAAGATAATCACTTCCATATTTATTTTGAGAGCAAGTACAGTTTCACATGGCAAAACTTAAATAATTTGCATAGCTTGTAATATGAAATATTACATAGAATTATTGAAGCCTTTGAGCCAGAAGAAAAGAAAAATCTGTTTTGTGTATATGATTAATGTGTTGCAAACATTAGATGTGTGTCAAATAAGGAAAATATCAATGCCTTGACAATTTATCACATATGTGTCTTTGTATCTTCTCTCAAGCAATTGTTTTTGTAAGACACATTAACTAATTAATATACTTCATATTGTTTATAAGTGTGAGCAATTTAATTTGGGCCTAATTTGTAAATTCTGTGAAAATAATGAAAATATTAAGCATTTTATTTCCCAGTTTTTCACTGAATTTCTCTTTGTAGATTTTATGTTATACATACACAAGTAAGGATGATTAAAATTTGGTTCTACGAGCATCCTGTAAGAAGATACTGTTTTGTTGTGTCTAGAAGCAAATAACTTAAGAGCAACAGACAATAACAGAGATATACAAATAGAATATGCTGGATATATTAATATGTGACAATCTTGTTGTTGTTGGTTAGATGTCTCCCTGTGGAAATTATACTCTCTGAGTAAATACTGTTTAATCCCTCAATGTGTGATTTTATTTTGAAAATATATTTCAACTCTGATCTGTACCTTTCTTGGTTGTTAAATGAAAACACAATTTGCACAGGGAGCACTCTAATCAACAATAACAACATTCCTCAGAGGAGTAAGTCCCATTTCTTTGTTTATTCCTTGTATCATTGAAAAAGGGCACAGGTGTGTCCAAAAATCTTGAACTTAAAATCAAATCTTTCTCTTTGTGCTTCAATTTAGTCAAAAAGCTTAATGTATAATAAATATCAATTTTATTGCCAATATTATTATCATTTTGTTAGCTTTCTATTCCTGAAACTTTATTAATCAGCCTATTTTATTTATATATATGTATCAGTCAGTTATGTGCTATACGTGATATATGCTTGAGCTATCATGTCTTGAAAAACTGGGCAGAAGATTATCCCGCAGTAGGTTGTTATTGCTTTCTGTGGTAGACTGGTTGCCAGCCAATGCTATAGAACTCAAGCTGTCCTGTTATTTAACCCATAATTAGAGGGAAAATATGGATTAATACCTTTCCCAAGAGTAAGTAAATGCAAGGAATTCAACTGAAATTCAAACTCAGCTCTCCGATTTTGTGTTCTGATCTGATCTCCACTACATCACAATGCACATCCATATATATATATTCTAATTTTTAGATAAGTCATTAACAAAAACAACATTATGTGAATGCATCTATCTATCTATCTATCTATGAATCTATCTATCTATCTATCTATACAGACACACAACCCCCCACTCCACACACACATATATATATATATAAACACCTGCTGTTGTTTTAAAGAAATATACTCCTGAGATGGCTCCTGTCCTCTCCAGACTTTACAGAAAGGGCCTTGATGCTTCCTGCTTTCTAGCGTCCTCCTCTTGTTTTAAGAACTCCGGAAAACCCTTTGACTTTTGAAATTATCTGCCTATTAGTCTTTTATCCCTTTTTAGCAAAGTATTCAAGGCTCTTAATACTGAAGTGATTAAACATCTTACTTCTCATAATCTATTTTTGGACAAAAAATATGGCTTACATTTCACCTTGCATTGAATACTATTGCCATATCTGGTTTGTTGTTTCTGCTGTACATCTCCACATTCTTCACAAAATCCCACCAAAAATCCCAAAAATGTAATTGAACCTGATCAGGCATCTTTCTCACTGACATAATGTGGCTTCCTTCTGTTTTTTCTGAAAATATTTGGCATCTAGGTTCCACCCTTATACTACTGAAATAGCTAAATTCAAGCGCCACTTCTACTCTAACAATTTCTTTTCTCACACTTCCTACTGTAGAACTCTCTTCTGTTTCCTTGCTTTTTCCCTAATAATTACAATCTTAAAAAATGTAAATGCAATGTCAATCACCATATTTTCTCTTCTTGAAACCTATTTATCTTTTGTCCTTTCCTCAAATCTCCCTATTCTCAGTCTTCTCTTTCACTTTGACACCCTGTAACCCCCATGTACTAATAGCATTACCACCTTGCTTGAGTGAAATGATTTATATATATATACTCACACAGGGTTGGTTAATTCTTTGAATAGCTCCAACTCTTTCTAACTAATTCTAAAGGCAGAGAACAGTGATTTAGAGATTGCATGTTTCTTGTAAGTTGCATGGTCATTGATTGTTAAATTTTACAGAGAGATGGAAACTGAAAATAAATTCTGTACCTGTAGCCAAACGTAAAACACATGCTAAGGGTCTGAAAATCATCAGAACACCCACATTTGTATGAAAGGTAGAGAAAATTATTGATAAGGATCCCAGAAAGTCAATCACTATTGTTACAGAGCTCAAGGTTTCAAGATACTCTGTTGAGAAAAATTGTGCATGATTACCTTTGATACATGTGATGTAATATGGATAGGCCAATTCATATCTCCAAAGAAAAAAGATACTGGGTCTGATCCATGCAAGCATTTGTTGAGTAAGCTAAAACATCAAGAGTCTGGAATGCTTTAGATACCAAGTTGAGAACTGATGACATCAAGAAGGTCATTGATGAATATTAGGAAAAGAGTAAGTCCAAGGATGGAGCCATGGAGGACACCTGCATTATTGTAATATGATTTAGAAGAGTGGCCTTTAAAATCAACTCACAATACACACATGAATCATATAGAAAGTCATGTCGAAATGTTACCTTTCAAAATATGTGAGAATGTTCAAATTCTACCTATTAAAAAATGCTATGAAATTTTGTTCTAATATTATATATATATATATATATATATATATATATATATATTGGGTTAGAACAAACTTTTATATTTATGTGGATGTGCATTGTGGTCTAATGGATATCAGCTCAGGATGAAAAATCGGAGAGCCAAGTCTGAATTCCAGTTGAATTCATTTCATTCACTTATGCACAAATACCCTTGGAGAAAGGTACTAATCTATCTTTTCCTCTCTCCATCCCTTTCCCCCCGCTATGGGTTGAATAACAGGACAGATTGGGTTCTAAAGCCTTTGTTTGCAACTGCTCTACTGCAGAAAGTAATGCCAACTTACTGTGGGAAAATCTTTTGCCTAGTCAGTCATATCTCAATAGTCATGATCGGCCAAATGTGTATCATGTATGCTAATTAACAGACTGTTATATATATATATATATATATATATATATATATTATTTCACTTCTTAAATTGTACCTTACTGGAAGTTAAAGGTAATTGTTGATGAATACTTTGTATTAATGCACATTAATGCACCAGTTCAGGTATTCAGTTTTTCTGATACACTCCCGATCAAAAATTTAAGACCACTTTAAAATCTTTAAAAATAAATTTTTTTTTTACGGATAGATTTTAAACTCCTCCCACTTAAGGTTACCAATACTACAATCTAAAAGGTTATGGAAACAAAAAGCTACATTCCAAACATTTTATTTAGAAATTTACATTTTTATAAAATGAGGCGATTTACACATGATCAAAATTATAAGACCAGAGACAAAAATTCTATGAAATCGTACAAAATGTTTATGAAAAGTGTATGAAAACATTCAACAACCAAATTTAATAATGAGTTCTACCTCCACTGCTTTTGATGACTTCAGAAATTCTGTCAGGCATGCTAGAAATAAGCGTTTCCATTAAGGTGCTGGGGATGTTGCTCCAGCTTCTGAAGATGGCTTCATGAAGTTCATTTTTTGTTGAATATTGTTTGCCATTTCGATAAACATCTCTTGTCATCCATCCTCAAACATTTTCAATTGGGTTCAAGTCTGGTGAGCATGCAGGATGTCCCAAGAGATGGACACCATTTTCTTGTAGAAAGGTCAAGGTTCATCTTGCAGCGTGGATTGCAACATTATCCTGTTGGAATAACCATCCATCCCCACACAAACGATGGCCCTCCCTCATCAAAGATGCTTTTTGTAGCATGCTAACATAACCAGCCACTGTCTGACGACCCTGCACCACTTGGAGCTCCATCGTCCCTCTGTAAGAAAAGGCACCCCATACCATTAGGGACCCTCCACCACTATGATGTGTGGAGAAAATTTCAGGAGGCATGTTTTTGTTATGCCAATATCGTTGGAAGCCATCAGGACAATCTAGACTGAATTTTTTCTCATCAGAAAACAGGACTTTCTTCCACTTCTCAATGTCCCATGTTTGGTATTTATGACCAAACTTTAAGCATGCACCTTGTGACATGGAAGCAGCCGAGGAATTTGTTTACGATTTTTATTTACCATGCCTGTTTGTTATAAGTGTTGTCTGATGGTTTATGGGACTGCAATCAGCTTCTGTGACTGCCTTAATTTGACTAGAAGAAAGTCTCTCATCTTTCATAACAACCAGTCTTATTCTCCTACTCAATGCAGGAGAAATTTTTTGGGGCCTACCAGAGGATTTTGCTTTTACATAATTCTCACTGTTCTTTAGAAAGTTGAAAATCACAGTTTTACTGCGATTTACCTTAGCTTGCTGATGGAATTCTAGAATTTGAGAATGCGCAACTTCGGTAAGTTTGCTTGTTTTAGGCATGGCAACACCTTTATACAGTGATTGCTAATCTCTAACTGAACTAAAAATATTGGAATTACCATAGATCTAACAATTTATACCCATGGTATTATAATTTTGATCATGTGTAAATTGCCTCATTTTATAAAAATGTAAATTTCTAAATAAAATGTTTGGAATGTAGCTTTTTGTTTCCATAACCTTTTAGATTGTAGTATTGGTAACCTTAAGTGGGAGAAGTTTAAAATCTATCTGTAAAAAAGAATTTCTTTTTAAAGATTTTTAAGTGGTCTTAAATTTTTGATCGGGAGTGTATATGAAGCTGTTTGGTTTTAAGAAATGAGGTGCTGGATCTACATACATAAAGAATGATGGGAGAGCCCATTGTATATATACTTTATATAAGAGAAATGCATTTTCCTACCTTAAAATGCTTATATGTTGGAAATAATCACCAATTATACACATATATGAATAATGAAAATCTAGCCAAGTGAATTCAATTACTGAGCTCAGAAACTGAGGATGATCTCAGTTTGCACATGTCTGAACTTGATAGAAATTCTCTTTCCCTGAGTGCAATAATTAGAACAGCAACAAAGGCTACTGAATACAGTTGGTGAAAGAACTGATGAATGCATTAACAGATAAAAACACACAAGTGTTTTAATAATTCAGATGACTAGATCAACACAAGTATTGTGCATAGTCACTTCTATGTTTTGTGGTCAGAAACTAGTAATTTTTTATGAGCATAGATAATTGTCTTGTTGAGCACATCAATGAAACACACACACACACACACACACACACACACACAGCCAATATGTTATTGATCTTAAATGGAATAAACAAATTGTTGTACCTCATTCAACCAGTCAAACTGTCTAGTTTAAAGAATATAATATAAAATAACTCACTTGTTTTACAACTGCCATTGCTATTAGAGATCTTAACATCACTACTAGCTAGTAATTAACCATAGTGTGTGCCAAATTTTTTCTCTTAATCTCCAGTGGAAAGGTTTTCCCACAGATCTCCATTGGAAATCATAACACCACCATTAACCAGTAATTAAACAATCATGTGTACCAAATCATTTCCCTTAATCTCCAGCTTCTGGATTTGCCTTATCCATAGACATCCACTGGAGGCCAGTCATTTCAAAATTTTGCAACCTGTTTGTACAATCATTGCATACATACATTAGTCAAAAATTTTGAATATATTAACTAATAAAGAGATGCAAATTAGTCATATACGTTAATAACTCTGTATATTTTATTGTTTTTTATCCCTTCTTCTAAAGAACTTGAAATTTTGCTCACTATTTCAATATTTTCACTTTCAAATAATTTGCATTAGACCAAATAAAAATTTTACCTTATGCTCGATTGTATATTTTCATTAATTTCCTCTTGCATATTACCTTTGCAATGGCATTTCTTGTCATTAAATACCAAATCCATTAAGCTTAATGAATGTCATCATTTAAATTTAAATTTTTTCATATTGTCTTCTTTAAATATTTAATTTTTTGGTTGTTGACATTGTAGTCAATATAATAAATTTCATTCATGAAGTGCTATATTTAATAATATTTCTTAGTTTTAGTTCCCCAGATTAATAAAGAACTGTGTTTAGATATTGCCCTTTTTGCAGCCTTAAATGTACTAAGAGCTACAGAGATTAGGATGTTATGGAGAACCATGATTGCACAAGGGACATGCCACATAGAAGAAAAAGAAGAATAAAAATGTAATTTACTTAACTCTTTGAACTATTTGCCATATTAGTTTTTACATTCAGTTAGAATCCAAAAATATCTCATGATTATGTAATAATACTAATTTTTAGTTAATTGATATTCATCAATTAATTGTAATTATTGTAATCTTATTTTGGTATACTAATTTATGAATAGAATTTATGAGTAGTTTTTTAATTGCAGTAATTCAGGTAACAGAGTTCTCTTAAATATGAAAAAATATTTTAACTTTTGCCATTGGCTGTTGCTTTGACTTTGATAATTGATATTGAATTGTACATATATATATATATATATATATATATATATATATATATATATATATAGACAGACATATATAACTATATATATAATTGGATGAGAATTTGATGGAATGATATGTCAATTTATGACTTGTTTTTACTAAATTATTATGAAAATAATATGAAATTAAAATATAAATAAAATAAAAAAGAAATAAATTGAAAAATATAAATAAAATAAAATAAAATAATATATAAAGACAATAAATGAATAAATAAAACTAAAAACTAAGTTGAAATTAGCTAAAATCTAATTTTTCTAACAGTACAAATATAGTAAAATCCAAGTTTCAAATGCTTAGCATGAACTGTTTTATTTGTCTAGACTTTGATGCCATTTCATCAATTTTCGAAATTGTTTTCTTTACTTATCATATGTATAAGTGTGTATAAGAGAGTAAAAGAAACAGATAACAAATATGCACATAATACAGTATATGACATTCTGTATATTGTATTATATATTTGATAAAAGATATAAAAACATTGAATTGCTTCCACATGATTTAATATAAAAGATAACCTTATCTGAATTATGACCCCAAACTTATGGTTAAGAAATAATGTTTACAAAGAGTCACAGATCTTAGAATCATTCTAAACAAGAGAAAAAATTCATCAAACTCTAGAAAAATCAGTAGTAAGAAATCAGAGTTACAAAATGGCAGTGTGAGAAAGTATTGAAGTTTTACATTATGTGTTTTTAGATTTAATCAATATTGTGAACATCACAAAATATGCAGTTGTTTAGTGCACAGCTACTTGCTGGACTTATTAATTTCTCTAAACTAGTGTGAGCTGTTTGATACAGATTTTTGACAGGTGTTCATAATATAGATTATGAAATTGTTCATTTAACATGCCACTTGTTTACACATTTTTTCATTGGCAAATGCTTTGAAAGAATTATCAATGTCCAATGGTGAAAAATTCAAACTAATGATTAAATTCTTAAGAAATTTGTTACACAAATTTCCACCACTGGCCAGATGTGAACACTTCAAAACTAAAGGTTGAACTAAAAACTTCATTAACTGTGCATGGGTTCTGCACATAGCTTCTGTTTCACTTACATACTCAAAGAAACATATAATCCAGAATTTTATCCAATACCACCCACTCCCACCTAAAAAAATAAAGAAAAATTGAAGTTGATCTGAACCTAAGAAAAGAATGTAAAAACTCATTAAAGGGACTTCTTTGGCAGTTGGTTGGCAGACCAGCCATGATTCACAATGCTCACCATGATGTACCTCTCTTCTCCAAACGTACCCGCTAAAGGCTGCTGCAGCAGTAATTCACAGTTCACACTCCCTCTCCTACAGTATGCCTCCACTTAAAATCTTTACAAGTTCTATATCTATATCTATAGGTTTGTTGGAGAGAAAATAAGAGATGTAAAAGTTTACTAGCTTTAAAAAAAATTATCTATTTCACTAAACTGCAATATTATATACAAATTTCTGAAAATAAAACATACTTATTAATACTAATCTCTAAAGATGTAAAATAGCAAATAGAATACCTAATTATTTTTTTAAAAATATTTAATAAAAACTAATTACAATAAAGCAGATTCATGTAAATTTAATAGAAATTAAAACTTTTAATTCATAAAAGTTTTTTATTAACTTACTGTAAATTACATATAAAATGAATAGTATTATGAGTATAAATTAACAGATAATTATTATTTATAAATTGTTTTACTAATTTATTAATTTTTTTATTTTTACACTATGAAAAATAAACTTACATGAGTGTATTACTTGATTTGATTTTATTGAAAAAATAATTTATTTTTGAATCAAGCAGTTATCCAAATTTTTCAAATGAAGATAAAATTCATGTATTTTTATATAAAATTAAATGTTGATACTAATTTCTGTATAAAGAAAATTATTGTTAATTTTTTCAGATTATTTTGGTAACTTATATACATTCCTGTGTATTTTTCTTTTAAAATATTAAGATTAATAATTATAGACTAATAATACAAGACTAACTCTTAAGAAGAGACTCTATTTTGTAATGTTAATATGAAGTAAAAATAACACACAACTAACATTATGGTCATCAAACTGTTGTCACTAGATTAGGGTCATATGTTGATAAAAAAAACTCAGTAAGACAAAACAAGATAGAAATATTTATGTAGGAAAAAATTCAAGGAATGTTCTTAAGAGTCCCTGTAAATAATAAAAAGAAAGTTGAACTATGTTGGTGAATTAATAAGCAAATGAGAGGTACTGTCTAAGCCATGTTGTGCATATTGCACAGGGTGCTAACTTTTGTGCTCTTTCATAGTGTTGGCCCAGAATAAAAGAGAATTAGCCTTACAGGTTCACAACATTCATACTTCTCATTTTTTTTTTTGCACATGTTCAAAAGCTAAAATGAAGTTACTTCTATTTCTGCTTGGCAATTATAAGCCTTTTTGTTTATATTTAACTACAACTACGGCACAAATGGTTACTTTTAACATATCACTCAATAATTCCCTGGTCTGGCATATAGATGTCACCACTAATAAAAAAATCCATATAATTTTTATGAATTACTAACCTTCAAATGGCACATGACAAAAGTTGGGTCCAGTCAGATTATTAGTTTACAAATTATAGTTATTTAAGTATAGCTACTGTTGAAAATTTTTAAAACAATGAAAAAAGCTGAATTTTGTGTGTTGATAAAGCATTCCTTTCTGATGAGAAAAATACTGTTCAAGCAAAGCAATAGCTTGATAAGAGTTATTTGGACTCTGCTCCATTAGTTAAGATGTGGTATGCTGACTTTAAATGCGGTTGTACAGGCACAAATGATATTGAATGCTTAGGTTACCCAAAATTGGCAGTTGTCCGAGAAAACACCAAAAAATCCACAAACACATTTTGGCTATCATAAATTGAAGTTACATGAGATAGCAGAGGAGTTGAACATATCAGAAGACAGTGTATTCACCATTTTGTATGAACATTTGTCAATGAGAAAGTCGGTGCTGCATTTGCTCACAGTTGATCAAAAACAACAACATGTCGATGATTAAGAGCGTTGTTTGCAACAGTTTCAATGCAACAAGAAGTTTTGTGTACAAATTAGACAATGAATGAAACATGGATCCACCATTTCACTCTGGAGTCAAATCAGAATTCAGCTGAGTGGACAGCGGCAGGTAAAAATCATCCAAAGCAAGCAAAGATGCAGATATCAGCAGGTAAGATTTTGGCCTCTGTATTTTGAGATGTACAAGGTATTTTGTTCATTGATTACCTTGAGAAAAGAAGAACCATCAATAGCAAATATCATATAGCATTATTGGTGCGTTGGAAGGAAGAAATTGCCAAAAAATGGCCACAAATGAAGAAGAAAAAAAAGTGATCTTTCACCAAGACAATGCACTGTGTCACAAATCAATTGCAACAATAGAAAACTACAGGAATTGCACTTTGAATTGCTCCTGCATCTACCCTGTTCTCCAGATCTGGCCCCCAGCAACTACTGGCTGTTTGCAGACCTCAAAAGAATGCTCCAGGTGCCAAAGAAGAAGTGATATCAGAAACTGAGGTGTATGTTGAGGCCAAAACAAATCATTCTACAAAAAAGGCATTGAATTATTAGAGAAGTGTTAGGATCAGTGTATCATCATAGAAAGAGATTATGTTGATTAATAAAATTGAATTTTGCTAAAAAGTTGTTGCTTCATTAGTTAGGCCCAGGATTTATTGAGTGATGTATTATAAGCATAACAGGAAAGTATAAAAATGAAATATATATGAATATATGTATAATGAAAGATTTAGTGAAATTTATAGTTAGTACTTTTTAGAAATAAAAACAGAACATTGCAGCTTTGTTATACTAATATTGAATATTGGTTTAGACATAATGTGTATTTGATGCAAACAAGGGGATTTTTTTTCTTGGCTTTGGACTTATGTTTTCATTAACTACTTGTCAAGTAAACAATAGCAAGGCTGATGTAGATGTTTTAACAAACAGTATGAACAGAGAGAAAAAGAGCTTCAATAGAAACAACAACATTTGGCAAAACAACAAAATAAGCAAAAACTACCAGCTTTAAAATAGTATTTTACTATTAATCTTTTCTAAATTTTGAAAAATTGTCAGTATTCAACCTGTGCACAGCTTTGAAATTCAACAATAAAAAATAAATGAATTAAAAAAATTACTTGAACATTTTTCAGTGCATAATTATTAGATAATATGATAGCTATTTTTGATACAACAAATCATTTATTTTATCACTTGTAAATATATCAGTCTCAGTAAATCAAGAACTTTCAATGGGTGTAGCTTGAACACTAGACTAATTTATTAGATGACATTGAAATTTAGAAAAGATATCTGTTTCTGTATTTCATGAGATGCTTTTTGTTCCAGAATCTAATTGCAGTTGTGATTAATATAAATTTGGTTTGATACAACATTACAAAGCTAAATGAACTATTGTAGACACTCAAAGTTGAACAGACTAGATACAACATTTCTGTACAAAGTTGAGCAGACATAACTCTTACATTAAGGAACCTGGCAAAAAGTTCAAGCTTGGTGTCAATGTTATGAAGTTGTCTTCTTGCCAAAGTAGCTTGCACAATATCCATGAATATGAAGAAAAGTAGCAGATAAAATTTTCTGGACAACATCCAGAATTTTCCTAACAGATGTCACCAGAGGGACTTTTGATAAAGTTGTCATTTCTGATCACTGTGTTACTACAATATTAGTTGGATATGAAATAACAGAAAAAGGAAAATACATTATACTTTTTAAAGATAACCACAATTAACTTCATTTTTATGTAATGTATTTTCTAAAAATGTTTCCTGAATTTGGTTTCAATAGGACACAAATATTGAGAGAATGAAAGAGATGAGTAGACAAAGAAAAGAAAGATGAAAGAAAACTCTAGAAGGTAGCAGAAAATTTCATCTATAGAATTTCGGCAGAATTGGTATAAAAATAAAAATAATCAAAATCAAACTGAAGATAGTAACACAATTAGAGTAGAAAGAAGAATTAATTAATTAAAATATTCCCTCTATTAATAATTTATCATGTTTCTGTAGGGAAATTTAATTAATCTTAATCTAAAAGAAAAAAAATGTCTTGAGATGTACATTTCTCAAAAAAATATTTGCTGTTCTTGATTGCCTTATTGAATTTTAAAAGCATTGCCAATTTGATGTGAAAAATGGAGAGATTGTTCATTTTCTAAGATCCATTAAATAAAATATTATAAGTATGAGGAAGTGTGTCATGAACAGTAAATATAAAAGAGTGCTGAACATTTTTTTGGTTAAATTGAAAAGCTCTTTGACTAAAAATTATCATATTTGACCATTGGTCAGATTTTAGGAAGTGAGTCAAGTGAATAATTTTTCAACAAGCCTTGTGTATATAAACTCACTGGAAACTTAACTACATGTGAACAAATGTTCTTTTACATGATTTTCTAATCAGCTAATGATGTAGTAGCAATTCAATAATTATAAACATGGTTATTGGCAACCTGTTGAATTTTCTTTCATACATTAGTATGGAAAAGAAAGGTAATTTAAGTGATTTTTAATGTTGTATGCTCATTGATCTGAGATGAGTGAAATTTTCAAAAACTGCTGATTAACTTGGATTTTCATGTACAATAATCTTTAGGATTTTACAGAGAATGGTCAGAAAAAGAAAAAAAAGTACAGTAAGTAATTGAAGTTGTTGATAAAAGAGGTTGAAAAAGAAATGCCAGACATGTTCAAGCTGATAAAAAAGCAACAGTAACTCAAATAACTAGCCTTGATACTAACAAAAAATGGTTAAATGCTACAGTTTAACTCATATTATGACTACTGAGTTTTACAGAGCACCCATTCTTTGCAGTCACTTTCAGCAGAACAACAGTGACAGATTAGTTTGTAGTATAGAGCAGTTTCTCTTAAACTGGCCCCCACAGTCACCAGATTTTAATCTCAAACAACACCTTTAAGATATGATGAAAAGAGAGATTCAAATCCTAGATGTGCAACCAAACAACCTAGAAGAATTAAGCTAGCCCTAAAGGTAAAAGGAAATCCAACTAGGTACTTGAAATATATATATATATATATATATATATATATATATATATATATATAATAGTATTACACCTAAGAAAATATCACTATATATATATATATATATAATTAATTATTATGTTAGAACATGTGAGAAACTACAAATTTTGTTTCAACATTAAAAGAACAATATCTCATCAGATAGTTAACAATGATGATAATAAACGTTTTTATTTTAAAATGTTTTTTTGATTATATGAAAACAACACGTTTGTTTATTTTGGGAAAAAAATTTTCTCTGTACCAGGTAAAAAGAAATTAAAAAAGAAAGAAAGAGGGAAAAGAAAAATACAGAAGAAATAGAAAGTGAAGAGAAAAATAAGTGAGAAAATGTAGAGAGGGAAGAACCAATGAAAACGACTAAAAGGGAGTAATTTAAAAGTGAAAATGTATTTCAGACAGATATTGACATAGGTTAGAATGTTGCCGCTTAAATCTTTTGGCCTTTTTTTAAAAAAAAATAATGGAATCCCATACATAAACAGAAATTTTATTTATAAAATATGATATAAATTGTATTTAAAAAACGATACAAAAATGTAAATTCATTAGATATAATATCATAAATTAGAATAAAAATAAATTAAATTAAAATAAAATGAAATAAAATAAATAAACATAAAATAAATAAAAATAAAATGAAAAATAAAAAATAAAAATAAAATAATAGTAATAATAAAAATAATAATAAATTAGTTATTATTTAGTTATACGCTTGTTAGATGAAGGGCATTGGTTGAAATTTTTACAATTGCATAGGTTGTTGCTATAGGGCAAATTAAAACCAGTAGTAGAATTAGTATTATTAATTTATAATAAAAATAAAATAAAATAAAAATAATAAAAATAAAATGATAAATACAATAAGCTAGTACATGGCTAAACATAATAACAATGATTATTGAGTGCAATAAAAATAATTTAGGCAATAAATAGATCACAAGTTGTCAAAGAAAATAAAGGTAAAATAACATAAGAAAGATTATATAGCTGGATGAAATTATTAAGATAGTAAGGTTATTACTATAAAATGTTTACAGTTGCTATAGTTTCATACCTTAGATTTAGCAAAACTAGCAGGATTGTAAGGTTAATCCTTTAATATGTTTACAATTTACTGTAGTTTCATGCCTTTGATTTAGTAATATGACACTTTTCATGTATTTTATAATTTCCGTTTTCTCTTGCAGATAAAAGGAAACATGGTTTGTTCATTGATCTAGAGATTCTAACTTGTTTGAGAATTTTCCATTTAACTTTAGGCATTTGATTCTCCTCTTTTAACTTCCAAAGATATTTAGAAAGTGAGGTCATATTTTGTTTCTCCTTGTTAGTAAAGGATGAGAGATGATTGTAAAAATTATTTTTAAAACAGTTTATTGTATTTCCAGTATAAACTGTAGTAACCCTTGGATTTTCTACTGATGAGATAGAGCACATATAGACAAGGGATTTAGTTATATGCTTGTTAGATGAAGGGCATTGGTTGAAATTTTTACAATTGCATAGGTTGTTGCTATAGGGCAAATTAAAACCAGTAGTAGAATTAGTATTAGTATTGTTATATAATTTCAGTATTTTATTGTTATGCAATTTAATTATTTTTCTAAATTATTAGTGTAACTATAAATAAGGTTTAGAGTGTTCCAATTGAAAAAATATATATATACAGTGTGTGATGGATGAAATGAAAATAACACTGTCATCTCATTTGAACAGATATTTACCAAAATTACAAAAGTATCTTGAAATATAAAAGAGTTTATTCAATAAAATTACCATTGGCTTCAATCATAGCTGCCAAACAACTTTGGAATGTCCTGCAACTCTTCTGGATGGTCTCCTTGTTTAAGTTGGGGAATGCTTCCATGATCCTTGCCTTCAGTTCATCTTTGGTGTTATAAAGAGTTTTGTTAGTCTCTCTTAACTGCATCCCCACTCATAATAACCAGGGGGATTGCAGACTGTAGGGTTAGATGGGCAGATGTAATGGATGATGTGGTTGTGAAAATTGTCTAACAGTTATGAATAGTTTCTTCTGCTTTTGTGGCATGATGCAGAGTTCTGTTGCCAAACATATGGTCTTCCAGTATTCACCCTCTTCACCCTGGGCAGCATTACCTCCTCAAGGCACTTGATGTAGGGCTCTGTGTTTAGTCTAAGGCTCAGTGGGAAGGTGAATGGTGGTATAACATTACCATAACTAGTGATTGCACCAAATATCATGATGTTGGCTAGATATATCACCTAACTCTTTCTGAATTCTCTACCCTCTCCTCAGATTGACACTCACACTCTGAAATTTTCATATTAGAGTTTCTGGCACAAATGCTAAGCAGTACAGCATGCTGTTTCCATATTTCGAGAGGAGTGAATTGTGTTATGATGCCCTTTTCCTCACAGACAGTGCCTAACTGATCCTACTATACTGTTCAGTTGACAAAATCAAAAACAAACAACATGTATAGGTGAAAAATAAAATGGTTACAGTTTACCCATCACATTCTGTATATATGATAAGAATATAGTTTTATATTTATGAGTTAAAAACTCAACATCAGGGATATAGCATATATTAATATAAAATATGTACAACCTGAAGATTGTGTTTAAGCATGAGACAAAAAGTCATTGTTGATCTCAGTGTCCACTTTTACATTTACATATGCTCTCTTTCTTTCTCTCTCTCTCTCTCTCTCTCTATATATATATATATATATATATATATATATACACACATACACACACTATATATATATATATATATATATATACACACATACACACACTATATATATAATATCCGAGGCATTCGTACTAACTTTGCTAGTGTAGAAGCGTTCCTGCATGAAAAGTCCCCAGACATCCTCGCGCTCTGCGAAACTAACCTCAACTCAGCTATTCCCTCCTCTGACCTCTTCATCCCTGGTTATCTTCCCCTTTTAAGGAAGGATTCTACTGTCCACATGCATGGGCTGGGTGTTTATGTCAGCGAACACCTCCCCATAACTAGGGTGACTTCACTCGAATCTACTGACCACCAATACATATGTCTCCGCTTGTCTCTCCTCAGTTCGGTTAGCTACCTATTCTTCCTTTACCGTTCTCCCTCCTCTCCTGACTGCTCCCTACTAGATAGCATTGCCGACGACATAGATAAGGCTATTTCCTATCACCCATTTGCCCACATATTTGTATTTGGAGACCTCAATGCCCATCACTCTGAGTGGCTTGAAAACGCTGTTACTGATTCGGCGGGCATTCACGCCGTGAACTTTGCTATTTCCCAATCCCTTACGCAAGTGGTGGACTTCCCCACTCGCTTCCCAAGCACACCCTCGGGTCATTCCTCACTGCTAGATATATGTTTCACCTCTGCGCCCGACGCCTGTCAAGTCTCGCAGCTTTGCCCTCTCGGCAACTCCGACCACGCTGTAGTCTCCCTCAGTATTTCTTTCCAATCTCACTCCCCCCAGGATCCCCCTACTCATAGAACCTCCTACCTCTACCAAAAAGCTGACTGGGATGCCTTTCGCGATTTCCTCTGCGACGTCCCCTGGGGAAAAGTGTTTGACCTATCAGTTGATGACTGTGCCTCTGAGGTCTCGTCATGGGTGAAAGCTGGCATTGATGCCTTCATACCCACCAGGAAGTATTGCTTAAAACCTCATTCCTCTCCGTGGTTCTCTCCGGCCTGCTCAGCCGCCATTGCCCACAGGAACCATTACTTCCATCTATTCCAGAGACAGCCAACTGATCACAATAGGCGCCTGTTCACATCCGCTCGCAGTGAGTGCAAGAGAACCCTAAATGACGCCAAACAGTTGTTTGCGGAGAGAATGCGACAGCACATAGCTGACCGCAAGTTCGGCTCCAAGGACTATTGGAGGATTTGTAAACGGGTGCTCAACAATAGGAAATCCTCAATACCTCCCTTAATCCATGGATTTGACGTTCTCACGTCATCTGCTGAGAAAGCTGAGTGCTTTGCCCGCAGATTCTCATCCAACTCCACACTCGACTCGTCTGGAGTGCACCCACCCGACTTCCCTATTAGAACTGAGGCCAAACTGCATGACGTATATATTACCCCGACAATAGTATCCAGAGTAATTTCAAAACTCGACCCCCATAAGGCGTGTGGAGACGATGGAATCCCGGTGATAGTCCTTAAGAGGTGTGTCCCTGAACTTTCCCCTGTCCTCTCTAAACTGTTTAACTACTGCCTTTCTGCTTCCTGCTTTCCTGCATGCTGGAAATTCTCCTCAGTCGTTCCTGTCTTTAAGAACTGTGGTGAACCCTCGGACCCATCCAACTATCGCCCGATCAGTCTTCTACCAATATTCGGGAAAGTGTTCGAGGCTATAATAAATGCTGAAATAGTTCATCATCTCACCGCCCACAAACTGTTCTCCGACAGGCAATATGGATTCCGATTTGACAGGTCCACAGCCGACCTGCTAACTACTGTAACGGAGTACATGCTACAGGCCCTTGATGAGTCTGACGAGGCTCGCGCGGTTGCTCTGGATATCTCCAAGGCTTTCGACAGGGTTTGGCACCCTGGCCTCCTATGCAAACTACGCGGTTATGGTATTACCGGTCGCCTGCTTGACCTAATCCAATCTTTCTTAAATAACCGCAAAATGAAGGTCGTTCTGAATGGGCGTGCCTCTTCGTCCTACAGCACGAATGCTGGTGTCCCACAAGGCTCTATCCTGGGCCCAACGCTCTTCCTTATTTTCATCAACGACCTCCCAGATGAGATCAGGTCCCAAGTAGGCATCTACGCAGATGACACTACAATATACTCCCGCTCCAGTAAGGAACCTGTCGTGGCGGACAGACAAAATCTCGCTGCTGACCTTGAGCGGGATCTACACTCTGTGGTGAACTGGGGCAAGAAGTGGCTTGTCAACTTCAATTCCTCGAAGACCAAGCTGTTGTCTGTCAACCATTACAGGCAACCTCTTCTGCCTCCCATAAGCATGGACCAGATGATTCTCCCGGAGAGTAATACACTACGCCTCCTCGGACTTACCCTGTCCTCAGACCTCAAATGGAAGCACTATATTGAATCCATAGCAAAATCTACTGCTAAGAAGATTGGGTCACTATGTCGATCCAGGATGTTTTTTCCACCTGAATCCATCCTGCATATATACAAGTCAACCATCCGTCCGTGCATGGAGTACTGCTGCCATTTATGGTCAGGTGCCCCTGCCGTTCTCCTCAGTGTTCTCGACAAGCTCCAAAGGAGAGTCTGTAATGTGATAGGTTCTGATCTGGCGACTCGTCTGCAGCCACTTTCCCATCGTCGAAATGTGGCCTCCCTCTGTCTCTTCTATAAATACCTTCATGGCTTCTGCTCGGATGAGCTTAAGTCACTGATGCCTCCTCAACAGGTGTTTACCCGTTCAACCAGACTGGCAACTGGGTCCCACCCATTCACAGTCAGGTTAGCCAAACGCAGACGACAATTCTACTCCAGCAGCTTCCTCTCTCGCACTTCCCGCCTGTGGAACTCACTCCCGTATTCTTGCTTTCCTGACGGCTACGACCTCCAGAAATTTAAAAGCAAAGTTAATACTCACCTACTAACCACTGGCCTCTAGCTCTCTCCCCTCCCCTGTATAACCTTCCCTTTCTCTCCGCCCATGTACCTGTCATTGCACCTGCTTTCTCAGTTTTCTATTGTTCCTTTCTAACTAGCTTGTACTCCTCACTCTTTTCTAATTAATCTTTCTACATTTATGTAACCCCCTGCACATCAGTGGCGTTTCTGCCTTGCTCGGGGTGAAATGATTAAAAAAAAAAAAAAAAAAAAAAAAATATATATATATATAAAATAATAGAATAAAATTAACACCTGTATGAAACTAGTCTTATGATAGAAAATCAAAATATGTTATCACACACACACACACACACACACACACATATATATATATATATATATATATATATATAAAAGGTTGTTATATCTGAAATCATGGGCATATATTTATGTGTTTGTGTGACTTCTGGAGACTCAACTATATTTGCTGTTGATGATTCATCTGCTTTCTTCCTGTAACAGATTAAACTTGACCTTATTAATATTAATCCCAGTTTTATTGAGTTATCTTTGCCTGATTCTTAATTACTATAACAATTACTTTCCTTTTTTTTATTTGTAGTTTATTATATAGAAATTGAATGTATTTAAAGATTAAGTTATTGAAAGGTTTAGTATTATATTGTGTAATGAAGTTTAAATTAAAAAAATGTAGATCTCATTACTTTAGAAATAGAACTCATTGCTCATTTTAAAAATAGAAAAGCAGCTTGTCTTTTGTTCTCTCTTTTGTTCTTTTTGTAAATTACAGGAACAAAATGTTATTTTCTTATAAACAAAGAACAATGCAGCTATTACTTGTTTGGAGCAAATAAATGTCCACCAATGAACTAGTGAGGTTAGACTTGGACAGTGCCAAGAATTTAGTCTCCCAAGAAAATTGGCTGCACTGACTAATATACTTTGACATTACTTCTGACAATACAATCATTCTTTCATTTACTAAATCCATTGAATGTATTAATGAGAAATAAGATTGTTGCTATAGGACAGTATGTTTTAAAGCTTGTTGTGACAAAAAGGAAAGAAGAGGAATAGAAAGAAAAATGCACTATCATTATTTGTATTGTCTTTATTTCTACAGACAAATATTTTCAGCAAAAAAGTAATTTTATTAGCATTGCACTTACCCTTCTTTTATAGCCTTATAAGATGCTGCCATTTCCTTTGTTCTCAGTTATATTTGACCTAAGTCAATCCTAAATACCAATCCACTTTTCTATATCTATATTCAACTTCCTTAACATATCTGAAAGCCACATAAATTTTTTTATATTTTTTAAAGCAATCATCAGGAATATATAGGATTAAAGGAAAGTGAAGGAAATTATTGGCTGAAAATTTTTTTAAAAAGTAAGAGCATATTTTCCCCCCATTTGTGCATGGTTAGTGACTAGAATGGGAGTAATTTTGCCTGCTCTGACAATAATTGGTGTTCAGCTGAAGAAAAAGCTTAAATTTGAAATACTAATTTTCAAAACTGGCAGCTTTTCTTCCTATAGAAGATTAGCATTAGCATTATAAAGTAGCCAGTGCATTTCTGTATTTGTAAAATATGTAATTTTCAGAGAGTATAGATATCTATATTAATCTTAAAATATTTCAAATTCAACATAGAATTGTATCAGATTAGGAGAAAAATTATTCATATAGCAAATTTCCATTTGTCCTTATCTTTATAAAATATATTTTATTGTAAGAATGAATTAAATATTAGCAAAGTATTAATGTGAAAATTACTTAACATGTAATAGTGCTGTAAGTGAATAAAACATTATAACTAAGATTTTATTGTTGGAATTTAGCTCTGTCTTATAAAAAAGCAATGAATACATAGAGGCATATCACTTCAGCTTGTCACAGCCTGCTGCTCCAAATTGTTATGATTTAAACAAGGGTGTGACCTTGACATCACCTTTCCCTTTCCATCTAAAATCAGCAGCCAGGAGATGTTGTTAACAGCTGAACATTTATAATCAGTGTTACTTTTGGAAAACAATTCTGGAAGGATCAAAGATACTTACTGCTTTGTACCCAGTTACTGTGTATGATGGAGCTGAGTAATCTTTGACCAATGCTCAGGTTCCCCACATTAAAATCGACTTTGTGTCACAACTCACTCCGGGGGGGGGGGGGGGTTAAATCTCGCATCAAAGTGTAGTATCTGTTCTGCATCATTGCCAGCTGGTGGCAAGTGTGTAGGTTTAGAAGGCTACAACCAACTTTGACAAGCCATCATCACCTAAGGCAAGCTTAATTACCGCTTGGTAATCTTTGACCGGTGGCCCAAGCATACATGCAAAAAAACGACCTTATGTCATATCGCACTCCAGTGAAGAAGTAGGGTAATTAACACCCTTTGTGGTCCAGAGGGCAGTATTAAAGTTTAGTATCTGTGTACTACATGTACACTACTTAAATACTCACTTTCTGCTCTCTGGCCACATCCAGCTAGGCATATTAATCTGCGGTTGATTCCTGGAGTGAATAAATTTTAATTAGCAGACAGTCCCACTTTAACTTTGACTCTGGAGGTGTCATGGTCTAGTTTGCTTGAGATCCAATTATCTGTGGATGATTTGGCAAAGGAGATGGCGACTGTTCAAGTCCAATTGCCATGGCTTTGCCCATGCTAGCTCATAGTGATCCCGTTTAAATGTGATTGAATTCTGCAAAGAAAGTGAAACGTGTACCAGCCCACAGCCAAAACACGCACGTGCTAGCTCACCCATCAGCCTAGATTTGAGCCCACACCAGGTCACAGCTGAACCATTTCTCCTTGGACTATGTTTAATTGCAGCTGATACCTAACCTCTTCAGTTGATGACTTTCCAGCCTGTGCTGTTCCTGCCAATTGCTGACGACCTTCCAGCCTGTGCCTTTCATATCAGCTGTAGACAATATTGCTGCTGACCGATGTCAATATTCAAGCCTGAGCTGATCCTACCAATTACTGCTGACATTCCAGCCTACAGCCTTTTCTGATTTCTGACTGTTTTGCTCATTGTTTTTATCACAATAAAAATTGATGCTGATAAAGTATACATCTTTGCCTCCTTCTCCTCATTGTCTTTGCTGTTTTTGGGGTCAACACTCTTACCATGGCCCTGCAACAAGCTTACCAATATGAGTTTGGATTACTGATTCAAAGAAGAAGTGACTGCTAATATTTGTGCAAAGAAAAAAATACCACAAATTTATTTTATGTTAATAAATAATCCCCTCATTCATAAAAGTTTGATTTTTAGCAATTCTTTAACTAAAGCTGTCTCAAATTTGAACCATTATATTTTGTTATATATAGATGATTGTGAAATCTGTCAATGAATTACACATTTAGAAAATAAAAGTTAATACAGTTTTGATGAAATCTATCATTCTTAAATCAAGAAGTATTAGTAACATTGTTTTTGCATTGTATTCCATTTATAGGTGTGATCTGTTACCACAACAGCTGATAAAATAATGCATCACTTGAGAATTTATGAAAGAAAAAAAAACAGAAGTTTCTGAAAGTCATTATTAGAATATTGAACTTGAAAAATATAGAGGTTGAATTTAGTATCATCATTACCATATTTTATAAACCAGAAGTAATTGTAGAATTTACGCTGGTAATCTTATGACATTCAGAAGTGCACCTTGGAATATATTAATTTCAAGGATTGTTTGGGCTTTTGATATAACTTGTCTGAATATTTGTGATGAGAATAGTGATAGCATAGTGAGAGACTAACAACACTTCATTGGTGGGGAAGGAGTTGCAGGGTGGAATATAATTCATCACTTGCAAGATATTACTATTGTTTATTACACGGTTTCATGAGATCTGTAATTGAAAGAACTTTAAGAATCATAATAACTCATTAATAAATTGTAACATCTACTAATGACAGATATACTTAAAGTTTGAAAAATGAATCAAGTGATGCTTCTAGACTTGAATGAAGACTGATTATTATTAAAATATATAATTAATACAATGATATTCATACATTATAACTTCTATTCATTATATTAAAAAAGAATATGAAAAATAATAGATATTACTATTGGTTAAATACTTATCCTGTATAAAACACAAGTCTATTGATTACTGTGTAGCAAATTATCAATTGAAATTAGTTTCTTTTTTCTTTGAAAATATGGATATTTGATAATGGCTACTGTTCAAAGCTTAAGCTAAATTCAAGTCAACCATATCAACAATATGGCTGTTTAGAAAAGCAACCAGGTGAGCCATGCTACCAACTGCTGTAACTTTCTGTTGAAGTGCCAATCAATATTCACTATCAAGCAGCTAAAATTCTTGTATCCACATCAAACAGGAAATCAGTGGATGATACTAAGTAATATCTAAGCTGGTAAGTGCTTACTCCAGTCCCCAACTAGCTTGGATCATATAAACAAACAGGCCTGAGGCCAGAGCAATGAATATGAGAAATTCTTTCATAACATTGATGCTTCTCATATTGAGAATAGGCTTATTTAAGACATTCTGTCCATCTAACACCCAAACCAATTACCTTCATAATCAATGTATTTATTAATAACTTTTATATAGAGATGGTTATAACAATATAGCTTTTACTTACAACTAATTTTCATAAGGGCTTAAACTATTCATAAGTCAATTTATAAGGAATTAAACAAATGGCTAGGAAGGCAAAATTATGATTAAGTCTAAAAAAAACTGGCAGTTCATTAAAACTGTTCAATATACATAGTTAATAAAGTAAATGTTTTAAATAAATTCTAATACAATAAGACATCTTAATAGGCAATATTTTATACTGTTTAACTATTATTTAGTAAAGAGAGTAATATAATGTGTGTGCATGTGTGTATGCACAAATGATATTTGATATTTAAATAACTTAACATCATAATAAAAATATATGATTAGGCTGAAAGTGTGTTAGGATGATTAATTAAAATCTGGCATAAAAATTTAAATCATGAATACGAATATTGAAAATTTATTAGGAAATTTTGATTTTTTTCTTTAAGGAAAAAAGAGATACCAGAATCAATATTTCTTTAAAATTTTACAAAATAATCAGTACATTCAAAGTTTTAAGACAAGGATAAAGATTTTTGAACACCACTGGTATTAAGAAATATTTGGAATATATTTTCTTATATATATATATATATATATATATATATAGTTATGTATTAATTATACATTGTGACATGGAAATTTTGTATGTTTCGAGATAGATTCTCATCATCAGGCAATGTTGATGTTAGTTGTGCAGATGATTTACATTTAAATGACAAAAACCTTTGGTTTGCTGTGTATGTATGTGGGTGTTTCGTGTGGCTAATCAGATTCATTTTGGGATTTGGCCCCAAAGAATATATACTAACCAACTTTTTCTCTTTTTTCCTTTTTTCCTTTTTCCTTCCTCCCTCATCCTACCCTTCCCATGTTTCTTTTCCCTCCTTAATGGTCATTTTAATCTGCCTTTAACCTGATCTTATCATTTTCCCTTCTTTCCCTTCAGTTTTATTACTTTTGATGTGATATTCTCATTGAGTACCAATTCTATATTTTTTTACCTCACTTATCATTTTTAGTCTGTTTATTTATTTATTGTAAAGTTTTTTTTTTAAATGAAAAGATTTTTTAAACTAAAATATAATTTTTTGGTCTATCTATTTATTTGTTGTAAAGTTTTTTTTATAATAAGAAAGATTTATTTAAAAAAAATAATTCTATGTTCTAATTTATTTTTATAAAGTTCATCAGTGATACATAGCAAACCAAAGGTTTTTGTCATTTAAGTGTAAATCATCTGCACAACTAACATCAACATTGCCTGATGATGAGAATCTATCTCGAAACATACAAAATTTCCATTTTGCAATGTACAATTAATACATAACTATATAATTATATTAAGCTCTATAATACTCATTATCTTGAGCACTGTTTATAATAAGATAAATGCCAGAGCACTCAAAATAAAAATACCTTGAGTCCTCTTCACCTGGAATTATATATATATATTTATTTAAACAATATTTACTTTATTTTGAAGAATAGCATTAATATATGCATTGAGTTATTTACATAAACAGGGTGTGATGGGTAAATTCCACAAAAATGAAAATAACACTGACATCTCATTTTTACAGATATATTTACCAAATTTCACAAAGCTATCATGAAATACTAAAGAATAAATTTATTTTATAAAATTGTCATTGGCTTCAACCAAGGCCTGCACATGACTTTGGAATCTTATGAAACTCTTTTGGAAGATCTCCTTATTTAAGTTGGTGAATGCTGCCATAATCCTTGCCTTCAGTTCATCTTTGGTGTTACAAGAATTTTTATTGATCTTTCACTGAAATGCACCCCACACATAATAATCAAGGGGCTTGCAGTCTGTGGAATTAAGTGTCCAGATGTAAAGGGTGATGTGGCTGCAGAAATTGTCTGACAGCTATGAATAGATTCTTCTGTTTGTATGACATGATGCAGAGTTCTGTTGCCAAACATATGGTCTTCCAGTATTCACCCTCTTGACCCAGAGCATTACTGCCTTCTCAATGCACTTGATGTAGGCCTTTGTGATGAGTTTGAGACCCTCACTAACAAATTTGGTGAGATTTGAACCTGGGTCCCATGGTCAGAATGCTAATTTTATAAATCACTTACATGCCCATTGATACATATATAAGTGTGTGTTTTTCCCAAGTAGAATTAGATAACATATAAATTATTAATTTCACTGTGATATTTTAATCACTTTACCATTCAGCTGCATAATTAATTATTCCAGTTAATTAATCTGACAAATTATAAATCATTAATTAGAAATCTAAAGTGTCTCTTAAAGCTTTTGAAGATAATTCACTAACATAAATTGCTAGGAAATATTTACAAAATTCCTTATTCTATTATTTTGGGTGCATATTGTTATGGATTTATAAATTTAATTTCATTCTTGCTTGATGTTGGTTATCAAACATTAATATTTGAAGGATGTCCTAATTTTAATAGTAATCTAGCTGTTGTAAAATAATTGTGCATAACTTCATACGTGTACCACATTTTAATTTTTCAGTGACTCTCAGTAACTTTCCAGTTTTGTAATTTATAGTCTCTAAACATAATACAATATTATTTAAAATATATATATATAAACTGATTTTTACTAACTATTAATTATAATTTCAGTGATGTACCAGTGTAATGATATTTGATGGATGGAAGAGATGACATATAATTATGTGCAGGCACACGTGTTATTGTTCTTGATTTAACCAGAAGTGAGAGCACATTTTATATTTGGCTCATGTAGCCTTAATGTTGAATAAGGGGGATAAATCCAGTTTTTGAATAACATTTTTCATCAGCTTTAATGTTTATCTTCCTTCTTTGACATTTGCAAAATGTTTTTATCATTTACATAAACAAATAACTTGGCAGGTAGTTTGCTTATAGTTTTAATAAACTCAATTCTTATTAAATAAGAAAATAAATGAAATAAGATAGCACAAAAAATGAGATAAATATATTAAAAATGTGCACAGCATCTGTCATCAAATTTGGGTACAGATTAAATTATCAACTCAGTGATTAAAATATTTTTGTCCAACTATTTACATACCTATATTAAATAATCAAATATTTATTCTTTTAATGTTCTGACTTAGGATTTTGTAAACAGATGTTGATAGAATAGATACTTTTGCATATTTTGAATTTGAAAGCAAGTATCCATTTAAGTTAAAAATAAAAGAAGATAAAATAATGTTTGAACATATTTGTAAATTATTTATTTAAATTTTGAATAGGGAAAATATATTGTTAAATTTTATCATAAGAATCTAATTCTTAATTTTCTATAAACAATTAAATTAAAATAGCTTTAAGCAAATTTTTAAATATTGTTTTATTATGCACATAAATGTACAGTTTAAACTTAGCTTATACTTCTTTACTAATAATTATAACTTGTTTGCATTTTTTTCAGTATAATAGATTAAACATCTTCGTTTTCTTTGGTACATTTCATGCCTCAAAAAGTAAAATAAATTTCAAAACCGTAATAATTTAAAATGTAGATTAATTAATAAATTAATTATTATGAAATTTTTTAAAGCCAGAAGGCTTTATATATATATATATATATATATATATATATATATATTTTCCTTTTGATTTCAAACATACGCACCATAATGGGGGTGCTAGAGGGTGTCGTCAGTGATGTCATCGTGAGGATCACTAGGGGGTTTCGGGTCTTTCAACATCATACCCCCCTCACCGTGCCAACCCGACCAGAGATGATCAGCCTCTGGCCCACCCTAGATAAGCGCTTTCAGACACTGGAAAATTACGTTTAGGCCCGGTACGAAACCTTGCAAATGCCTCCGATTGGCAACAGTCAGAGCCACTTTCCATTTAGAGGTGAACCACACATGAGCTTGTCCAAAACATTAATTTAGATGCAGAATTTTGGGGAATTTTAGCTAACAATTTGGAATCCAGGCACTCTCTCTTTTGATCCATAACCAATTTGCTGTTCTTTCCGTTGTTTCAGCTATGGACTTGAGTGCTTTTCTTTTTTTTTTATTCCCACTATCCCAATATCTGTTAAGGCTTTGCATAAGGACCTTACTGCAAATCCCCTAGTCCCCACTTCTATAGGAGTGCAGCTATCTTTCCAGCCTTTAACCCTGCAACTCTCCAGCAGTTCGTTATATTTTAACTTCTTCCTTTCATGAGCTATATATATATATATATATATATATGCATTTCTATTTCTGGAAGAATTACTGAGAAAACCTGTCCAACATACATTCCATATTGATGTAAGTGAAAAAGCAATAACCTAATGAGTTGCTGCTGTGTTCTATTAACTTCAGTTCAGAGAAATAAATAAATTTATTGTATTTTAATTTTTATCAATTTATTTATAGGTAAAATTATACAAATAGGGAAAAAGTTCCATCAATGTTTAATAACAATTCTTGGAAAAGTCATAAAGTATATATTATAAACTGATTTGAAAAATATAAAAATTAATATAACAGCATTTTTACTCTTGTTGGGGTGTGGATTCTCTTTACTAGATTTCATTTAGTAACAATAAAATTCCTAGATAGCAACCTTAAAGTTGATACTTAGCTACCATAGAAATGTTGATTTTCTAATTTAATTTTTAATATTTGGATTGATTTTTAGGTTATTTATAAAAGCATTAAAATTAACTTTCTCTGATTACAAGTTATTCAATTAGTTTTATAAAGTTAATTTTTATTTGCATATAAAGAGGAAATTAGCTCATCAGTAAGAATTTGTGATAGGTGAAGTTAGGAAATAATTTGCGATTACATAATCTTTCAAATAGTAACTGCCAAGATATAAAATACCATAAATTTATTTATTTAGAATTACTATCCAACTTTTATATTTCAAATATTTGGTATTTATGTTATTTGGATAAAGATAGTACACAAAACATTTAATCAAATGGATGGAGCAGAAACAACTTGATTGTGGTGATTTCATATTTTGATGTTGTTAAGGCAGAAAAAATTTCAAGTCTTAATTAAAAATTAAATAATAGTTAATAAGAAATCTTTATTTTCATTGAATGTAAGAACAATATATTTTTACAAATAAATTATTCCAGATAATGATGTACCTAATTTCTGCTTTATAATCATTATAAGTTAATCCAAACACATGTTAACTTTTTTTGTATCTAATGATTGATAGATAAAGCAAAAACATCATTAATTTTACATGTTACTTTTCCTAATAATTAAAAGTAATTTTACTAGAAAAGTTTAAATATTAAAATGAAGATAATTGGAAAAGTTAAAAAAATGATTTGTAAAAGCATCTGCAAGTTTTTGAACTGTCATCAATGAGTCTTCTCTCAGAAATCCTTGTCCTTATTATGCAATAACAGCTGCCATGAAGATAATTGAATATCCCATCTTCATTACAGAATACTACGATAAGGGTTGGTTGTGTTGATAGGAATGAGAGCTTGACAATCACTCATCATTTCCTCAGGGGACCAAGATGCAATGAGAAAGTGTGATAATATAAGGTTGAAGAATGTTGTCTCTATCACCAAATGTAATTGATTGATGGATGGTTTGTTTCGTTTATTGCTTTCATTTTTATTTCTCTTACTAGCACTGCTGTCCAAAATTTATTTTATCTGCATTTTAAACAATAGTCAAAACCAATTATTAAATCATCTCAACAAAAAATGAATGCTGCGATATTTACATGGTATAAAACATATTGAATCTGTACATATTTACAGTATTTGATATGATTTAATGTTACTTAAAGTAAATGATGGACATGCATTTAGCTATGGTAGAACCACATTCCTCTAACAACTCTACAGTTTTGGCATCTGTCTACTCATCCTTTACCATGACATTCTTGTTACTGAAGTGACAGATGCAAACTGGTAATAAAACTATACAAATAGGGAAAAGTTCTATCAATGTTTAATAACAATTCTCAAAAAATCATAAAGCATATATTATAAAATGAATCAGAGTGATTCAATTTTGAAATGACACTTATGATTATTGGATTGTGTTTTGTAGTTTTATAACATGAATACTTTACTCAGACTAACTTATAGAAAATGGAGGGCTCAAAATTAAGAAATGTAAACACATGCACAAACACACAGAGTTGAGAACATATCTTTTTCTAGTAAAGAAAATTCACTGGATTGTTAAAAGTAAATGAATTTATTTGTATTTTCTATTAAAAAGATTACAAAAATATTTCTTTAAAGTTTACATAGTTTGCAGAGATATAGTGAGGACAAAGTCAAGGGTTTGCATGACAGTGATATTGGAATAAGACTTTAGGGAGTTGATTTTGAAGTCAGTTTTATGTTAACTTGTGGCAACAATATCAAAAAATGGTGAACTTTAACACAATATTAATGACAAGATAGGTTGAAGGCATAGAAAGCAGGAAAGAATGATGTTGGTCAAGGACATATAGAAACATAAGCTCTGATTGTAGGGACAGTAGACGAGCATTGTATGATATTTGTGAACATGTGATGTGAGATGGATTGCCAATCAACTTTATTGTCTTTTTCCATATGTAATCAAGAATTACTAACAATTAAGAAATAGTCCTTCTTATATATGCATGTAATGTACTAAAGTTAGATGACCTGTTTTGTAAGAGGCTAAGAAATTTATTAAGTTTTCTACAGAAACTACAATCCACTTTTCATATATAAGAATATATATGTTTAAGTTTGGTTGTAGCTTGAAAATATAAATTTTACTGTTATTTTCAAAACAGGAAGGTACAAATTATATGTTTTTTCTCTCTTTTCAGTATCTTTAATATTTTACAGACCAGAATCAAAGGAACTATGCATTATTTGATTAGCTTTAATAAACAGAGAGCAATTTAATATTAAGTCAAAAAATGACAGATGGAAAATTAAAGCTTCATTTTTTCTTATTATTTTTTAGTTGATATCATTTCAGTCCCCAATCAGCAATTTTAAAACAAGATTAAAAAAAATTCATTTGTAATTCAAATATGAAAATTATGAATATCATCATCATCTAAACCATAGATAAATTTTTATACTTTTCTTATGAATGTTTTGAAAAGGAAATATAACTGTAATTATAAAGTGGATATTTTGTTTTATAAACTTGGACAGTTATATATATAATTTCCTGCTCCTTTCTCTGTTTTGAAAATGAATATGATTTTTTAATGTTTGCATGTGCTATGTGAAAATTATGCTTTTCTAATGTTATTTTTAAAAGCACATAAATGCATTCTCAACTCTAAATTTACCTATTTAGAATTTTTAGTTATCAATAATAGAAATTGAATATTCTGCTTTATTGTTTTTGTCAATATACAAATATATCAAAATCTCAAATTGTTAATTAACAGGCAAATGAGGATTAGTCATTTATTTCAACTCCTGTACAGTTTTCTGATATAACTAATGAACTGAATGGATAAAGGGTTTCTCATATTTTTATTAAAAATCATTATCAATTAATCATTTAAGTCTTGTAATTAGCTCACACCAAAGAAGTTAAGAGATTTCTTTTAAAATAAAAAAAGAAGTGAAACAAATATTAGAGATTTTATAGGTATATAATTTTTGTTAATTGGTTTTTCAGTTGCATGTGGTAAGCTTGCATTGTTTTTTGAAAATAATTAATGAATCTCTTTAAATTAATTTATTGAAGAGAACAATATTCCAAACAGACAAGCTGAAAAAGATCATGGATAATATCTTTAAGAAAGAATTTAGTACAGACTAAATACAGAATGTTAAATTATACAGTCAGAAACATAGTCCAAATCCAACCATGAAGGCAAATTTGAAATTATCTGAATGATAAAAATGATGAAAAAGCTAAAAAATACATGAAAAGAGTTGGTTGTAAAACGTTCTATTAGACAATTTGTCAAGTAGTTATGTTTGAAAACATTCCTATTTGTAGATGTATGCATATAAGAACATAGTGTGTTTTGCAATATCTTAAAAGAAAAGTGATAAGAATAAAAAAATAAAGAAAATTCTCTAGGCCAATACAAGGTAACTATAAATCAATTATGACAAGTCTAGGATACATCATTAATCTTTATTGGCCTGTATGTAGAAAGAGAAATAGATAAAAGGAAAATATGAAGAAAGACATAGATAAAATCAGACTTAGCTTTTATAAGTGTCAGAGCTCCCAATTTTAAGCCAGTTAATGCTGTCCATCATCACTTTTGTGACTTGGATATATTTTTCTTTAGTTACAAGAACATATTTTTTATGTGAATTTGCTATGGGCAGCTATATGTCTAAATATTTGGATAGTGATAATGATTACAATTGAACTAATGTCACTGTAAGATTCTTCTTCTTCTATGTGCCCTGTCCTTTCAGGACGTAGGCGATCATGGTTCTCCATGTCTCCCTATCCCTTGTGGCTCTTAGTATGTTTGCTCCTGTTGCTCCTGACAAGCCCCGTTCCGTCATCCACCTGATCAGACCCTGTAAATATGTTATCCACTGCCTTCTTCTGTCTCTCCTTCCTTCTATCTGACCAGTCAGTATCAGGTTCTCCAGGCTCTCCTTCCTCATTGCATGTCCCAGGAACTTCAGTTGTCTCTTCCTGATGCTCAGTATCAATTTCCTTTTTGTTGCCATTCTTTCCAACACCTCATCGTTGCTTGCATGCTCAGTCCACGATATCCGTAGCATCCTTCTGTAGAACCACATTTCGGCCGCTTCTAGTTTTGTCCTCATTTTCGATGATATTGTCCAGCATTCACTGCCATATTGAAGAACTGACATCACGTAGCAGTCCAGCACTCTTTTCTTTGTTTCTATTGAGATTTTCCTGTGTGTTAGTATTTTGCTCATCTTCTGGAACGCGTCCTTTGCCATGCCAATTCACCTTCGGATCTCCATGTTGCACTTTCCATCTCCTGTTAGAACACTTCCTAGGTACTTCAATTTTTGTACTTGCTTGATTCTGTTATCTCCCACCTGTATTTGGCATTTTGGGTTGTATCTTTTGCTGATGACCATGCACTCAGTTTTCTTAAAGTTTATTTGTAGTCCCTTTTTGTCACTCTCCACTGAAGATTATGGTGTAGATTATTTATCATAACTTTAGAAAAAGGGAAAAAGAGATTTTATTTAAAAATAGAGAAGTCAAAGAGCACAAATGAACAAATTGCTTTAGACACAGATGAAAGAATATAAAAAAGAACAAATTGAAGTCAGCCACCTGTTCAATATAAAGTATACACACATTCATAGTGATATATGTGTGTAGATGTATATTAAAGGACAACACAAGACATTTCAGAAGCAGCCTCTAAGAAGATGGAGAAAAAATAAATAGAGAGGAAAGCTAAGTGGGCACATGAAACTGAATTAGAACCAAGAGAAGATAGCAAGAGCTTCAAGTATACTTGTTAATATAACTGGTAAAATTCTAGAACACTTTTCTTAATAAGTAACAACAGGGGTCTATAAACTGAGACAGGCTATTAATGGGTTTAGACAACAAGTAGAGTTTTTCAAGCAGTTGTGCTAAGTGCCAACTCTAAAAGATTTTCTGTATATATCCTTTGGATAGTATTTTTATAATGTTATATAAACACTAAAAAGTTATTTGTGATTCTTTGCTATTATTAGTTTCAAGTGATATATTTTACTACATGCAGAATATAATGATTTTATAAAAGATTTTCAAGATGAAGAAAACAAATATTTATTGACTATATATTATTTCCTTCAAGTAATATTTGACTAGGTTTGCTTTAGAAAATCTTAACTTAAAAATTATTGATAGCTTCTTCTAGACTTGCTATTTAATCTGATAAATTAAAAGGTTTGTCATTCAGCAATAATGGGAAAATTCTCAATTTCATTCATATTTGTGCATACATATTTTCCTTTTATCTATATACTCACATCTCTCTCTCTCTCTCTATTAGTCTCTTTCTCTATTTGTATACATGTAAATTATCTTTATTAATGTGTTTATAACTTTATATAAACATACATATATGCATGTGAGTTATTATATATGAGCAAATATATCAATAGGCATGTCTGTAACCAAGAGTTGCTCAAAAACTAACATTGATAAAAACTATTGTAAAATCTAAAAAAATCAATACACTTTTTTTTAATCATCTTCCTAGATAGGGGTTTATATAATTCTATTAGTGTGTGTGAATTGTCATTCTGTCAGATGTAAAGAACCCCTTGTAGTCATGAAGACAACACTGTGCTTTAAGCATTTTTAGATGACATGAACAAAAACTCATTTATCTACATTGATTGAAATGGTCTTTAATTACTACTTCAATGCACTACAGTGAAATACTCATGAAAGGCTCCAACAATGCTTTAACAAATGGAACAAATGATTTCTTGTGTTCAGATTTCTTAAGCTTTCATAATTACGCTTGAAAAGTTTTCCTGGCAAGTCAACAATGTTAGTAAAATAATCAGTCAATATATTTGAAAGAGTTTCAGTTGCAGAGAAAAAGTAAGATTTTAAAAAAGTGAAAGTAGAAATGAGTTAAAGAGTTAATAACAAATGCTGCTGTAGGAATGGAATTTGAATGTGTGAGTAAAATGAAACAGAAAGTAAGGAGGAAAATATAGGAAAAACTAATGATGGGAAAGAGAATTTAAGTGGGAAGGAGAAATGTTTGACAAGTCAAATACAGAAAAGGTATAAAAAAGTTAAAGTCAATTTTAACAGTAGCTTGCTCTTGTTGTTTTGCAAATTGAGAGTAAAGAGAAAAATTCTACACATGGATTTTTGAGTCAAGCTGAGCCAGCCTGAATAGGATTGAACTCAACTGAGCAGTGCAATAGTTTTTTTTTAATTGCTTCTTCCTTAGAAAAAAGGCTTTTGATATTGTTAGGGAGAATAACTGGAATTTGTGTTTAGATAAAATAATGTGCATGCATGTGTGAATGACTGTGGTTTGGGAAAGAAGCAAAGTATGAGTGAAAGAGAGTGAATCATTGTGGTGACAAGAGAAGAAAAAGCAGAGAAAAGAAATAAAAAGGAAGGTTCAGGAAAATAGAGAAATAAAAGTATCAGTAGTATGAGTGAAAGAAGATAAAAAGTAAAAATAGTGATGCAAATAGAAGAGAAAGCATAAAAAATAGGTAAAAAGTAGGAAGATGAAAATAAAAAATATAAAGAGAAGATAAAAGACAAGCCAAAAAACAGTGAGGGAGAAGTGACTACAAGGAAAAGCTTTCTAGTCATTGCAAAATGAATGCATTTTGCTTGAGAAGAAAATCTATAAAAAATATTTAAGAAATTAGAAATAAAGATAGTGAGAGAAAAATAGCAAACTGAAAAGAGAGACAAACTGAGAGAATAATGGAGAGAAGCAGAAGAGAAAATAACATTATATTTGAAGGTGATGCTCTGGTTTTTCTCGGGAAGTAAAATAGATGTGGATAAATATTATGGGACAAGCACCGCTACAAGCTCTTTGGTAAATGTAAGCAAAAGAAGAGACAGAAAAATGTCTAAGTTTAACAGCATTTTAAATGAACTGGAAATAATTGTTTGTTCCCTTTTTCTGTTAGAGATCTCTTCACATTGCTCACTTGACAAAATAATGGCTCTAGCACAATCGGTTGGCAGACAATGTCATATCATTGAAGTCTTCATGAACTCACACACTGATCTAAATCTTTGCAGGAAGGAAACACTGAAGTCAGAATCTTTGACTCATGAAATTTTCCACTCCATTTCTTCTTATTTTCTTGCTCTTTCTTTTTATTTTTGTTTTGCTGCAAGATTATCATTTTCCCATGTTCTTTCCATCACATAATGATAATGCACAAACATATATTCTTAGGCTGCATTTAAAGAAAATCCTGATACCCTCTTAATTTTTTTTTCTGCTGGTCTTTGTAAAGAAGATAGAGATGTGTATCCTGGGCATAAAAATAATCGCCAAAGTCATCTTCATTTTTTTCTGACATAACATTTTTATGAGGTAGTTTTAAAACATGGAATCCACTGTAAGTAAGCAGTCACTGACAGATTATTAAAAGAAAAATAATATTACTTTTAAAAAACAACACAATTGAACTTTATCATTATTTAGCAGAGAAAAGGCATTTGGTACAATTGAAACTTTAAAATAGGGAAAAGGACATTTTGATTCTTTATAAAACAAGACAAATACTTCATTATTCATAAGAAGGTTTTTTGCTGAAAGTGAGTACAAGTATTGAGGAAGAAGATGAGGATATTCAAATAAAATAAATGATTAAATAAAAAGATGTTTTCTGGAAATTGTGTATTAGACTCTTTGTACAGTGCATATTGATTTTTAAAATGTATATTTCTAGCAAAGACATCAAAATAACATAAAATGTATTTAAATCATTCTATTATTCTTGCACTTTTTCAATTTAAAAACATTTTTTATGAAAATTGGGATTTTAATAAAAAACATGTTGAGGATAAAAAGAAAGGATGAAGACTTTAAAACAGTATTTTTAACAATTGAATTACTTTAACTCTTGGGGTAAAGTTGCATATTAAATGTTAAAAAGGCATAAAATAAAATGGAACATTTATTTTATTAAATAATGTTTTATTTAAAGATAGGACCTTACATACTTATAATAACTAAGGACATATCTGGGATAGAAAATAAAAAAAAGAACTGGAGAAAAGCAAGTGTTAATATATAATTATATTATTTGATAAAGTGCATGCATACACACACAAAAATGCATACACATGCATTGTTTTAGTTGAAAAATGAAATAGCACTAGATACCTTTAATTTTATTAGATAGTTATTGATAGATTCCAACTTGTAATATATACTTTATCTTTAAACAAAAATTAGGGAAGATACAGTGCCGTTATACTCATTATTCAAATATTAACAAAAGCTAAAAAATAGATTAGCCAATAGCAACTATCTGCAGCAGAAATTCTCAGCTTCAATCACTTTCCCACAACTGTAACATTGCTTCTTTGTACCTTTTCTATAAATATTTTCATGGTAAACATTCTGATGAGCATTCTGCTTTGTAATTAGAGTTTATGGATTTAAGTGTAGTATTAGATTGGCAGTAACATCTCATCCTTTTACAGTTGAAATGCTTAAATGTTCTATACAAGTAGTTTTTTTCTCTTACACTTGTTGCTTGTGAAACTCTTTTCTGGTTTTTTGTTTTCCAGTCAACTTTGATCTTCAAAAATTTAAATGCAATGTCAATTGCTATTTTCTGTCTTCTTAATTCCTGTTCTCTCTCCTTAATAATGTTTTCTTTTGCTCTTATTCTCTCACACTCAGTAATCCCCTTGTGTCTTCATGGCTTTATTACCTTGCTTAGGTTAAATGATACCCTCCACCCACCTCCATAAAAAACAACAACAAAAAAAAAACCTTCTGTGAGTGTTATAGACAATGACATAGCATGTATAATAATATTCTGAATAAAACAAAGATGAAGATGTTGGTGATGTGTAAACTGCTGTATATTACAAATTATTAAGTGGGTTGCATCAGCATTAAACTTATTAACACCCAAAGAAATATGTAGACCATTATAATGCCAATAAGAGTAGAAAGATGACTTTTTTGGTGGGGTAGCTCAAATTGACTCACCTTGACAAAACTGATAATATAATATATATTACTGCAATAATAGTAATATTAATGTTAAAAAATGGTAACTAATTGGTATTTTTAAAGTTAATTTGTGAGACTATTTATATATTTACTGTTGACTGCATATCTTAAACTATATCTGTTAATACCTTTTATATTGTAAATTTAATGATTTATAGAAATATTTATTGATTTTTAGTGAAGTATTTGTTTACAACTGAATGTTCTCTCTGTTACAAACTAAAGGAGAACTTGATGAATTGAAAATTACCTGCTTCATACTAGCATTTTAATTAGAGATTTCATGCTTTCTAGTCAAATATTTGAACTATTGTTGTTTTTCTTGAGATTGACAGAATCAGCTATGAGATTTTAAGGGTACTTTGAACTTTGGGTATGAGAGAGACAAAGGAAAATGTTAGGGTGCGAAAGTCATATCAAAGAAGAGATATTTGTTTGACTGAAATGCAATATTTGTAATTGCTTGCAACAACAGATGAGAGTTGAGGTCAGAGCAATAGTGAACTGTCAATTTTACAGTCAAGTATGAAAAAATCCTTCCAAAGTCAGAACAGAACAAAGAATCATATGGATTCTTTCAATGAAAGCAAAAGATAACAGATTTGAACAGGCCATTAGTAAGCCTCGTAATGGTAAATTATTACCAGCCATTACAGGAAATGAAAAAAGGATAAAAAATAAAGTGTGTGTGTGTGTGTGTGTGTGTGTGTTTGTTTGTGTGTGCATGTGTGTGTGTGAGAGAGAGATGGGTTTTCTTGTTTTCATGTTATAAAAAATATTTTTGAAAGTTTCAAAAATAGATAACTAAAGTGGAAGATGTGGTGCTAACATGTTTTTAACATATTGCTGGAATGAAAAGGGGAGAGAGTCATCAGAAGATATTTTTTTTGAGTCAACATCAAGTGACACAGCAAGCAGTGGAGCTTGAAATAAGCATACAAATAATCTTGCCAAACGGGAAGATGGGATATTAATCTCTTAGCCATATTCAGAGAAGAATAGCATTTAATGGATCAAGATAACCTTGAAAATTTATCACAATAATGATTTTGTGACAATGAACTTCAAAGAATATTCCTTGTAATTACATCAAGTTGCAACTGCAAGTCGAGATTCTAATGAGCTCTCAGACAGCCATCTTAGACTGATTCATTTGCTTATTTGTCGTTTTTTATATTTTTTTTGTGAAAACATACATGCATACACTCATACACACACAAATCACTCTCTCTCTTTCTCTCTCTCTCTCTCTATATATATATGGCTGTGTAGCTTTTTGTAAGTATTTATATATACATATGTATGTATGTACATGTATCTGTATATATATATATATATATATATATATATATATATATATATATAAACCTTTTACTTATATTAATTTTATATATATATATATATATATATATATATATATATATAACCAATTACATTTCAGATGTACAGTATCTGACCACTACTTTAAGAGTTTCATGCATTTACAGTCATCCGGCAGTTGGCAGCTGTAGTGCAAAAATGGGAACATTTATTCCCCAGGCGAAACTGTATGTTTGAAATTAAATTTTGTAATATTGAAAAGCTTTGTCATTTTATATGGCTTTGAGCACGTTTTCTTTCTGATGTGCAATCACAGTAGAATCGTTTGAGAGCTAGAGATGCTTATTTCTATGCATATATATAAATGTTTATATGTGTATTTGTACCTGCATATTTGTAAAACATAAAAGAGAAATAGACATTTAAACATAATTATCTATCTAGTTACACATTTGTATAAATATATAAAATTATTTGACTGGTGTTTTTATTACTTCTTCAGTACAGAATTGTATCAAGTCATTCAGGTTTGTTGGCTTATGTTCATAAAAAACAATTTTCAATTTATGACAGAAATATTTGATTTGTCAGGTAATTATGAAGACCATTACAATACCCTATCTTTTTAGAGCATCTTGAATGTTTGAATTATGTTTTCTGTATTTGACTCAGAAGATAAATTGCCTACCAGGTCTAACCTGAGTAGCAAAGGCTGAAAGACTTTATTTTAAATAATTGACTGATATTTGAGTGAAACCATTTTCTTATCATTCCTGGTGAATTTCCTAGTATATATCATGCAAAACCAACAACATAAAATTATGTAACGTTACTAGATATTAAATATTAAAACTTCATTTTTTGTTTTATATAACCAAACAACAATATCCCACTTGTCATTTGACTGATCTCAAAAAGATTGTAATGAATGCTGAATTAAATTTTAAATGTTTTATTCAGCATTCATTACAATCTTTTTGATATACAGCCTATCTGTTAAATCCTTGTTGCTTCAATGTCTTATAAATTGTTGAGACATTTATATTTGCTCCAGTATTTTTCAGATCTAGATATCCTTTATGCAAAATTTCAGGATGACCAAAACTTCTCTAGTTGAGTTTAAGTGTTGAAATTTTCCTTGGATAACTTAATCTTACACACGTTGATATGCCATCAATTTCATTCTATTTATAAATGAGAGATAAGACAGTAGAATATAGTATGTCAAACCAATTAGAAATTTTTTTATAGCCTTCCTTTGGCTGATAGCCTCAGTCAATTTATTTCTGATGTTCTGGAACTGCTCTTTGGTTTTTATCATATTTCAAAAAAACAAATGGACATTATGTGTAAAATAATTTTATATAGACCTTTTAAAGTTATGTTGAGTATTGTAATTTAGTGGCAAATTTATTTTTTATTGAAAAAGTTGTTACTGCTAATTGTGAAAATAAAATAATTAGTTATTTTTATTCTCTCTTATTTAGGATCAGTTCATAATAAATCAGAAAAAAATATGAAAAATAATCTTGTGTTTTTGTCTCTTAAATGTACATGGAATTCTAAACACCTGAAATTCTCATTTTAAATATTTATATTTAGGCAAAATTCCTTCCCACCAACCATCCACTCTGGTTCTTTTGTAATTTTCATTCAGTAAGATGACAATAATGACATTTATTCCTACCCTTTACTTTCAATTTTAAAATTTTTAATATGAAAATTAATTGTTCATAATGAATACTGATGATTTATTATAAAATCTTAGAACTGTCTGATTAAGTAAATAATAATTGAAACTTGTACCAGTTAATTCTTAAAGGAAAACCACGTTAAGTCAAAAAGTAAATCTTTTTTCTTAATAGACAATAATATTTCCAGAAAAATCATGGAACTACAATTATCAATTATTAGCTTGTAATTTGCATTATTTTGCATAATGATGGATTTATGAATAATTTTTTTTGTATATTTTATTTAGCCAAAGTTTTTTTAAATTTTCTATAGAGCAGAAAAATGGAAACTAGAAAAATGTTAACAGAAAAGAATTCATTTTTATTTTCATCTTTTAATTTACAAATTTTCATATTAAATAAGTCTTTTTAAGCATTTCTTCTCTGAATTCAAAGTAATATATGGTTACAATTAATAAATCATTTTTTTATTATTATCTTAACTGTTGGATTAAAAATATTGGTATTCTATATAAGAAAACTTATTGTTTATAATAGAAAAATATTCTACATTATTTCAAATATAAAATGATCTTAATAAAATTGAAATTTTTATTAAAAATTTCTCATTATTATCCTTTGACAAGTTTGGGATATTAACACTTAATAGTGCTAATATATAGCAAATTATAGAGAAAATATTTTTGTTATATTTATTTTGGAGAAGGAAGAAAATAATAGTTGTGTAGTTTTATGAATATTTTAAAGATGTTAATTTTCATCTGAACATAAGAGTTATGTGAAATTGAATATTTGTTTATATGAGTAAAAATGATGTGCTTACATTAAATATTTAGATTCATATGAACAAACCTATCCCACATTTATCATAGGGAAATATAGAATAGATACAAGTTGATCCTGAATGCTTGCTGTATAGTAGTGGTTAACAACCTAGTTACATTAATTATGGCTAATGTAATAAATTTGATTTTCACTGAATAACCTAATATTATAGCTTTCTGTCAGACTGAGCTGAACTTAATATCCAATACACTTTGAATTTTTGTCTATGTATAAACAGGAATGATTTTGTATGAAAGAAAAGAAAGTATGAAAATTATTTTGAAACAAAGTAGTTAATCATGCAGTTACACCAATAAATAAGCATTTTACATTTTATATATCACATTAAATATTCAATATATTCAATGATGAATATAAATATAGATTATTGGAAAAAAAAGTAATGTTATGTAATGATTTGTATTTTAGGGTATTTCATTTAAATAAAACATAGCCTTGTTAATTAAAAAATAATAAAAAGATATAAAACAATGGAAACTGTTTTTTCTATGAATTTCAGATTTTTCATCAAGAATTTCAATTTAATGCACCTGCTTCTGGTTATATTTCTATGTTTTTGGGTGAAGTACTAAAGAGATCCTAGGTTTGATAATCATCTTTACATTATCTCTTACAGACACAAAAGTTGCTTAATTTCTTAAAGTTACAAAAAATGGCTAACAAAAAATAAAGTGAAAAAAATATTACTTCAAATTTTAAAAAAATGTTTGCATATTCATTAGCCAAAGTTGATATCTTAGCCACTAATTTAAGCATGTATAATATCGTAACTAAATTAAGTTACTGAATACAAGTAAAAAAACAAAACAAAACAAATGTTTAATCAATTTTTCAAACCCAAAAATAATAAAACCAGTTTTTATTATTTTCAGTATTGTCACTATAAAATGAATTAATAAGATTTTTAAAACACTTTTCAGCTGCAGGGAATCAACTGTATGCTTCAACATGAATAAAAATGAAATTTTAAAATATCAAATCAGTTTCAGTTCTACATTATAAATTTGTCTTGTATGTTATGACAAATAATTTAAAATTTTGTTAATATATGATAATCAACTCTATATTTTTTTGATAGAATTTTTGTACTCTTAATCATGATTTTACAAAAGATCTAAGATTTATAAAAAAAAGGTTTTTAAAATAATACTTATCTAACTTTATGTGATACATTTTATTTCAGGGTATAATATTTTTATAGGAGTTTACTACATTTGATAATTTTTCACACAGTCTTGCATTTTTTCTTATTTGTCTAACATTGATGGTTATACATTTTTCTTTATTTGTCCATATTAAACAATATTTAAAACTCTTTTAGAGCCGAAAAATAATGCAACATTTGTACATGCATATGGCATAGATTGAAGCTTATAGTTTCTAATCAAATGCTTTTATTCTTGTTTAAAAAAATCTTAAAAAATATTTATTAACCTTACATTAGAAATTATTTAAAAGCTTTTTTGTTTTCATAGATACATATATAGATATATCAGTATATATGCCAATATATATATATATATATATATATATATATATATATATATGCCCTAAAGATTAATCCAAGTTGTCAGATGTAGATGTATAGCTGTGTTTTTAAGAAACTCTGATAGTGTTTTTATGCGAGATTGTATTCTATACAAAATGAGAGAGAGAGAGAGAGAGAGAGAGAGAGAGAGAGAGAGAGAGAGAGAGAGAGAGAGAGAGAGAGAGAGAGAGAGATCCATCCACTATGCATCAATCATTATGTTTGGTGAGTCACTGCAGCAGGTGACAACTCTTACCATATTCAGGTGCTTCTCCTACAACCTTTGCTTCTCACCCACCCTTGCTGTACAGTGAGCAATTTTCTATCCAAAGTAGACTCTAGCATGCAGTTTAATTGCATACAAGTACTACAGTGTCTAGAGAAGACACAGTTATACTTTGCTTTATTTCATCTAGTTGCAGGGACAATTTCTTTAGGATTGTTAACACATCACCTATACTTTGTAAGGAAAAGAATATAACATGGTAACATAAATGAAAGTGCACTCTACCTCAATTGAGATTTTCTGTTTCTGAAACATCTTACAGTAATTCATAACAGGAATTATATATAGTGCTTCATATACCCCAGAAAAAATAGAAAAAGAAGCCATAGAAATTTCTGCACATACCATAATGAAATTGAATTTCTGGTATAACTTTTTTTTTTTATGACAGACACAACATTGAAATTACATTAGTCTGATTTATTTAGTGAGTTAAGAAGAATCATGTTGTTATTGTTAGTAAATCATATTTGAAAATAGTGTTTTTCCTTCATGATTAATATTCAAATTCTCTGGCAACAAGTTGTTTCATGTATCTTGCTTTGTGCCACTCACAATGCTGTGTAAACTTGCACTGGGTGTTATAGCTCAGGTGGTAAAGGTATCACTTTCAACATAGAAATTGGCATCTAGCTCTTTATATCCCAATCTTTGAGAAAATTAATTTTTGGTGTTGCTAGAGTAATATAACTAATGTATAAATGGTGTTAGATGAATGCATGTACCTCTATAATTAAAAGCTCAGAAATGTTTTGACTGGTTAATTCTCTGGCTCTCTTCTGGTAGAATTTTATCTTGTGCTATATCTGTTAATTGTGGTGCACCATGAAGTATTTATTTACATATTTCAACTATAAAATGATTCATTTGAAATATACTTAAAAAAAACAGCAACAAAATAAGAAGAAAAAGAAGGATAGTCCCCAAATATTTTATCAACAATTCATCCCAAATATAAAAAAAAAATTGTACCAAATTTCTGATGTTCATTTCTAGTACTGGCTTCATGAAAAAAGATTGAGTAAATTAAAGAAAAAGGGAAAAATAAAAAAATAATTGAGTAAACTAATAGGTAAAAGACGTTTATAATTTATCATCATTTTGGTAAAATATTTAACTTTTTATGTTTCACAAATGAAGCTACTGTTAAATATACTAAATCTAACAGAAACTCTAACCTGCAATCCGGGTTATCTAGAGTGTGAAAAACATAATTCTAATTGACAATGCATAAATTTCTAATGAATCTTTTTTTGAATATAAAAAGCAGTAGAATTACATTGCTGAAATACTTTTATGAATGTCAGTACCACAAATTTTATTTCAGCACAGTCATTAAAAGCAGCAGTTTTGAAAACCAAATTTTAAGGCATCCCTCTATAGATTTAACCTCTGATATTTTCATGAAGATGGCTTTATGCCAGATTAGGTAGAATCAATTATAAAGCAATATTTATAATTCTGCTTTTAAGTTTTAACTGATGCAAGTATCTCTGTTTGTTCTCATGATTATACTGATGATAATCATATCAAATTGCAATTTGTAATATTGATCAGTTTAATTTTAACAATTTTGTTAAGGTGACATTGATTCTACTTTTGCTTAGATGGAGAGCTAAGCATTTTCTGATTAATTTTTTTAAGTGTAGCTTATTAGATATATTAGATGTGCAACAGGAGTGGTGTATGTGAACATTGGTTCTTAATAATGTTAATAAGAATGACAACTCCTTTTCTCATGTTGATTTTACTTAAGCAGATAGTGAGAAATAATAATCAAACTTATTTCTTGAGATGAACCAAATTAGAATCTCATTTATAGCATTTATTTTTTGTATGCCATATTTATGGGTTAAAGGTTGTTTTGTCATGGTGAATATCTAATGGGATTACAAACCAACTAATGAAAAAGAAATTCTTTTCACTCTACATCAATGAAAGCACAAAGCAATTTGATTTCAAGGGGCTTTGTTGACTATCAGCAAACTGACAATGGTCTAAATACTGGTGTTGTACAACCTTATTTATTGTTTGGTGTTATCTGATGACACTTAAATCATTTGATAACCAATATATGATCCAACCATTTTTTACTCATATTTCTTACAATATGACTTATATCAGTGAAATTTGATTGTATGTAATAAAATCATTTAGAAATTCTTAAAATTCATCATAAATTCTGAAAATTTACTACATAAAAACCAACAATTACTGTTAAGTTGTGGAAATGAAGCCAAATATTAAATTCATAATGAACGTTTTGTTAGAATAATTCATCTTACCTTGTAACAGTAAATAAAAGGAAACTTACCTACAAAAGAAGAAAAAACACCATTATTATTAAAAGAAGTGTTGAGGCATCAATTTAATTCCTGAAAGTATTGTCAGGATAATAATTCAAGAGAACACAAGTAAAAAACTGAAAAAGAAAGTGAAGAGAAAATTTTAAATATTCATCTACTCATATATTACACACCATTAAAAAATGTCAGCTTCATGTAATATTAATACAATGTTTTATATGTGTGGAATGATTTGTCTTTGGGTGAACAGAAATTTATTGCACACATTAATATTTGATTATATTGCTTTTTATGCTTGTTTCTATCACAGTATTTTTTTTTTTTTGTAAAGAAAACTAAATATGGAGTTTTGGGTAATTCAGTGGTTTTAAGTACAGCCAGATAAATATTGTTTTGAAGTAGAACTGGAGAATGGGGCAAATTAAAACAGGTTTATCTTATATATATATATATATATATATATATATATATATATATTACGAGTGTTAACTTAGTACAAGGCTTACAAGTCACTCAAGATAGATAGCTATTGAATAATAAGAATGGAAGAGGAGGAAGTAGGAAGTGAAGTGTATGAGGGTATAGAGGATAGATAACAGTTGATCATAGACTGCAAGTGGATACGATTGTAATGTTTGGGGAGCATACATGCAAGATTCTGTTTCAAAAAGTAGCAGATCTTGGGAACCTGTCTGGATGGAACTTCCTCCTTACAAACTGAATAGAGAGAAAATAAGGGTGATTCATCCCCATGAACATAACAGTCTGTTTTAGCTGTAAAGGTCTGAACTGGTGGCACTCATAAAAAGCTTCACTTTTTATGAGTGGCACTCATAAAAAGTGGAGCTCATCTGAATATTCTCTATAGAAATAATGTTAGAGTAATGATATGCTTGTGATGTTGCGTGTGTAGAAAAAAGGCTTCAGAATAGAAAAAAATTCATCCCTATAAAACTGTGTAAATGGCCTTGAACTCTGTCAAGGCTGGAAAGTGAAAGTTGGTCAGCTCCATTCTAGATATGGCAACAATATTACAATTTTGGTTTGATTTAACTCATAAATATAAATCATGTCAAAAGGAATTAGGTATTTTCCTGAGTATGACAAGCAGTTGACTATCTTTTCAGCATCTTTAGTGAAAGATCAAATATATATATAAAGTCAACTTGAACTATGGAGTCCCAATAAACATTCAAAACAAGGAGCCTCACCGAGAGTGCAACCACACATCATTATGAGAGAAAATTCAAGGTTTGCTTGTTGTTAAAGAAATGATACTGGCTCAGTTTTTGAGATATTGAAAGTTACAAGCTAGTTCAGAGGAAAAGTCAGCTGACAGGCTCTGATCATCTTGATTTTTGGAGGTGCACCTATAAACTGTGGTATTATCTATGTAGATATTTATGAACAGTCTGAGAATATTCCAAGACAGATCATTAATATAAAGCAGAAACTGGGTTGGACTAAGGAGAGAGCCTTGAGGAACACTTTCATTGATCTTGTGAGCTTCAGATGCATGGCCATTAGCAATGACCTTCATAGACCACCTGCAAGTAATGGCATTGCAATTTTTTAATCAGATTTATCTCAAGAAAAGCAGTGTATTCACAAAGTGTGTGAAAGAATTAGAAAATAAAGACATTATTAAGGAGAAAGAGCAGTAGAAGCGTAATCAGGAAGATAGATAATGATTGACATTACACTTAAATTTTTGAAGATTAAAGTTAGCTGGAAAGCATACAGCTAGAAGTGAGTTCAAGTGAGAAGTGTGAGAAAAGAAACTGTGAGCATAGAACTTATGGTTACATCTAGCCAATTCAACTGAGACATTATTGCCACTCTATCTTAAACACATAAAGTCTAGGTACCATTGTGAAGAGCTCATCTGAACAATTACCATGGAAATATTTATAAAAAGACCCAAGAATGCAACTTTACAGCATTGGGAAAGTAACTGAAGCCAGGATGCCAGGTCAGAACCAATAATATTGCTGGTTCCTTTTTGGATTTTATCAATAATCTCCAATGGATTCAATATTGTCATTCCAATAGTTTCAATATAGTCTTTTCACTTTATGTCAACAGAGAATGTTAACCTGAGAAGGAAGGCACAATGAGTCAATTTCCTGGAGGTTAGCATCAGCCCTGCTGCTGGAAGGTTAAAAAAGAGTCTTTCAGATGATTAATAAGAGCAGTTTTGTTTTGGAGGTGTTAAAATTAACAAGCCATTTTTTCTCCCAATTAAGTAAAAACTGTAGTTTGTTTTTGACATGAGCAACCAATTTAACCTTATTGATCTAGCAGACTTACTTCTGAGACAGGAGTAAATGGTTCTGTCATCAGTTTATATACCAAGTTGAAATCTGATGCCATCAAGAAGGTTGTTAATGAAAATTAAAAACAAGTTAGGACCAAGTATAGAGCTTTGAAGGAAACTTGCATTAGTACAAAAGGATCTAGAAGAGTGGCCATTCAGGATAACATTTATTTTGTGATTAGATAGGAATGACTGAATAATTATGAAGTCTTCCAGTGAGAGTATAGCTGGATAGCTTCTGTGGGAACTTCCAATGCTACACCTTCTCAAAAGCCTTTGAGGTGTCTAAGGCAAAATGCTCTTGACTTGAATTCTTGGAGGTTGAGTTCTAGGGCAAGAGCAATTTCAATTTAGTTAGAGGTAATTTTGAAATCTACTTGTACTTTATTTATGACTTATCCTTAAATTAATAAAAAGCTAGAAATGAATTAACATAAGTTATAAGATAATATTTTCAACTTTCTCAGAAAATTATCATTTAAGTTATCAACTAACTATTAATATAAAAAAGCATAAAATTTTAACAACATTGTTTTATTCTAGTATTTTGGTAATTATTATGTTTATCTCATTCTAACAGGTATTTAAATGAGTATTAAGACCAAAATTTAACCGTTTGCAATACTCTTAGCTAGAGTAGCAGTTGTCAGTGTGAAAACAGAATTGGTGAGCTGAGTTTATATTCTAGCTAAGTCTGTTCTGTTAGCTTTGGAATAATGTCCTTGATGAAGGCTTGACTCTATCTCTTTTTCCCTTAGACAAATTGTACTTGTGCTTGAACACTTCATCTTTGAATCTTTATTGTCATTTTATTAATTACAGTGATACTAAGCTTTGTTTATAATAATGCATAAGAGCAGGTAATAGTTACTTAAGATCATACTTCATCACTGAATATCTTATATTATTGCAAAATATTGAATAAAAATTATTGAATGATAAAACAAATTATGATAATGAAAATAACATATTCATAATTAAGTTGACATAATTCACAAAAGCTGTTAGGCCCTCATTCACTAGTGTGTTGCATTTTGTGAATGGCGACTACTCTGGTCATGGACATTCTAACTGATGATGCTGACAGTTTTTCTGTCTGGGATGGTGGCTTGCAACCTTCTTGCCATACCCTTTTTTAAACCACACAAAGTTAATGGGAGACATTATATATGTGTGTGTGTATGTACGTGTGTGTGTGTGTGTGTGTGTGTGTGCATGCATTGGTCATTTTCTAGCACTTGATAATGTCACTTAAAAAGAGCTTCTTTGAATGTAACTTGGATTGATGTTTTTTTAAAATAAGAAGTATCCTGATATTTCACTGTATTAAATGTGGTGGTACTATGGATGGAATGTCTTGATGTGTAAGTACCTAAAAAATTAAAAAATAATCATTGTGAGTTGGCTGATGAATATAAAGAAATCAACTGGTAAATATAAACCAATACTGTATTGACTGATTGTGAAATTAATACTAAAAAAGATTAAATCCATTAAACTCTTTGATTTTCATCTTTTGTGTTGCTACTTGATTTATGATTAATATAAATATTTAACAAAATGTTCTATCAGAAAAAGTGATACTAGACTATGGTGTGTTTTATTCTCAATTCATCACACTTTAGTACTGATTTGACATGAACAATTTGAACAAAATTGCAAAATAAATACTGAGAAGTAACTGCTAATTTGGCTGAATGCAGATTAGAAGCCACAGAGACTATGATAGAATACTATTTGCCAGTTAGAGAAATTATTCAACCATATCTTATAAAAAAAAATTAAAAACAATAAAATAAAACTGAAAACGTTTTTATCACCAAGTAGAATGAAATCACTGTGACAAGATGATAAATATAAAATGATAAGTGTTCATATCATTTAAAATGTATTGTCATTAAAGATTTCAGTTACAAAAAATATAATATTTAAATTATATAAATTAAGTTTTTTTCTTTGAAAATGTAGATGAATGTTCACTTTATAAACAAATATCTAATTAATCTATATAAAAATAGATATGTGTGTGTGTGTGTGTGTGTGTGTGTGTTTATGTGTCTTCATTCTAGCAAACCTACTACTCTGAAACTCTTGGTCTGATTTCAACCAAAATTGGGTCACTTGGCAATCATGACATGAACCTTTGATGTACACAAAAATTTTTTGGATCAATTTCAGGGTATGATAGAGATCACCAAAATCTCCTCCAAGACACCCTATGTCAATTCAACCAAAATCAGGTAACTTGTAGATCAGGGTTCAAACTTTTGATGTACAAAAAACTTTTTGAATCAATGTACAGAGTTTGTCAAAAATCAACAACAAACATAATTTTGGGTGGTCTTTTGTGCACTTTTATGCATTTCACCAAGACACTCCACTCAAACTCAATTAAAATTGGGTCACTGGTAAATCAAGGTCTGATACCTTGATATGTGAAAAATAAAATTTTTTTCCCACGCCATGTGTGGGAAAAATTAATGAAAAATGATGCATTTTGTGATTGCTTATTTTTCCGAAATGCTTAGTTATATTTCAACAAAAATTGGGTCTTTTTTGTAACTTCTACCTTATCATATGCCATAACAATTTCATGTTTTCTACATGGTGCCAACCCCTCTGATGTTGCAGAGACAATGCATCCATTTCTTCTGTGTTACATTGTCATTGCATCACATTACAGGCTCCCGTAATGCCTGCCCCTGTTCTTCCAATTGTACATATATCATTCCTGTTTATTGGCAAAATTGACCAAGCATGAATTCTGTTTTACAAATACAACAAAAACCAATACTTACTTTGCATTTTTTAACTTAGACACCATGGCAATCTCATACTGGAGCTTTCTGAATAAGCACTTGACTGTACCATTTTAACATAACCACTAAAAAAGTCTGAGCAACACTGAACTATACAGCTAGTATATAATACATCTATTATAACAAAAACAGTTCATAGCTCTAACATTATCTTATTGATGCAATGGTTCTGAAAAATGTATTTAAATTAGAATTAAAATGTTTTATAGACAATATATGATCACATTTTCAAATATCCTGGAATATTTTAACAAAAAACAAAGATTCTTTGTTGAGTACTGCCAAATAGAGGTTGTACATGTTTATTATATTTTAAAATCCAAGGTAGAAAAATATTTGCACTGGTTTTTGGAACAAATATAGAAACTGGTTTCTAAAGTTTGCTAGCACAAAAATAACTTTTAGTAATTCTAAATTAACATGAATTTAAATAGTCTTTATATGATTTATTCTCTTCAGCAGTTATGATGCTTATGAATTGATATTGACAAAATATCTGGCACATGGCCATAAGTACAGAGAATCAGGTAAATATTGAATTAATTACAGCAGTAATGGTCTGCTATATGGTTTTGCATTGCTCCATAATAACATCCTTATCCAATGTCTATCATTCTTGAGAACATTTTATAATTGAGAGTAAGTGTGGTAGATATTTGCTACTCTGGTAATAAACTTATTCCTCACTATGGAAGCATTGTATCAATGTTTACTTAAATAATTATATAAGGCTGTTATTCTTCTTTTCAAATTTCTTTTTGTAAAACAATAAATAAAAAGTGTCTTCAACAAAAGAGTATTTGTCCTAAGAAAAGAAAAAAAAAAATTTTTTATTTGTAATTTTATTCTCAACATATGGATTATGTCACTGTGTTTCTATGAATACCTGATACTTGTACCCAAAATATCTATTATAATCAGGGTAATACAATTATAAATACATAAAATAATGGAAAACATTATATAATATAAAAATCTTGTTTGTAGATCAATGTATATCATGCCAATTTAAATAATCTAATGTGTAATAAAATCTGTAAACTAAAATAAATAAATAATAAACATATACTTTTCATGGCAATGAAAGTTCTGTGTGGAACCATCAGTTATGTACTTGAGATACAGATATCATTCTTGACAGATAACAAATAATTGTTAGTGATATATAGCATGGACGAAGTAGCATGTTTTAGTTTCTGATTTGTTGAAGGGGCCTCAATTGTAATATGTATGACAGAATTAGATATATGAATTAAAAAAAGAGGACAAATAATATAAACTATTGATTTTGATTCTCATTGGGTTGCTGATGGAGATACTCAATTAAATCATATAAAATTATTCACCATCTTTTGTTGGCAGTTTGTAAATAATAATACAATTAGTGCAAGATTTTCTATCACAATCCCTAAACTTAAATTGATTTTTCAATAACAAGCATGTTCAAATCTATAAGGGATCAACAACATGAAATAATGATAACTTTTAAGCATATACTAACAAAATCACTTTTACCTAAAACTATCAATGTCAGTGTGTTTAAACTTATTCAGTATTAAAAGTATTTCATGGAAATATTTATACACATTTTGTATTTTACACAGATCATTAGAACTATTTGTAAATATATTGTTAAATTTGTATCAGTCTTTCACCTTTAGTTTTTGTTTTCATATACCTGCAAAATCTTATATGTAAAGTTAGAAAGCATTTAAAAATATTTTTTGCATAAAATGTTAAAAATCTCCTTCCAAATCTATTTTTTGCTTTTTTTATGATCATCAAATGTATAGTTTCTGGGATTTTTGTTGCAGTGAGATTTAATTTTGTTAGAATTAAAAGCGTTTAAAAGCAAATAGAAGATTATGAACTTGTTATTGGTTGATACTTTAAATTATATTTATAAACAAAAGGATATTTTCTAAGTAGTTTAGAATCAATTATATTGTTTAATCATATATTGGAAATAATTGAGTATGTTATTTGTTATATATGCCACTAGTGTTGCACTCATGATTTATATGAAATAATTTAATACAATTTCGATATAACTATCACTTCTATGGTTAATGAAAAGTAAGTGTTCTTAACTGAGTAATAATAGTAATTCAAAAAGAAATAATTTAGCAAAATTCAAGTGTTTCTACAATGGCTAAAAGTGTTATGGTAATTTACCCATGCACAAATGAACTCTTCCAAACTATAAATAAGTAGCAGATTTTGTTTTATACAGAGATCTATTCCAGCAGATAGCTCTGACAGCTGGACAATAGTCATGCTGGTGACCCTCTCATTTTGTATATGTTTTGTACTACTGTTCTTTGCAAATATATTTAACTCTATTTCATCTTTGTGTTTTTATTTATGGCCGTTAACCAGGCCACAACAGAAAGATATAGGTTTCAAATAAATAATCATAGCAAGTCAAAAAGAATAGCAAATAATTTTTCACAATTTCAATATATCTGTCACATTCCTATGATCAAAAACATGACTTGTGTGCCAAATTTTAGTTTAGTCTATGTAGCAGTTTTGCTGTCAGTAAATATCTGAATACAGACATTTAAAATTTTATTTTGGTTAATATTACTTTATTGTTGGTCAGAGTGGACAAAGAAAGAAGCCTGGTATTGATTCACTCCTTACAAAATTTACATATTATCTCTCATAAAAGTGGCTTTTTACACTTCCTATATTGTGGTTCACTATTGAGGCTTTTTATTGGAAAACTGCATAAATTCTATTAAAGATATATTTATTAATGAATTATCAACTGTTTAATATATTTTGACTAGTATGTGATAAATAAGGTTGGATGGAATCAGTGTATATGTTGAATTTTTGTCTCTAAACTATTAGAACATTGAATAAGTTCTTACTGTTTTCCAACAGATGGCGTTTTCAGAACTGTGATTGTTTAGTTTCAGATGATAAAATATCTATAAGAAAGTATTATAAGCGAGCTTGAAATTCAGAGTATGCCATTTTACTGAAGTGTAAAAAACCTTGTTTTTCATAGCATTAAACATGTCGGATTTTGTGCCAAAAAAAGTGTATTTGTGGAGAATTTTAAAACACTATTTTATTTAAAAGAAATGAGCAGTTGAAGTATATAGAATTATTGTTGAGACTTATGGCAACAATTCTCTGTTAAAATCAACATGCAGAGATTGATTTAGATGCTTCAAAAATAATGATTTTGATGTTGAAGATAAAGAATGCTTTGGTGTACCAAAAGTTTGAAGATGAAGAACTGGAGGCATTACTTCATGAAGACTCATGTCAGACACAAGCTGAACTTGCAGAATTTATTAGGAGTTGATCACACAACAGTTTTAATACATTTGAAAGCATTAGGAATGATTCAAAAGCAAGGACACTGGGTACCATACAATTTGAAGCCAAGAGACGTTGAATGTCATCTTGTCACATGTGAACACCTGCTTCAACAGCAGAAAAAGAAAGGTTTTTTGCATCATATCATGACCAGCAATAAAAAGTGGATACACTATGATAACCCTAGGTGTAGGAAATTGTAGAGTAAGGCCGGCCATGCATTAATGTTGATGGCAAAGCTGAATATTCATGCTTCTGCTTCTGCTATGCATTTGGTGCTATCAGGTGAGTGTATTTTATTATAAGCTGCTCAAGCTGACCAAAATCATCATGGGAGATTGTTATTGACTACAACTGATGTGTCTGAGCCGATCATTGACATGACAAAGTGATTTTGCAACTCACTTGGAAATGCTTAAATAGAAAGTCCTACCCCACCTGCTGTATTCACCAGATGCTGACCCATTCAATTATCACTTGTTCCAATTGATAGCACATAGCCTGGCTGAGCAGCACTTTCATTCTTTTGAAAATGCCAAGAAATGTGTTGATACATGGTTAGCCTCAGCAAACGTGTTGTTTTTCTGTTGTGGAATTCAAATGCTGCCAGAAAGATGGGAAAAAGTAGTGACTAGTGATGGACAGTACTTTCAGTGACATGTTTCTTAATAATTTTTGGAAATAAAACATTACTTTTCATGAAAAATCAGCAAGAACTTATTCAAAGTCTTAATACAAAAATGGAAAAAGGTTTGCAAGAGTTAATATTTTATACCCAGTCTTAATTATATAAAGAAAGAAATGAGGATTCTGACGCTATCTATGAACATATATTGCACTGTCATCATTAATTACCTAAACTCATAAGCATTTAGTAATGGTTTTCATTTTCATAGAGTGGTATACACTTATGATAAATCATATTAAACTAAGATTAGTAGAAAACTTTTTGATCTATTTATGCATGTAGACTTCATCATTCTCTCCTTTACAATATATATATATATATATATATATTTATATATATATACACATTTGTTGACAGATTTTTGTAGTCTCCAGGATATATATATATATATATATATATATTTTATGGTGTAGCAATCTCTCTTTTATGCAAGTTTCATTATACATGACAGACAAAGTTTTGTGGCTAAGTTTTTTATATAATTTTTCATGTGATCTTTTTTTTTTTCAGTACATAAATTATATGAAAATTATTTGAGTGTTTTATTTATTCATTGCTTTTGGCTATATTTTTAGCCATTATCAAATATGAAATTTTATTTTACTTTTAACTGAATATATGGATTGTTTTATGTATGCATCTAGAGATATAGAGATGTTTTATTTTCCAAACAAGATCAGTACATAGTGGTCATGTTAATAGTTGATATTTTTGAGTGTTGGCTTTTTAAAAAAAATGTTTTCATTATTTTTAGACTTTTTTTTACATGAATATGTATATAGTGTCAAACAGCACTTGGATAAATAAAAAGTTTGGATAATTTTTATATCATATTCTGAAAGAAAAAAAATATAAGATCACATGAAAAATTATATAAAAAGTTAACCACAGCACCTTGTCAGTTATTTTTAATGAAACTTGCACACACACACACACACACACACACACACATATGAAGGACAGCTCAAGTCACTAAAGTTTCATGCTCTCATGTTCTTCAGGAGAATAGAAAAGAGACTAGTAACCTGAAGATTGTAAGAGCATGAAACTCGAGTAGTGACTCAATGAGCCCTATTTTGTTGAGTGTTAATGCATTCTTTGCTCTCTCTACATAATCTAGGGATTTAGCACTTTAATTTACTGCATAGGTAGGTGATTGGCTTTGGGTCTTTTTTTCTTTTTTATTCCCTTGTTCAGGATTTTTTTCCTGTCTATGCTATTAGATCATCTGCTAAAAATTATGCTCTCATTACGATTGAGCTCTCTAGAGAGGAAAATTTTAAAAACAGCTACTACTTCTGCAATTTACGCATTACTCTTCCGTAATGAAGAGAGTTCTCCTGGTGGCTGGCATGTGTATACACTGCATATACATAACAAGCTAAAATTTCCTCCTCTCTCATTCCATGTGCCAATAGCTTAGGGAGTAGTCACTCCAACCGACATCAAATCAGTTGAATTTCGATCCCGTCTGGAAGCAAGTGGATGTCTAGCCATATTGAAGAGCTGTGATTTAGTGAAACAGGCTTGTGTGTGGATGACTAATAAATTATGCTCTCATTACGACTGAGCTTTCAAGAGAGGTGAATTTTAAAAACAGTTACTACTTCTGTGATTTACACATTACTCCTCAGTAATGAAATGTGTTCTCCCAGGGCCTAAAATTTCCTCCACTCTTATTCCATATATATATATATATATATATATATATATATATATATTGGCAAAGTGTTCGAAGCCATCCTCAATGCAGAGATGGTTCAACATCACACAGCCCACAGACTCTTCTCTGACAAACAGTATGGTTTCCACTTCACCAGGTCTACTGCTGATATGCTCATGACCATCACTGAGTATATACACCAGGCTCTCAACAAGTATGGCAAAGCCCAAATTGTTGCCCTAGATATCTCCAAAGCCTTTGACAGATTCTGGCATGCTGGCCTTCTACACAAGCTGCAAGGCTATGATATAACTGGACAATTGTTTGACCTTATCCAGTCATTACTTTCAAATTGCACAATGAAGGTAGTATTGAACGAACATGCCTTCCAATGCCATCATATGAATGCGGGTGTCTCTCAAGGCTCTATTCTAGGTCCTATGATTTTTCTTATTTACATTAACAATCTCCCAGATGTAATAAGATCCCAAGTAGGCATATATGCTGACTACACTACTGTTTACTCTCTCTTTGATCAAAAATCTGCTGAGACTGACAAAGCAAACCTCACTGCTGAGCTTGAAAAGGACCTTCAATCTGTGGCAGACTGGAGTAAGAAATGGCTCATGAATTTTAATGCTTCCAAAATAAAGCTGTTATTTATTAACCATCACAGACAATCACTCCTACACCCCCCCCCATTAACATGGATCAGGCAAGTCTCCCTGAAAGCAAAACACTGCACCTCCTCAAGTTAACTCTCAGAACAGACCTCAAATGGAATGACTATCTAGAATCAATAGCTAAATCCACTGTTAAGAAAGCTGGTTCTCTGTGTAGGGCCAGGAAGTTTTTCCATTCTGAGACAATCCTGCACATATATAAATCTACCATCTGCCCGTGCATTGAATACTGCTGCCATATCTAGTCAGGTGCTCCTGCTATTCATCTAGGGGTCATTGACAAAATCCAACGGAGAATCTGTAATGTGATTGATCCCGACTTGGCAGCTCAGATACAGTCACTTTCTCACTGGCTCAATGTGGCTTCCCTGGTCTCTTCTACAAATACTTTCACAGCTTTTGCTCCAATGAACTTAGCTCACTGGTGCCCCCTATATATGAATTTATTTGAGCCACAAGATTAGCAACTAGGTCCCACCCTTCTACTGTAAAATCAATAAAATGTAAACACAAATTCTACTCCAGCAGCTTATTTTCTTGCACTTCTCACCTGTGGAATTCCCTTCCATTTACTTGCTTCCCCAACAGCTACAATCTCTAAGAATTGAAATGTGAAGTCAATAGCCATCTCCTATCTTACTAACCTGCATCTTCTCTCTCATGCTCTTTTCTCTGTCCACTCCACTCTCATCAGTATTCTCATCCTTCTCTTACCCACTTCCTGACACCACCTATAATCTGTCACTCTTTCTGATAACTTTCTTTCTATGTAAGCCCCTGCAAAACAGTGGCAGTAAAATGCCTTGCTTGGGGCAATATGATTATAATATATATATATATATATATATATATATATATATATATATATAATGAAATATATCTCAATAATGAATAGTCATTTTCTTCAACAATTATTATTTTCTAAACTTGTGTTTGTTTAGTGGATGCAGGAACCTTAGAATTGCCTGTTCAACTTCAAAGTATCAAGAATCTTATATAATATACTTCTAATTTGTGTGCAAATAATAATAATCTAGGAAAAAATTTTTTTAACTTGATTAACACTGTTCAAGTCATTGCTCCTTTTATTAGATTATATTTTCTTTCAAAATGAAGAAAAAAAAGTCATTCTAAAATATGTCAGTGTGTATAGAAAAATAATTTAGTGTAATATTAATAGAATTCAAATGTGAAAAAAATGACATCTCACTGGCACCTTCAATAACTTTTTCTTTCATCTAAACAGACTCTGATGGAAGGAAAATTAAATGATAAAAAGAAATTGAAAATAACAGATGAAAGAAACAAAGAAACATTAACAACAGGAAAAAATAACATTTACACAAAAAGTGAAAAATAGAACAAAACAAAATATAATAAAATAAATGATTTAGTTTGTTTCTTTTATTTTTATTGAGTATTTTAGCAAATACAAGTATAAAGAAAGACAAAACGGAAGATTGGACACTCTATGATCTTACATTATTTAGATGTTTGGGATTTAATGAAATTCTGCCTTAAACTAAGCACAGAGCTTTTAGGTTGCAACAAAGTTATAGATACCACTTTACAGTAATGTGAGAGACAAATCTAATTATAAAATAATTAGAAAAGAAATGGAAAACTTGAATAAATTAAATTGATGGGAAAAATGATAAAGGAAATATTACCTAGAAAGTACGTCGTTTGTAAGTATATATCAATGTCTAGTAGATATTCTGGAGGCATATACAGTCTAGATAATACTTCTGTAGTACAGATAAAAAGATTTTTAGGTGGGAAAATAACATAATAAACTATTTTCTTGTAATTGTGATGGCATGATGTTTAAATTATAACACTAGAAGATTATAAATTAAAATAAAGGGTGAAATCAAAGAAAGTTAAGTACGATGACAGGTAGAAAAAGTATGTTTCATGAAAATGTGTGTTTTTTTGTTTAAGATGTGATAAAGACAGAAAATGAAAGCTGACCAACAGGCATTTTGTTTTTTGATTGTATTGTTTCTATTCTGTCATCAGCTGTCTACATTCAATTCACTTTGTTCAATGATAGAAAGAGATCAGAAATACACAGCTAAAACTTTCATTGATTAATATAAAGCAATAGTATGGCTAACAATTGGCTTTTGTCAGTGTGAATTAATGGTTTGGTTTCAATTTATGATTTCTCTTCCTTAGGGTTCTCAGTGGCATTATTCTTATTTCCTTTATGTACTTGCAATTGAAAGAAAGTGTTCGTCCATCATTGATAATAATTTCCATCTGTTTTTTTCATATGTTTTAATCAATATATATATACATGAATAAATAATCATTTAATTATTTAGTTTTTGGTCATAATTAAATTAGACCAGTACACAGCTGTATTAAAAATTGTTCAATACTATGATATTGTAGAACTTTTGAATATTTTTAATTTGTAAATGAGTTATTATGCGACCTATAAAAGATTCCTGTTCTGTGAGCATTTTTTAAAAAGCAGTAAAATCAGTTATTGTAAATCGCCTGAAGACACCAAAAGGTAGAAACCTGGGTCGTGTAATAACTCGTTTATGAATGAAAAAAAAATTTATATATAAAACAATGACTTAATAATCATAAGAAACTGTAATGGTAGATCTACAGAAAAAAAAATTTCAACTTAACACTATATATATATATATATATATATATATATATATATAAGCTTGTGGGAATTTCATATAGGGAGTTAGAAAAAAAATATACATGTATTTCTATGTGTTTATGCAAGAATATTTTGACATTGTGTAAATATCAGCCAAACCAAGCAAGGCAAAGTATTAGTTTTCTATTTGTTGTACCTATACTGGATAATCTAATAATTTTTAAACCCTTGTCTAAAATATTTAAAATAAGTTTATATAAAAAGATACAAACTTAATGATATTTCTTTTAGGTAGTGCATTCTGTAAGTGTAGTATTTGCAAACAGAAAGAAAAATTATTTAAATACACAAATAACTACCTGAGTTACAAGTTTCTCTTTTGTAATTGTAATTAAGATTATAAGTAATAAAAAAAAGTATATTGTTAAAGGGGTTATACTATTTGAATAAAATAATCATTAAGTACAAACAGAAGAAAGTAAGGAATCACTGCAATTTTCTTTAAAATTTTGCTTTAACATTGAAGTTAAAGTAGCCAGTGAAAAACTAATTTAACTCCTTGAAAGCTAAACACTGCAACTGTAAAATCATGGTATCTCTCTCCTGTATCCACTTCTAGAGGTACTTAGGAATTAAGTTTGGGAAATGTTTCTTTATTTAATTTGCATCCTTTGGATTCCAGCCATTATAAATAAATAAATAAATAAATGAAACATTAATTTATTCCACTATACACTTCTAAATGTTTTGTCAATAACTTAGTACTTCTTTTTAATGATTTATACCCACTTTATTTTCATGCTTCCCTTGCAGATTTCTGGTTTGAGATGTCTTCTTGCAGCTTTAAAATGTATGTAGAAATTAAATGTTTTGATATTACTGAATCAAAGTAATTATCACCAGGGAAAATAATGAGTATAAACATCAATAGTCATTGTTAAGTGGAATGAGTAAATTCAATATCTGGATTATAGTATCTTGAGTTTAAGCAAAGAAATTGCTGAAGGTTTTAACTGATATATCAATACTATAAGTTTGGGATATTGTATAAATATCTTCAATTGTCAAAGTGTATTAGAATAGACCGGTCATTAGTGAATTTATTGTACTTCAAAAAGTTATATTGAACTTTATATATATATATATATATTAATTATTGAGAAATATATATATATATATATATATATATATATATATATATATATATATAAATATTATATGAGAAATATATATATATATATATATATACATATAAAAATAAATATTAATTATTGAGAAATATATATAAATAAATATTAATTATTGAGAAATATATATATATATATAAAACAAAAAATATTCAATAAATCTGCTTTCAGCCTTAAAGATGGCTTAGTTACAGTTTTAGAAATAACTGTGTACCTGGATAGTTCTCATTGAGATTGGCAGCTATATCAATCCATGATGGTAGCCTCTAATAATCATTGTGGGAGTTCTTGTTCATCTTGATGCTATACCAGACATGATTAAAATAATTAGAACTATAGGATCAAATGTTGGGTATGACATGAAAATTCTTGGTCAGTCAGTCATACAGGCTATGGAGTGGGGAACAGAGTTTTGTTGGAACATATGACTACCCTGTTTAGCTCCTTGTTACAAGTGATAATATTGACCTTGCAGTCTTTGGGAAGGTAATATAACATGATCCTTGTTACAGATGACACTCAAGTCCAACGAAAACATGAATATTGCCACTGTTCAACTGACTACATTTGAAAAGCTTTTGTTGGCAGCTAGTATCATGAGTATAATGTGCTTCTTAATTTTTTGCATCAGATTGGAAGCTATGATTTAAATGCTATCAGAATTCCTGAAAGAAAATGAAATTTTTTTGATTTGCTGCATTCCATGTAATATTACATTGAGTCAGCTTTGATTTATAACCTGTTAAAGATGAATTCTCAAATACCTCAGGCAACCACTATTTTTTCTTTCTCCATATATATATATATATATATATAATATTGCAAAATATTTCTCTTCTTAGTATAAAGCACTTTTAAAAAGTAAATACTATGAACTGTGGGTTGTTACTACATTTGTTCTTACTCTCACTATGATATATATATATATATATATATATAAAATATAAAATACAAAATAACATAAATTAAATTAAGAAGAAACCAACCCCAAAACAAAACAACACCTACCAACCCCTAAACCAAATAACAACATGCAAGGCACCAGCAGCCTAAACCCTCACAAGATAAATAGATTAACCTATCCTGAACTCAGCCACAAGCAAACACTTAACCCTAAGACCTTAAAAAGGTCAACAGAACTCAAAATACAGACCAACCCCTCTAACACCCAAAAAAAACAAATCCAACACAAATAAACGGGCTTTTCAACTAGATAATTCTCATTTCTAAAAAATCACCTGAAGATGAAGCAAACCACATAATGAGCTGGCTTTGAAACGCAAAAATTTTTGTGTAGTGATACTATGAATTTATAAAAACATTGTAACAACCATTACAGTATATATATATATATATATATATATATATAAACTGTTCATTTTACCTCCAGCTGGGACTGAAACCCAACTGTTTTGACAACAGCCAGATATTCACCCACCAGGCCATTGGTGCAATGTCAGAGAAAGGCTGATTTCATAGCATGTAATGTATTTTTTTTATGAGATGTAAACAATGCCAACAGCTAGAATGTTCCATCTAATAACCACTTTGAGCTGGGATCCTACATGATTTTGTTTAACACAGGATTGAAATTTATGATATATATACATATTCTGAAAAATGACATTTCAACATACCTTTTTATATGATTCATATGTTGCCAGTAAATTTGAAATATTTTTACATTGTAAATGAAAGTGGAGGAAAGTGTGACACATTTTCACATTTGATGCTCTTTTATTTCTAGCAAGAATGATATATGCCATTTATGAAGATGGTGCTAAAGCTGAAAGCACTTTTTAGATGTAGTTTGCTGAATTAAAAAGTGGAAATTTTGATCTGGAAGACTGAAAACATTCTAGCAGACCTGCAGTCATTGATGATGACTAAATCTAAATGTTGATTAAAATAATTCAGGTCAAATGAAATAGGACATTGCAATGATATGCCACATAACTTACATGAGTCTTCTAAGATATTTTTGAAAATACTTTGATACATGAATTGCTATGATATTTAGGTGCCTTACAACTTAACTAAAAATAATATAAACTGTATTCCCATCTGCAAATTCTTTGCATAAATGTAACAAAAAGAGCCCATTTTTTGAAAGAATGGTTACAGGTGATGAAAAATAGATGCTTTGCAACAATGTAGATCAAAAATTGTCTGGGGAAAAGGAAGTGACCCACTCCAAATGCTGGTCTTCATTCAAAGAAGGTGATACTATATATCTGGTGGGATTGGAAGGACATTATACATTGTATATTACAAGCTCCTTTAAAAAAAGCAGACATTGAATTCAGACAAGTATTGTCCCCAGTTGCAGTAATGAAAGTAGCAATTAATGAAAAGAATCCAAATTTGGGTAATCAAAAAAGTGTTGTGTTGTATTTCACAAGACAATGCCAGATATTATATCTATTTACTGACCTGACAGAAAATGGTACAGCTTTACTGGAAATATTTATGATGGATCAATAGCTATAAAATTTATATCATGGAAGTAACAATTACTTGTAGGAAAGCACCAGTAATAGGGTTTGAATAAACTGATCTTTGTTTATATTGCTGATATTCCACATAATACATTTAATATGCAGTAGATAGATTGAACTATCGCCCGGTTCACACTCCTTGAACAGGTGTAGCGGCTCATCCCTTGTTCCCTGTTTAGGATGTGGTTTCTGGTTTTCTCTTTTCCAATCTTTTCACTTTCTTTTTTTGCTTACTTTTTTTTTTTTTTTCAATTGGAGTAGATAGACTGAACTATCTCCCAGTTCACACTCCACCCACGTCTATTGAACAGGTGTAGAAGCTCATCCCTTGTTCCCTGCTTAGTACGTGGTTTCCGGTTTTCTCTTTTCCAATCTATTCACTCTTACATAGCCCCCTGCACACCAGTGGCCTTACCGCCTTGCTTGGGGTGATGTGATTAAAAAAAAAATTCAGGAATAAGTGTTAATATTCAATAAAAATGCATATCTAGGAACTGATTATATTTGTGTGGCTTACAATTTTGTAATACTTTATGGTAAAAAAAGTGTGAAAAAGAAATTGTCTTAATTTGCTGCAAAGATGTAGTAAAAATTATGATTGTGTTTACAGAGTACCCCCAAAAGAATACTATTTTAGGTGAAGTCAGAAACAAGAATTAAAGGAGATTATGTATTTAGAAGCAGAGATTAGAATAAGGTTTATTATTATGTTGTGTTATGTTTTAATCAGTCTCCTGTTTGTATAAACCTGAAGAAAGCAAGTAAGCATTTTGGAGAGATAAACCCATCCTTGCAGATAGGATATAGATAAAATACAGCTTAATATTGTGAGTAAATCTGAATATATATTAATTCAGTGATGTCTTATTACAGCATGATCAATATATCATATAAATGGCCTCTTATAAACAGATATTGTCAAATTCAGAATGGGATGGCCATAGTCAGAAATGGTATATCAAACAATAAAAAGATGACAGCATTAGTAGTAACAGGATAAAGTATAATATGGATTAACTAATGCTTAACTTGGCTGAAATTCTAAATTAAACATTCTCATTATTCTATTAATCATTTGGACTAATATACTTGTTCAAATCACTACATTTCAGTTGGGCTTTCATCATATGTATAGTGTATCCAAAGATCCTCAATGAGTTTTGAGCTGAAATTTCTTTTGTTCAATAATGTTATTTTCTCTCACTTTAACTTGCACTCTAACTGTAGAACAATTCACCTAACCAAGCATCAAAGATGCATTGTACAGTTAACTTAGTTACAGAATGCAGTCACCATGGTAAATTTGGCTCAGGTGGAACAATAAACTGATTCTGAGTTTTATCTTAAGAACTAGGTTGATGAGGTTTGTTAGCATAAAATCATTTGAAGAAGAATTCTTTGAGAAAAAATGCAGGCATAACAATGCTTTACATACTTGCATCATTTAGATATTGATTATAAGAAAAGATGCAAAAAAGTAGGTAGCCCATGTTGTTTCTGAAATAAGCAGACATTTGTATCAGTCAGTGATCTTCTTCAAATCAGTGAATGTGTTGGCATTAAGTACTCTTCAATCAAAAAGTCTGGATGTGATTGATTGATGGAAAAGTGTTTCAGTTATTCCAGGTAAATTATGATTTCAATCAATCAATGAGTGCTAAATGTAAAGATAGATATATATCTAGTTCTTGATCAATATAATAACAGTAGTATAATACAATGAAAAAAGGAATAATGCTTCAAAATGCTTTTCTGGGTGATGCTTACTCGATGTAAATGATTCAGTATTCTAATTTTGAATTGAAGAACAAGAATATCTATTTTCCATTCAGAAAAACTGAAACTGCAAACCTCCCAGTGTACATAGATTCAATTAGATATGAAAATGATAAACAAATATAAAAAATTAGAATTATTGCTTGTGGAACTCTCTTCTGGTTCCTGCTTTTCTCTCAGCTATAATCTTCAATAATTTATATGCACTGTCACTCATCATTATCTGTCTCCTTGAATACTGTTCTTTCATTGTCCTCTGTGTTTTTTTCACTCTCAGTAACCCCTTGTATCTTAGTGGGTTTTAGACTTTCTCCAATATATTTTGTACTTCTCAAAATGATTCAAGTATATTGATATGAAATATATATTTATACATAAAAAATTATTAAGCAAAATGAATGAAGTTAGACTACAAAGGATGAAAGAATGGGAAGATATTGACATAAGATTGCAGAGGCGCTCTGATGTCAGACACTTTCATGATATTCATTGAGTTATCAAGTTATCAACACATCGTCTTTACAAAACATAACTGTTATACATAAAAACAGAATAATAATCTAAAATAGAAAACAAATAAGGTTAAACTAAATCAATAACTAGATGCCTAACTAATGCAGTGAATAAAGTAAGCACATAACTGAATTATTTCAAGACTTTTAGCAGAGAATCAGTTATGTTAAACTTAAACATATAGAAAAAAATTCAGTTTCATCAGTCATATGAATATAAGTAAACTTTTCTTATAATGAAATCTTTTTATTTTACATGCTTGAAGCAAGTGATTTCTGATTTTTATTATATTAAAATTAAATTAAAAGATAAATAGCTTTCAATGAAGAAATGTAGTAACATAAATGCACAAGCATTAATTTGAATTTGGTATTTTTAATTTTGCAGTTATAACTAACTAAATTTGCAACCCTCAGATTTGATTACTTAAAGGAGTGTTCAATGGAATGAAACATTTTCTTCTTTTTTGTTTTAAAGTTATTTTCTTCCATTCTTGAAAGAATGGTTTCTTTTCTATCAAAATGCTTGCATGTGTTTTTTTCTACAATTCTTCACCCATCCTCACCTGCTAGTTTGCTTAATGACATTAGTAAATTTCATCAGCAAGATAAAGATAGAAGAATAGCACCTGGGAACATTCACAATGGACACCATCATTATTTGCACACATTTTGTAGCTCTGAGAAGCTAGCCAATAAATAAGTCACCATATTAGAATGTTAAATACTTACAAATATTACTTGTATCATTAAAAGAAGAAAAAAGTAACCTCTAGCATAGTAGCTATATGAAAGGTTCTATATTTGAAACAGGTGGTGGTTTAGTTGAATATGGATCTTATGCTTCAGTTGCTTTGGAGTTGAGTTTGGGATTAATATGATGAATAACAAATGAATAATGCATTACCATCTTTATCAATGGCCTGTTAGATATGTGATAAAGTGCATGGCTGTTCTTTTGATCCTTTCAACATAGCTAGCTGTGTCATCTGGTAGAGATAGCATTTATTTGGTAAAAAGTAGCATGCTTATTTTTGAAATAAGAAAAAGGCATCTAAACATTGTTAAAACATGTTTTGTCTTTTCTAAATATAGCTAATTCTTTAATCTATTGTTGTATTTATAAAGTTGGGAGTGTAGCTTTTCTAGTAAAAATGTTATTTCTTTTAATAGCTATGCATTAAAATGACAGTCATTAGTTGATGGAAAATTCAGCAGGTATCATGCTTTCTTCATGACATGGCTTAGTAATAGAAAGCCCTGAAATGATCCTTTTGTTATGAAGAGACTGGCAGATACCTACTGTGACAAGTTCAAGTAAGTATATGACACAAAAGTATGAGATTACTTGCTGAGAGGAATTTTTCTGATGTTTTATTTGTATAACCTCATTCTGATTTGCATTTTACACTTTCTCATATTCTCATTTTTCCAGAATTTTTGAGAGTTTTGCCATATTTGTAAGATAAAAAAATTGCCAAGCTTAGTTGAAAGTGAATAAAGATATTAAACACTAAATACTTTAATGATATTAAAATTCCATATCTTACAATTAAAAACATGGATGAAGCAGATAAATGAATATTTACTTGAAAGAGTAAAGTATACATATGAATCTATGTGTATATTTGCAGATTATCTCTCATAGATATATACAAGGTACAATGGATAAATTGTTGGCAACATTATGCAAAAATGAAAATAACACTGACATTTCCTTTTAACAAAAATATTTACCAAAACTACACAAAATTATCTTGAAACATTAAAAAGTAAATTTATTCAATAAAATAGCTAATGGATTCAAACATGGCCTTCAGATAGATGACTTCAGGATATCCTGTAACTCTTTTGGATAGATTCCTTTTTGAAATTAATGAATACTACTATAATCCTTGCCTTCAGTTCATCTTTAGTGTTACAAGGAGTTTTGTTGGTCTCTTGCTCAACGGCTCGTACATAATAATCAAGGGGTTACAGTCTGGGGAATTGGTAAGGGGTGATATGGTTGCAGGCATTGTTTGCCATCCATGACTATGTTCTCCTGCTTGTGTTGCATGGTGCAGAGTCCTGTTGCCAGACATATGGTTTCCAGCAGCCACCCTCATGACCCACAGCAGCACTACCTCTTCAAAACACTTGATGTAGACCACCATGTCTGAGGCCCTCACCAACAAATGCAGGAGTTCTTTTCTTATCAGAACAATCAAAGTGAGTTTTCTTAGATGCTGTACCTTCATAATCACCATTAGACTTAACCAACTCTTTCTGAATCTGCACTGTCCTCATATTGACACCCAAACACTCTGAAATGTTTGTATTGGAGCTTCTGGTATGAATGCCAAGCACTACAGCATGCCGTTTCTAAATTTCTGGTAGAGTGATGGAGTTCTTCCCACAGACAGTGCCCAATTGACCATACTGTACTGTGCAATCAACAAAATGAAAAAAATAAACATGCATGTGCAAAATTAAAAATATAAAATAGTGACAATTTACCCATCGCACTCTATAAATTTAGAAATAACATAAACCTTTCTCTTTTTCTATTCTATGCCAGAAATAAAAATTTAGACATCTTTTTGTGTTATTGAGCAAAAAATATTAATGCAAATGCTTTAAACTAGTAGGTTTCTTCTACTGATTAATCTCTATCTTATATATCAATAATTGCATAGGAATTAGACTGATATTTATAAAGTTAACTGAAAATTTGTAAAGCAACTTCAGATCCCTGAACCAACAGTAATTTTTACTATATCTGTTAGTGTTTGCCTGAGTGTAGAACTAGGTAAGTCAGCATTAATCACATCCTATACCTAACATTGTTGATTCATACATTTGATAATTCTTGGATAAAATCAATCAATATAGGATTTGTCAAAAAATTACGAGGTTGTAGAGGATTAGAATATTATGTATAAATAAAACTGACTTTATACTTTTGTCAGTATAACTTATCTGTTCTTCTGATAATAGGATTAGAAGATTTTTATGAGGTGACAGCAAACATCCCATTATTCCAAATGCTATCAAGATTTTGTTTGAGCGTAATGTTCATCTTATCAGCAGTTTCTTAGCACTCAGTTGTAATTCTCTTCTTTTAAATGCTCATCAAATTACTATCTTAAGTATCCCATTTTGTGAAAACATGTCAAATACATTAATTTATTCTTACTATCTTGATATCAATACTTTTTACCACCATCTATAGATTATTTTGCTTTTTAGTTTATACTTACAAGTATAAAGGTAATTTGTCATTCTGCATTGTTAAATCTGAAGAAATATTTAAGTTGTTCTTTCTTTCTACAGCTTGTTATCTTTGCAATTACATTTCTCTTATCCTTTGATAAAAAATACATCATTTTATCCTTTACATACTGCCTTTCTTTTGCTATAATGCTGTTTCTAATTTTTCCCCTTCTTATGCTTCATTCATATTAATATTTTTCTTTTCTTCTTAATGTCTGATTTTCTCTTCCATTGCTACACATGGTACCAGCGTAAATGCCATTTTCTATAATTGGCAAGATAAGTTCAAATTTCTCACAGATGTGAACTTCACTATTCTTATTCACCTGCTCTCTTCTCTTTACAGTTTCAGAGTTTCAGCAATCCAGTGATCAAGCCAATAGTCTCTTTCTCTTTCAAACTGAGAAGTATGTTAGCAGCTAGCATTATTGCCTAACGATCAGATCAGCAGTAATAGATGTTAATCAAAGGCAGTTAGTTATTGACAGATTCTAGGTTAGTACATATTTTGTCTGATTTGAGAATCTAACAAAGATGAAAGTCTTTTGTTCATATGGAATTTTTTTGTATTGTTTGTAAAAGTTTTCAGAACATTAAAAATATATAAATCAATTAAAACTGACGTAACTTCACCACGGTTATTTTATCACAAGAAAATATGAAACTACCATGTTAGAATCATACAATATAACTACTATTTAAATACAGGTGAAACATGGATATTCTTAAAATTAATGATTTTTAAACTCCTGTATAAAATTAGGAGATGGTACTTGATTATTCTTGTGACTGTCAATCAAATTTGTGGAAGTGACTGATATTGATAATGATCTCTCAACTTGATGAGTATTTTAGTTTGCTTTGCTTAAATTTAAGAAATTCAAAGGCCAGTATTAAACATAAATACTGGTTTATATCAATCAAAGAGATGGTTGAACACTTAGAAAAAGTGAACTCTGTGTATAAGTTGCATGATAAGTATGAAATTAAAATTGCATGAAAAATGGATTCATATTTAGTAATATTGCCTTAGAAATTCTTTCTTTCATCTAACTTTCATCAGTAGAGTATCGTAAGATCAGCTCTTTAACACTATTATATACAAAGGATAAAATGAACATGAAAATTATAGATGATCTACTAATATTTCTATGATAAAGGTCAGATGAGAGAAATAGCTTCTAAGGAATAAATATTTAACAAATATGATTCTGCTCATTAGTGCAATTTTACAGTTTTGTACCACTTAACATATATTTAAATACGGAATTAATTTATCAATTGCTAATGACATGAAGAGATAAAAAGAATTAAGAGAAATTTTAAAAAATGCTAAAATAGTGAGTATATTCAAATGATTGAATAGTAGATCAGAAGTTGTTATTGAATTAGAGATTATTTGAGTCAGTTGATCTGGTAAAATCATTAATCTGGCCAAGATTTAGGACACTGGGTAATGGAAATTGATGTTTTTCCTGTATATAGTTCAGATATTTATATATTAATTAGTTGTTCTTAAACTTGTGGATTATTTAATCACCTGCTATTCCACTTAATTAAGTTAACATATGATTGGATGTGAACAGCTCTCAATTTTTCTGCTGTTCTTTTTTTATAATGTATTCTTAGATCCATTAAGGAATTTTAGCACTTTGAATATTAATAATGCAAATTACTAGTTTGTGCAGTGTAAACTAGAGTCTAAATTAACTGATCAAAAGAAATTTTAAGAATAACATTTGATAGTGTATGTTTTTCATTTTATATTATGTACTAAATGATTCAGAAGTGAATATTTTAACATTTATATTTTTTATAAATAAATTTATCCATATTTTTCAAATTCAGATATTGTTTGCATTTTAACCTTGTGCACCTCCATAAAATACCATAGATTTTATGGACTGGACAACCTTGCCTCAGTTGCCCCATACCCTTGACCTAGCACCATCTATTTTGTCCCATGAAGAAGACATTCAGAAGATAGTCATTCTCTAGTGATGATAAGTGGCAACACACACATGGCTAAGAAAGTAACTTAGAAGAAGAAGCTTCTACAAGCTATATATATATATATATATATATATATATATATATATATATATATATATATAAATCTAAATCTAATCTAAACTTATTTATAAATGGAACTTTGTCTGTGTGTGTCTGTGTGTCTGTTTGTCCATTACCTATAGACTCCAAAACGCCTGAACAGATTTTCTTTCAAATTTACAAAATTGTACTTAGAATAGTGCAAAAAATCAATGATATATATATAAAAGGCAAGATGTTTGTGTGTGTGTCTGTTTATCTGCCTGTATGGCTGTATTTTTTTCAGCCCTTTTATTTTAGTTTTTGCTTCAGATTTGGCTCTAAGTAGGTATAATTGTAGTTCTTAGTCTCAGCCATGATACCATTTACTCAAAGGACTTATTTAACCTTCAAAATTCAGTTTACAATGAAAAAAATTTATTTGATATCGATACGAGGAAATCAAAATTTGACTTACATCCATTCATTTTTCTTTCAGTCTACGGTTTCGCTTTAACTGGAAACAACTATTGCTTTTTAGTCTTTCGTGCCAACGTCCAAGACCATGGATTGGTTTTAAAGCTTTCATTACACCTGAGCAATGCCTGGCTATACTGCTAGTATATATATATATATATATATATATATATATATATATATATGATAATTGAAGAGACTATATTGAGAACTAGAGTTGGAATACTGAAGCATGTGTTCTCATTTTTGGTGTGTCTTATATGCATCTGCAAGTAAATATATTTTAATTAAAGAATACACTTGATTTAAACCAATGCCTATATATATATATATATATATATATATATACTTTGGCCCAAGCTCATTGAACTGAGAAAAATTTGTAAAACTATGAAACAGAAACTAAATTAGTAAAAGAATTTAATTTATGTTTTAGGAACCTGCTGATAACATTTTGATAAAACTTAATTGATATTTCCTGCCTATCTTCTAATGATAAATGTAAAGTTATTAGTGTTGTGTGAATGTTAAATGAAAATGTATTTTTTCCAGTATAAATGTTTATCAAGATTATTGCTTAAAGAGTGTTAACTTGAATTAGACTTCTGATTGTTCTGCTATTTGGAGATTTTCATTTTTAGCTTTATTGTCATCGTTGTGTACCATGAATATTTTACTCAACTTTTTCTAATCAACTCTTCAGTAATATTGTTAAAACAATTAAATATTCTGCTTATTACAAAAAATATTTTGGATGGACAACTATGGTATTAATAACTTCACTCAACTCTCTTAATAGTAAGCAAAATATTAAATATAAATTCAGCTGATAATAAAACAAACTTTTGATTGGTGTGTGCTTGTTGATATATCCAATGGTAATATGATTTATAAGTGTACTGTATTAAAAATTTGTATCAGTTAATGGCCTATTTAAGAATTCAGTGAAAAGGTCTTTCACGATGGAAGTTTATTTTAGTTTATTAGAGTACTGAACATGATGATAATTTTTCTTCATGCAAAATATGTTTGTTTAAAAAAAAGATTCTCATAAAATTGTATTATTGTAAATAACCAGGACTACAGGCAATTCTGCAGATCATTTTTATGGGTTTACTATAGTCAAATAATTTTACAACTATTATAGAATAATCTTAGATTATATATTAGAAATGCTCAACTTTGGGAATTATTTTACAATTAGCATGAAACATTGTTTTAGTTGGCAAAATTTATAAAATTATTAATTTTTATCTAAAATAAAAAAAATATGAACAATAAATAGAGAATTGGTTTTGCATACCTCTAAACTGATTGTATGACAGGAACTTACCTAAAAAAAATAAAGAAAATAAAATCATAAATATAATGTTGATAAAAGAAAGATAACAAATAAAAAAAATCAAGTGTTGATTTATTTCTTGTATTTTTCAAAGTTAAAAACAAAGTAAAATTGTTATGAAAATGAGTTTAACTTATAAATGCAAAAATGAAAACATGCTGAATAGATTAAGAAATTTATCTGAAGGACTGAATCAATATTTCCCTTTTGACAGCATCTCTACATCAGCATTGCTAGTATTAATATACTTTTTAATGTAAAATCTTTTCCTTACAACTATCTTGTCATTCATTAGCAAAGAAAAACATATGAGTCATACGACTATGAAATTTCTTATGGTTTTGATAAAATGTGAGTACCTGCTGCTTAAGTATTTAGATTGCAATAGAGAATGCAAATTCAATACATTCATAGATCTGTGGTAAAAACAAAATGAATAAAATTATTACATAAGAACTCAAAAGAATTCCATTATTTCAGATAATTTTATTCATATCTAAAATCTAAATGTTTCTTTCCTATTAGTTTTTGCTTCATTTAATTTACTTAATAAAATCCAGTCATGTTTAGAGTTTGAATACCTAAGTCAAAAAATATAAAGCTTAGTCATTGATGCTCTGATCAAGAACAGATCTTAGAGATTTCTTCATAAGAGATGATCTCATATGTAGAGAAAAACATTGGTACTAAAAATTATGGAAAAATTTGTTCACATATATTTTAAAATTTTACTGTATTTAGTACATATTGCTGTATTCACAAATACTCTGCACATTATAATATTTCCATGCAATATAGTTCATATAGAATATATTTTTCAGCAATCAATTATATTTTCACAAAAAATATAATTGATTGCTGAAATGTTGCCTAAGAAAGTATTAAAAGATTTGGTGTTTAGTCAAATTTTTGAAAGTGGATCAGAGCAAGGCCTTTTCAGCACCACCTTATATATAGCAATATTAACTGTGATAATAACAGAAATCGCTTTTAGGATCTTCAGAAGGAAGTTACTACAATCACTAATTTAATAGGTTTTTTAAAAAGACAGTGATGAATAATTTACATTAATCTTTTGTATAATGTTGGTTTTACAATGGATTTTTCAAGCCAAAGTGTGGAAGAATTCCAGTATAAAGAAAGCACATTAACAGCCAACGCATTCTCATTCTATGGTTGTGAAAATAAGCAAATGTTTGGTAAATGGTTGAATCTACAGTATTATGATAAAGTAAGAGAAGTAGTTTTGATGAAGCTAGCAGATGGATAGAAGGAAATACACTATAGTAATGAACATTAGACAAAGCTCCTTTGTTACAAGTTCTTGGTGGTAACTCTAAAGTTGAAGAAAAAAATGAAAGCAACAAAGCTTGTTGTTCAATCAATGAATGAGAAAATTTTAAAATCATTTAAGACTAGGTAATTTGGCTTTAGATAAGACCACCTGGCAATGAAAAACTACTGTTGTAGTACAGCCAATAATAGCATATGATGTTAAAGATGTAGGGAAGTGAGGGTTAGTGGTAGAAATAGCATTTAAAATATTAAGTAAAATAATATTGTTAAGACATTCAATATGTTTTTATAAAGCATGGAGGTTAAGAAAACACTCATTTTAAGGACTTTCAAGCTATGGAATATTTATGCAGTTTGTTCTGCAGTTTCACATTGCTATTACAATGCATGCTAGGGGAATAAAATCTGTAAAGAAATTAAAAAATAAAAAAAAGGAAAGAAAAATTACTGGCTATTTTCATGTTTAGGGCTGCATTTCTTATTCTGAATAAAATCCATGCAAATTCAATTTTGTATTTATTTCTATGAATCAATCAATATTTCTCTCATGACAGCATCTTTGCATCAGCTGAAAACATTGTGAGAATTAATCTACTTTTTAATGAAGAATATTTTCCTTACAACTGTCTTGTCATTCCTATATAATCATTTAAAAAGATATCAGCCATGAAATGCTGAAGCTTTCAATAAACCTTGATGTATCAATGCTATATTTGTTGATATTTGAACAAGTTCTGTTTGTTTTAGCATTAAGTCTAGTAAGATCATTAAATCTATTTATAAATGTTTTAGAAAAATGTGATTAACTAGATTAATAGAAAAGAAAATCATACTAAGACTGAAAAGCATAAAATCATTTCTTCAGTTTTTAACAGAAGAAAGATTAAGAATAGAATAAATATATACTCATTTAATATATCTAGAGTTTAAATATACAAGGTAAATATAAATTGCAAGAGATTTTTTAAACCATAAAATCTATTATTTATATTGCTTTTGTTCTTAATATGATCTACTCTGTAGTCTTCTTCAGGTTTATAATCTATAAGGAAAAAGGTATTGAATAAAGCAAGACGTGCTATCCATAGACATGTGCAGCAGAATAAGAACAATTTACCCTATAGATTAATTAAAAGTTTCAGTTTTAAATTACCTGTAGCTTATCTGAATGTTATACACCTGATGAAGGTTGAAGGGCACAACAACTTAAATGCTATGATAACAACAACAAAGAGAAGACAATAATCCACTTATAAATAAGTATATATTTGATTAACATGGTATCCTGTATCCCTGAACAAATTATTATCTATCATTTTACCTGGGCTTTTTGATATTCTGTAATCTTTATTAATTGTTTATTCATTAACTTCCTTAACTTTTCTTCTTAACATTACTTGCATTAGTTTTTTTGTTTCCTAAAGATCTTTGCTTGCATGTTGTTTTCCTTTCTCTGAGGTGTTCTTTTTTATGATAAACTACAACTTTTCTACTGGGTTAATATCTAGAAAGATTGTAATCTATTTCATTAACCTGATGTCTTTGAAACCTTTTCTGAAAAGTCAGCATTGCAAAATGTGAAGAAGCATCATCTTGCATGAATATGCTCTTTAGATTTTTGATTGAGAAAACCATTAAGAAAAATATATTTTTCAAATAATTTATAAGAATTATCTGTATTTGGTACAATCATCATCAACTTTTGATAGGTCATATAATTTTACTGCTATACTAAATAGTCACAAACATTACTCTATCTCCTTGCTGTAGTCTTCTGAATTGTATTCATTGTCTATTTTTATGAAGGACTAAGCCTCAAGCCAGCCATCAGATTATACTAGATTTGGTTTATTTTATAACACATCATATTTATTGGATTATTTAATGTTGACTTGTTGTATAGAGCACCCAATTAATATTGAACTCACTATTCAATAAAATTGGCTAACCACATTAGCTTCATTAACCATTACCTCATAATGAAGTGACTTCATACAATTTAGGTACATCCAATGTAGCTCTACATTCATCACTAAAATTATTGTGTATGGGTAGGTATTTGAAAGGTTTCACAATGTATTTAGTATAATAAAAGAAGGTAAAGAAGGTGTTGGGTATTACCTATTTATTATTCATTAATATTTCAAGATCAGAATCTTATCTTCAGAATGATAGGAGAGCTTGATTTCACTTCTGCTGGTAGACCATGCCTTTAAATGAACGGTCCTTATTTGCTGTTACTGCTGTCATTAATTGTAGTGAGTATGTGTGTTTATGTACCTGTAAGTGTGTTAGTGCATATATGTGTGTGTGTGTGTGTGTTTATAGTTTATATAAGTGTGCATAGTGGGATTTGGCTTTTTTGCATCTTTGTTAAAGTGATAAATGATATATTTGTCTGCTTTAATTTATGGTTTAATATGTGTGCATTCACCCATGGCAGGGTTTGACATTTTTACATCTCTGTCAGAATTGTACTAGGAGCCATTTTATGACTTGATGTTATGTCTATCTGCTTTAATTGAAGGTGTGTTTATTGCTACATTTTTTTTCCTCCAGTATTTCTTCTTGTGTGATCTCCTCTGTGTGTGTGTGTGTGTGTGTGTGTGTGTGTGTGTGTGTGTGTGTGTGCCTGTGTTATGTGTGTGTTTTCATGCATGTATGCTTCTTGTATATATATATATATTTTTTTTTTTCACTTCACTATTAAAATTATTGTTGATAAAACATTTTTCATGCACTTCTTTGCTTAAATGTGTGATTTCATGTCTTTATTCTTTCTTTCTTACTGGTAAATCCATTTTTCTTATTTCATAATTTTTGTGAATTTCTTGAAGCCATTTTTTTCTTGTTCTCATATTGCCAATGTTTTCAAGTATTGTTATTATTATACGATCTCTTCTTTTACAATATTTCAAAAGTTGTGTTCACATCATTCAATATTGTTATTTGCTTTTTCAATTTTATCTTTCTTATGGCATGTATCAATCTATATTTAGCTTACATTAAAAATATATATCAGTAATTATATTATTACCCTTATTTCCAATATATCAAACAACTCTGAGTTGCATAATAAAGTCTCATACTACCAAATAAGTTATTGTAAAAATTTCTACAAAAAAGCTCATTTTAACTAAAATTTACATTATATATTAATGAGATAAATATATCCTGAAGCTTTTACTAGTATCACTTAGTTAATACCAGTCTTATTGTGAAAATATTGACTTGCACAATAAAATCTTACCTAGTGTACTATCAAATATAGTAGGTTAAAATAGCCAAATACTTAATATACCTACTAAAATGTATATACATGGTAGCTGCTCATGCGCATCTATACATATGCATATTTCTTTATAGATAGACAGATACAAAAAGATGTGTCTAAAAGTAAGTGCATGAATTTGTGTGTATTCAGAAATATATGTATATAACTGCTAACCCACAAATATTTACATTAGAATCACGCAAATAAGCATATGCGTATAGATGCATACACAGGTATGTATGCATATATACCCAAACACCTCATGTATTTCATTAGATTTATCAAAACTTATCTGAACTGATTATTCTTTAAAAGTTGGTGAGTGTTTTTTGTACTGTTTTATTGTTTGGGAATAAATGAAAGATTTAAAAAAGGAACTGAAATCATTAGGTCAGACCACTTTTGATATAGCTGGTTAATAATATTAGTAGACATAGAGTTTTGAAAATGATTGTAGCAGTAACATGTAATGCTGGCTTTTCTCTCATCTAAAATAACATTCTTTTTGAATAAGCGAACACTGCTAATACAGACATTGTGTGTGTGTGTGTGTGTGTGTGTGTGTGTGTGTGTGTGTGTGTGTGTGTGTGTGTGTGTGTGTGTGTGTGTCTGGTGGTGCCTGACTGGCTGGCTGACAGAATGGTTATGAGTGGCTGAATGCATGTATCTGGCTGGCTGGCTGTCATCTGTTTAATTCAGTTTGTATTATGAGATTCTCTTATAGAACACTTCTTATCCAATTAGCAAGGGCCATTCACTTGACAAGAATGTGTTATTCCAAGCAGTAACCCCCAATTCCATTTTGGAAACATTTTTGAAAAAAATATATTTGAACAAGAATAAATCAATTTTTGAATTAATTCATTCACAATTCTTTGAATAGCAACCATGCCAAGGCTTTGCATGGGCTGTGAATAATTGCTGTTGTGGGAACATTTTTCTATTTGAAGTAAATATAAGGAAACCTTTTGTAAAGCAAAAAAGTGAGAGAAAATAGGTACTATAGTTTAAGCAGATAATGGAAGAGATATTTTTTATTTTAGTTATTTTAGTTTATTAAAAATTCATAATGCAAAAACATACATGATGAAGGTATCTTTTTATTTCTTGAAGTAAAAAAAGATTATGACTTAAGTAAAACAAAATTCTTTAAATCAACTGTTTTCATGAAAACCAGCACACTTATAAGTCTGAGGCCAAAAACGTATATTTTTAGCAAAATACTATGTTTTATATATATTCTATTAATAAAAATTTTAAATTATTGCTTACAGTTTTAAAATTGTATAAATCTACTTTCTGTGGTATGAATTTCAGATAATGCTACAATGTTGTGCTTAATACTAATTTTGATAAAATAAGAAATTTCTATGGCAAATCTGGTTAGCAAAAGAAACTGCTATTGTCAGACAATAAATTTACTAAGCTTGTAGATAAACTGATTAATTATTTAATTATTGTAAATTTACAAAATATAAATTATTTATGGTAGTTTTTTTTATAGCAGATAAGGCTAAGATTGTAAGTTCCTAAAATTAATATGTTCGTCAAAGCATTTGTTATCACATCATGTATAATATTTGTTTCTTATATTATAATAATACTTGTTTAAACAAGCATCAATTGTATTAAAGCATCTCAAATAGTTTCAATCAACAATTTTACTTTTTAGTGTTGATAACTGCTGACTATTGCACATGTTTCCACTCTTGTCTAAATTCAGATTCCTTTTCAACAAAGTGTAACACTTGTCAAGCATTGTCTGTAAGACTTGGAGGTTATTGTAATCTTGGATAATTGAAAAATAAATATGAATATGTGATTACAGTCACAGAAGATATAGTCAATTTAAAAATTATCCTTATTTGGTTTTCATATAAGATGTTGATGAAAAATATAACAAAGGAGTAGTAGATACCTGGTTAATTCTGCAGAATAATACTTCTGTAATAAGTTAAACCCCTTTGAGTGCTCCAAAATAGTAAATAACTAGAAATATTTATGTGCTAAAACCATATATACAAAATTTGTTTTGGATTCAATATATAAGTGCTGTTCATTCAAGACAGGAAAGCAGCCAAACTACCACCTTTAAGCAAATATTACAAAGAGAAACAAGAATTTTGGGAAAGAATATAAGAAAATGATTTTTCAACAGTAATTGTAAAGTTGAATATAAAGCTATATTGGATGTATCTAATTGCTGGGCAAGAAGTTTGGTACTTCATGAAAATAGTCAACCAACATGACTTAGAAGATAACAATTGGAAGATATCATTTTGGGCTATTTAGTATTGTGGGGGAATAAAATTATATGCTTTTTTTTAAGTTGATGATGTTGATTGTCAATTGAATAGAGATAATTATTATAAGTTCTTGAACAAAACACTTTCTGAGTGGAAAAATATCTTTAAATTGAAGAGCATACTTATGTAAGATAAGAGCTATAATAAGCTTATCTCTAGATATTAGTCCAGTAGACATCTTGTAGGCTATCATTAAAAGAGACATAAAAAATAGAAACAAAGATATTTAGGAAGTGATAAAAACTGATTCAAGTAATGTTAAGGCCAAACAGAATAAAAGTAATAAATAAAAGATTAATGAACATTATAGAATATAAAAAAAGACCATATTATCATGTAAAGTAGTTTTTTCAATTTTTTTTACAGAATGGCTCATCCTGTACAAAGGTCAGGGGCCACTCATGGTAGAAGGTTACATCAAGGGGTAGTTTATATGGATAGAAGGGGAAGATAATGGTTGACTCTAGACTTGAAGAGGTCAAGATCATAGTGATTGGGGAAATATACTCTTAGGAGTCTGTTCCATAGGGCAGTGGCTTGTGGAAAGAAGCTGTTTGAATGAACTTCTTGCTGATGGAATATGGAAAAAGTGTGTGTAATTTGCTACTATGTAAGTGGTATGGCAAGTCCTAGCTGTAAAGTTCAAACCTGTTTGAATTAGAAGAATCGGTTCATCCTAGCACTTTTCATGTCAGTAGCAATAATGCAAGGACAGACTCACCAGAAAGTTTAATGAAAATACTGAGGAGACTAATGGGTCTGTACTGGGAGTGGGGGGATTGGTTGCTTGTGTTCTTGAGGACCAGACATACGTTTGCTAAATTCCACATGGTCAGGAAAAATTTCTACTTCAAGCAGCAGGTAAATAACTTACAAGAACTGAGGATAATTCTGGGTTGATATTCTTAAAGATGATCATTGGAATTTTATCTGGTTTAGTGGCTTTTTGGGAGTTGAGGCTTTTGATAAATCTTGAGACTTCTTTTACTGAAGTCAGTATATTACTAAGATTGTGCTCAGTCAGATATGGGAACTTGGGGAGGAGATAGCCTCTATCATTTAATGTTGAGTTTAAGGCAACTGTCACGGCAAATAGCTTCACCTTGTCTGCCATGGAGGATATGATCTTGGAGACATTTCTAATAATTTGATACAAAGCTAAGTAGGGAAAAGCAGAGAGAACTGTATTTACTACATTAGAGACTTGGTTTGTGAGTCACATTTTTAACTATTATTATTTTAATTCACATAATATCATTCCATGGTATTATTATAAGTATTTACAACATGGAATACAAATATTGTTTGCAAATGAAAGAGAAACTTTAACAGTCTCCTTGCTGTAATAGTTGCTATTGCTTAAACAAACTGTGTTTGACAAGTCATCCCTAGGTTCTAAATTGTTGTGATTCTGATAAACAACAGATGTAAGTGACACAATAACTTGGACGTTAGAGGCAAGCATAATGCTTAGAATTAGTCTAAAGGATAAGCCATGTCGTGGTCGCCAACCTGAACCATTCCACAGATAATACATATCAGATAAATAATGCATACCTGTTATACAAGTGATTCATTCTAGATAATTAATGTGACTCAATATTCCTATATTTGGCTATCATTATAACAGGTAGATTTATGTTTATGCCACTCAGTGTATTAATGTCTGGGAGGTTATGCAATGATAAATTGAGAATCTGTTCAGCCATTTATAGCACAGCTTGGGATTTAGTTCTAAATCAATACAATACCACTGATGCATGTGTTGATTTACAATTATTCACTTTCATTTAATTCTATCTATCTATCTATCTATCTATCTATCTATCTATCTATCTATCTATCAACACCCAGATACCTCAGTGCACCTTAGTCTATTTCACATATAAATGTGCACCAGAAGAAGTTGCTTCATCTGTTATTACTAGCAAAGATCTATAATTCTGTCTCACACAGCCAAAAGTTGCATTCACTGCAGCAGAACAAGTCTCAATCAATAAGGATTAACAAATCAATAAATATTAATGGTTAGAATCTCCAAACCCTATCACAGATACATTGGCATGTAAATGCACACATCTGCCATGTGCTTTAGCCAAGACCCTGACACTACTCTTGTTAATATTTTTGTAACTGGTATTTCAACAAATATTACTTTGTATCTTAGAGAGAAGGTGTTGTGGTTTGATAGGTAATTTTGTTTATCCAGAAGAATTGAATTCTCACTTGGGTTAACAATCTCATAAAATACTGAATATTCATGATATCCACTAAATTGAGATTAGTATGACACTGGGATAAATAGGGACAATGCTGCAGAAAGACTGTGCTGTGATGATCTTCCAGATTTGTGTACCATGAAAATTAATATTTAAAGTTTTGTTTTCTATGTAGTTTTGAAGCTTAACATTTTTGTTTTTTTAATTGTTTCACTACAAACAAGGCAATAAATCCACTAGGATGCAGAAGGTTACTGAGTGTTAGAGAGTATGAGAAAAATTACTATTAAGGCAAGAAGACAATAAAAGAGTAAGAATTAAGAAAACAGAAGATAACGATTGACACTGCATTTTAATTTTTGTAGATCAAAATTGACTGGGAAGCAAGAACTGGGAAAAGAGTTCCACATGTGAAAAATGTAATAGAAGAAACTATTAGCATCAAACTTACAGTTACATCTAGCCATTTCAACTGTGAATTGATGAGACCTTGTCACCAGCCTAGTCTTCATCTTTTTCATGTGCTATGTACCTTTAAGACGTAGGTGATCATGAACTTTCACTTGGCTTTATCTCTTGTCGCTCTCAAAGTTCTTCCTCTTAGTATCTCTCCAAAACCCCGCTCTATTTGCTCAGGCCTATCAAGTAGGTCTTGCACTGCTTTGTCCTGTTTTTCCCTCTATCCGTCATGTGAATATTAAATTATCCAGGCTCTCCTTCCTCATTACATGTCCCAGAAATGTCATCTGTCTTTTCCTTATATTAAGTGTGCGTTTTCTCCTCATTTTCATCCTCTCCAACAGCTCGTTGTTCAGTCCATGGAATCCTCAGCATCCTTCTATAAAACCACATTTCTGCTGCCTCAGACCTCCCCGTCATCCTTGAGGAGATCATCTAACATTCACTGCCATGCAGAAGAACAGACATAACATAGCAATCCAGCCCTTTCTTTGTTTCCAAATAGATTTTCCTGTCTTTCAGTACTCTGGTTAGTTTTTGAAATGCGTCCTTGGCCATGCCAATGCGTCTTTGGGTCTCAACTGTGCTTAAATTTCTAAAGTCTAGGTACCATAATGAAAAATTCATCAGAAAACTTACCATGAAACTATTTATAGAAAAGACACAGTGACGCTAAATATGGTGATGGGAAAGGGACTGAAGTCAAGATGCCAGGTCAGGACTAACAACATTACAGATTCTTCTTTGAATCTTATCAATAATCTCTAAATATATAGTAGGAGCACCAGATCAGATGTGGCAGCAATATTCCATATATAATAAATGGTAGACATATAAATATGTAATATAGATTCTGACAAGAAAGTTGTCTAGCACGATATAGTGAACCAACGTTCTTACCTGAAAACTTAGCAATCGATTTAATATACTCTTTCCACTTCATGTCAGCTGGAAGCGTTTGCCTGAGAAGGTGCAATGAGTCACTCTCCTGGAGGTTAGCATCAACCATGCTGATGAAAGTTAAAAAGTGTTCTCTCAGTGATTAAAAGAGAGTAGTTTTGTTTTTGATACATTCAAATTGACAAGCCTTTTTTTTTGGCTTATTTTACAACAAATTGTAGATTATTTTTGAGATCAGCTGCTAATTTCACTTTATCGAACCGATCGGGCTTACTGTCATTAGCAGTGATACTAAATTAAGAACTGATGACATTGTGAAAATGAGAAACAACGTCGGTTCAAGGATAGAGCCCTGGGGAACACCTGCATTTATGCAAAAAAGATCTAGAGGAGTGGCTATTCAAGATAACTTTAATTTCACTATTTGATAAGAAAGACTGAATCAGTTAAAAAAATAATCCAGAAATACCATAGCCTTTCAAGACCATCCTATCAAATGCCTGTCAGATATCCAAAGCACAGCTCGAGCTTCACTATTCATTCATGAATAATCGCTAACACATCATCCATTGACCTAGAGAAGCGAAAGCCATATTACTTATCTGAAAGATGGGAGATACTTAACCAATTCAAAGTTAATTCGGGCCTCTTGTACTTTGCAAAAAAAAAAAAAAAAAAAAGATAGTAGTTCTAATAGACTGATAGAATAATTAATCAGATGGTTCTTCTTAAAGAATGGAAATACAGAAGAGGATTTTCAACAAGCAAGATAGCATTGAACAGCAAAGCATTTATTGTAGTGTTAATTGAGAAGAAGAAACAGTTCAAGAGCACATTTATAAAAGACACTTACAGGAATCCATCAAATCAAGATGCTTTGGGAAGAATCAGTTAAAAAATTATAGCATAAATCATGGACGGAGTTATATGCATATCATTCAATAGAGACTCAGTTCTAAGTGGAAAGACAGAAAAGGTATCCCATATAAATCAAGAGTAGAACTTAAAAAGAATTTACAAGCAAAACATTCTGCTTTATCAGCAGAAGAGGGATAGAAAACTTACTCTAAATCAACACATTACAAAGCGGCCAGCAGTCACGTGAACCAAGCTTGTTAGAGGCTATACGGTGCCTTATTCTATCAGCAAACAAAGACTTAACCTCTTTGAGGATATGTTTACAATTATTTCTATCAATCACAAATAGGTGTCTATTGTAATCAGGATTATCCCGTTGGTACAGTCGGAAAAAGTAAGTCATATGCGTTATAGCGGCTGAACAGGCTGGTATGAATCAAGAAGATTATGGTATAACTTGATATTTGCGAGAAAGTACAAAAACATCGATGTTGGCTTGAACCCAACAAGAACCTCTGTGGCATATGTGCAGTTTAACATAATAAAAAAATTTTGAAATTATTTTAAAAATATTAATTCTAGAGGATTTGTATTAAGCTTTTGAATTTTCGATTTGTAAATAAAGTCTATTTTTAATGAACTAATAACCAAAGACACTGAGTAACTGGAAGAAATTTAAAAGATGTTTGAAACTTTAATTAGCAAAGAAAAAATGAAAACAATACTTATAAAAATTCATTATTTATCGAAATTTTTTATTCTTCTTCAGAATATGATATCATAAGATTATATCATTTATAAAATCAATTAAAAGTTTATCTGCATAAAAATAGCGTAGTTTTAATGCATTTTCTATTTTATTATTCGGGGAAGATTTTCGGAAAAATGATCTCGTAATTAAAAAAAATTATGCCACAGTCAAGAATGTCAAGAAGCGCACCGAATAAATTCCCGAAATGAATGCCAACGTGTACGCTAGCAACAGAAAGAGGTCTTGTTACTAGGAGTTTCATTTCTAATAGACGACAAAAAGAAATATCAATGGATATTAAAGCGTGATCTGAATTGTCAAGAGGATCGAGTTGTGATGCTCTACAGAAGTTAGGAGAGAAAATAAGGAACAAAACAAGTAAAGATACAAGTAGGGAAATTCATAATTTAACTGAGAGACAGGGCAATGGAAAAATTGGCAACATAGATTAGTGGAAGGTAGAGAACTTTCTTATGAGGCAAGTTGCAAGTCTCCAGTATTGATGCATAAGCTTATGTAAATGATTGTGTTACTTTTCTGATAAACAGGTAATTTTTTTAAGTAGTTATGCTTTTTATAAATATAGTAGATTTGTCTTTAGTTTTAATAGAAGACAACTAAGATTGGGATTGTATATTATAATCAATACCTGGTGCAGGTCCTTTGTTTCATTGTAAATACACAATGCTCAAGTGTATATATATTATATATATTATTTTTTTAGTGTGAAAACTAACTAATAAAGTAAAAAAAGTATGCAACTTCTGCAATCACTGAGCAACCCCCTTACAATTATATATATATATATATATATAATTGTAAGGGGGTTGCTCAGTGATTGCAGAAGTTGCATACTTTTTTTACTTTATATATATAATTGTAAGGGGGTTGCTCAGTGATTGCAGAAGTTGCATACTTTTTTTTACTTTATTAGTTAGTGTTCACACTAAAAAAACATATCGGATACCAGTTCTCATGGTAAGATGGCCCTCTTTCTTTGGTAAATTGGTGCGAAACGATGTTTCTCTGCCTCATTCAGCCTAACTAGGCCTGTACTGTACTAACCTATACTTAGAAAATAACAACAATGATTGTAAAATCATGAGAGCAACACTAACCTAAGGAATCATTTCAATGTAGTAGAGACACTTATAATGAGAAAATAAAAATCTTGCAAAAACAGCAAAACATCAAACTTTATTTCTTTTCAATATACTACAAAAAGTAAGAATAATTAATGCAAGCATAGATTTGTCAAATGAGAAAGATGTAACATTGGCTAGCTGGAGTCTAGCTGACAAGATAAAAAAAGAGGTTATGTAGGGTTGTTTTGTTAGGTATTTTATTTTGTAATGTTTTTAACTTAGTACGTTTGAATAGTTCTACAATATTATGAATTGATATTGAGAGTTGCAGTGTATAATCAGCAAACTAGTCTTGCAAATCTATTTGATCTTACATTTAATAGGAGTAAATAGGTTCGCCTATCGCCCGGTTTACACACCTCCACGGTCTTTTAAACAGAAGGAGTGGTGTACCCTTTGTTCCCTGTTTCCGGTTCCTTTTAAAATCTTTTCATTCTATTTCACTCCCTTTAGCCCCTTGCATTATCATAGTGGCATTATCACCTTGCTTAGGATAAATTGATTTAAAAATATTTTTAATACTCCACTACATTACTAAGTGTACCAGACATGTCCTTGTACCGAACTTAGGTAAGCTTAGTAAATATCGACATTAGCAATCATTCCATAGAACGATAATTAGATCGATAAGGCAAGAACTATGGATATAAGTATACATGATTCAGTATAAATTTTAAAGTCGTAACATAAATTCTTTTAATCTTCTGATATGCATACAATTATAATGATGAAAAGAACTGTTGAATATTGGAAAAAGAGCGAGAGAATTTAAGAGAAATGAAACGGTCTAGTTTTTAGTAGAAGGTGAGATGCTATAATCGTGTTGGACTGAATAGAAGGGTGTTAAAGAAGATCAACCGTAACTTCCATACTATTAACATGGAATAAGCAAGCGATAAGTTGCGTGCTGAAAAATGAATAAACCAGGAAAGACGTTTACAGTTATAAATACATCAGACGAGAATAGATGAAGAGATATGACATGCGGAGATCATTGAAGAAATATGAAATTGAGGAAGCGATTTTACGTTCAAAAGTACAATGACCGGCACGTTCTAACTGCATTCATGCAAAAAGCCTAATGAATTGCGGCAGTCGGATTTGCTTATCGTAACACCTGCATACTCTTAGCTTCCAGATCTTTAAGTCACACACAAATTTTACTTGCTGTCTTTTACAAAAAATATGTAATGATTAAGGACTTATGCTTTGATTTTTTTCTGGCTTTGGTACACGATTTTCTCGTATATATTGTGTTATAGCATAAAACTTTCTTAACTCGTCAATTATTTAGATATATTGATATATAATGAGCTTTGTTTAGACTGGCTCAAGGCTACATCTGATCAGGGCCAAATTGATTTTAGTATTTATGATGACCAACACTAATATGCTAACCATTACTTCAAAGTAATGCATTGATTAGTGAATTGCAAATGAGTGGAAAGAGAGAATAAGCTGCTGTCAGGGTATCAGAAAATGGATTCGTTAAATCCCGTTCTATCCACCATTTAGTGAAGACACGCTTCAAATGTAGATTGACAAGTGATAAAGAAAGCTATATTGAGGAAGTTTTTCTGTTAAAATTCAATCGATTTTAGTCGACATGAAAATTGAGGTTATAGGAAACATTTACACGTATACAAAATTCCCTAAACCAAAAACAACGACAAAAAAAAAAAGCAAAAAGAAAGAACAAACAAAAAACGCCGATTTTCAAAAAGTAGGATTCTTTTAGCTAGGTACCTCTACTTCATTTTCAATACCTGTTTTATATTGAATTCTTAAAAATAAAAACTTTTTAAAACTTTAATTTTAGCTTAATTGAAAGCTAGATTAAATTTACTATTTTCACTAAACAAAATAATCTGGTGTATTTTAAAGAGAAATTATATTCGTTGAAATCTAAAATTTTGACATTTTTTTTTAATTTTCAATTTTTTGGTCATTTTTTTTTGTAGCGATCGACACATTTGTAAACATAAGTTAATTCTACGTTTTAAAAATCTTGCAGAAATAAAATATACATTTCTCGTTATTTTTGGAAAATTAGAAAAATTAAAGTTCAATTAATCTAAATTGGAGCAAGTAGCAATTGTTTATGGCATGTAATCATAAACGTCTGATTCGTTGACCTTTCAAGTAGGCGATGACAGCACCTGTTATCAACCATATGGTGACTAAAAGTTGACATAACCCAGTTTAACATTTCGTAAGGGGAACAACCCTTGAAACATGTGACCTTTTAATGATAAGTCACTTACAAGTTTCAATAGTAAAATAAAATGTGCAGTTTAACAGAATAAAAAAATTTTGAAATTATTTTAAAAATATTAATTCTAGAGGATTTGTATTAAGCTTTTGAATTTTTGATTTGTAAATAAAGTCTATTTTTAATGAACTAATAACCAAAGACACTGAGTAACTGGAAGAAATTTAAAAGATGTTTGAAACTTTAATTAGCAAAGAAAAAATGAAAACAATTCTTATAAAAATTAATTATTTATCGAAATTTTTTATTCTTCTTCAGAATATGATATCATAAAATTATATCATTTATAAAATCAATTAAAAGTTTATCTGCATAAAAATAGCGTAGTTTTAATGCATTTTCTATTTTATTATTCGGGGAAGATTTTCGGAAAAATGATGTCGTAATTAAAAAAATTACATGATTTTCATTACTCAATGAGTCCTGCATTTAACTAATAAATAAATAAAAATGGTACAGATAATGTATTTCTAGAAGTTGTATGTAATTAATTGGAGTGGGGGAGGTAACAGATGTAAAAAAAATATTTTTAGCAAAATTTTCTAAAAATAATAATTGCATAAATAATTTCATTAATTTGTGAATAAGTCCTGAAAGCTTCATTAAAATCAGATAATTAGTTGATTTTTGCAAGAATTTTCAAATTAATGTCTTTCAACACACACACACACACACACACACACACACACACACACACACACACACACACACAAACGACTTGCGTAATATGACGTTTTTCTTAATAGTTACATTACGTAAACATAATGTGAATCGATGATAGAAAACAAAAAAATAAATTTTAACTGAAATTTCGAACGTGTTAGAAAGGATGAAAAAATTAAAAAAAATAATGACAAGAAATTTTGATCTTTCCTCTTAATGTGGAAGTGCGTTGTGGTGCAGTGGATATCAGCTCGGAACAAGAAATCGAGCAGCCGAGTTCGAATTTCATTTGAATTCGTTGCATTCACTTACACGCAAATATCCCTGGGAAAGGTATTAATCCGTCTCTTCCTTCAAGTTATGGGTTAAATAATAGATTGGGCTCTATAGCCTTCGCTGCCAACCAGTCTACCGTAGAAAGCAATGGCAATCTACTGCGGGATAATCTTCTGCCCATTCATTTATGTCTCTTTTGAGACATGCTCGCCCAGGCGTGTATCACGTATGGTACTTAACTGACTGATGGACTCTTAATAATCGCATAAATATTTTGATGATAAAACTTTGCTTTTATTAAGTTTGAGCTCTTTTAACATCATGCTATGATGTTTTTTCGGCAATGGAGTAGATTTAGCTTCTTTTAGCACATTCAAACTAACTTTTGTACTCGTTTATTTATTTTGGAAATTTTGAAGCAAATATTATTTAAATCAGGTATTTTAGTGTATATTTATTAGACTTAATTTAGTATGACAGACTTCAGTGAAGAAAGTTATTAACTTTGGTGTATGAAACTAGTTTAAGAGATATCGCTCTATGGCAGCACCCTAAACATATAGGGTTATTTACTGAACCCAGATTTGACTAGTAATCATATCAGTGAAGTGTACAGAGGATGTGCGTCGTGGTGCAGTGGATATCAGCTCGGAACGACAAATCGGGAAGCCGAGTTCGAATTCCAGTTGAATTCCTTGTATTCACTTACGCACAAATACCCCTAGGAAAGGTATTAATCCGTCTCTTCCCTCCAGTTATGGGTTAAATAATAGGACAGATTGGGCTCTATAGCCTTCGCTGCCAACCAGTCTACCACAGAAAGCAATGGCAGCCTACTGCGGGATAATCTTCTGCCCAGTCAGTCATGTCTCAAGACATGATCGCCCAAAGCGTGTATCACGTATGGCACTTAACTGACTGACTGAAGTGTACAGTGAGATCCGCATTCAAACCAGTAATGGTTTTTGGTCGAGGTTCATTGCTATTATAAAACAAGGCTTCCAGATATTCAATTAACTGAGTTTTGTTTATTCACAAGAAAATAATAATAATAAAATAACTTACATAATGCGAATGTGGAAATACAACCAATGAGATAATTACTAAATTTAGCTTATTGATATGACCACAAGAGGGGGAACTCAGGTTTAAATTCAATGCACAAGCAAATTGCGAATAACCGCAACACACTAGTTGCCCCATATGTTTATATCTTGTATGTATAACATAGTAGAAGATTATCTCGTTAACTTCTTGAGAATATTCGACAATATTTAATTTCCTATTTTTTTTAAATAATTAGAAAAAATCTATAAAATTTTACTGTGGATTTCGACTTGTATTAACTTTCAAGGTAATTAACAAGTTGCATATTAAGAAAAGAAATGTTTTTAATTATCATACTTTCGGGACATTTTCAATATAGACACTTAAACCAAATGTACGTTATATATATACAGTATTAACATAGAAATGAATACTGTATGGTGACTGTAAGTTTCACTCCTCAACGCGATCTTCAGACGATGTTTTAAGGTTGCTTGAAGCGTGAAACTGACAGTTAGCATGCAGTGTTGTTTTTTTTTTTAATGTATACACTCTTTATATCTAGAAACGCTCTATATCCGATACTGAGCACTGTCCGTCCATAAATATAGTAAATTATAATTATATATATATATATATATATATATATATATATATGTAGATATATATATATATATATATATATGTAGATATATATATATATATATATATATATATATATACGTGTGTGTTTGTATATATATATGTATGCGTGCGATTGTTTTTTTCCAGGGCTAGCTGTTCAACCAAGAAAATTCTCCACTAAATAAAAAAAATAAAAATCAAAAAAAAATCAAAAAATCAAAATCTGATCTAATGTTTGTTCAGATTTTGGGAAGTAGGTTGGTCCGAAATCTTTTGAACTTTTTCTTGCGAGAATATAATTGCCATTAATGCTACATTTCGTGGATGTATGCATTTGAGTAGGTATTTTTTCACTGTTTTTCTTTTTTTAATTATTATTCATTATAGTGCAAGTACAAAGAAAAGCACACTGAAATGCTATGAGATATATATCTTCTTGTATGATAGTGAATGCTGGGCAATAACACCACAGATTAAGGAGAAACTAGCAGCAACAGAAAAATGGTTATATGTAAGGATACTGATAATTACAGTAAGAAATTAAAAAAGGTAACAAAAAGAACACTTATACTCAGTGTCAGAAAGAGACAGCTGAAATTTCTTTGACACATGATAAGAAAGGAGGGATTGGAAAACTTGACCATAACAGAGAATATCGAGTGTAAGTAGAGGAATTATGATGAGCTTACGTGAATAGATGACGGAATGGGAGGCAGTAAAGTGGAAAAACGTTGATAAGGGCCACAATGGGTAAGAAGTTAGGGAGAGCCATGGCCAGTCACATCCTGAAGAGACACGTAATCATAATATCGTAATAAAGATAATATGTCACTCGGAATTTAACTTTAGGTGTTTTCCCAATGTAAGAAAAATGCAGGTTCACTGAAAATCACATTTTCGATTACTCAGGGTAGTGGACATCAATAGGGATTTTCTAAGCGTCGCTTAGATGTGGCACAAGGCCGAAAGTATGGGACGTCAAGTGAGAATCAGTTGTAATAGGTTCTAGCGGGACAAGTTTGCTAACCATTAACCCACCTCGAGGTGACCTTAGTAGAGGTCAATAGCACTGTTTAAGAATCAGGGATGACTATTGTGTATTCAATAATAATAATAATAATAATAATAATAATAATATCGGGTTAAAATCCATTATTTTTTCTTTTTTACTGCGTATTTATCGTTACTACTGATTGAAGATGTTCGAATTTGTGTAAAAGTTCGGGTTTCAAATAATATTCAATTGCTTCTCCCAACTTAGAAGGTTGATGCAACACGAACCTTCTACTGTTTATTCCGTCCTTCTCTAATCTGGCCTTCTTCCGTACTAAGCTGAGATTACATAAAAAGCCGTCCAAATCAATATCAGGTTATAAACAACAGTGAGAACAATTCTGAAAAATCTGTTTGCATTGCAGCAAAAATTAGAACACTTCCTGGCTTGAACTATTTCCCTAGAGTTTGCCTTGTTCAAAGATTGGCCAAATCTCAAATATATTCAGCTTTTACTGGAGTCACCATCGAGAAAACAACATTTGGCGTGTGAGGAGGTCACTTGAAGGTTCCCCTTTTTAGCTTGGGCTTTTATTTAAACACTTTCAGAATGTCCGGTATTAAAGTGCGTACATGAGGCTGTTCCAACTTTAATCTTTCTCTTAACTGTATGGTGACTTCAGACTTATTACTCGTTGGAACAAAACAATAAAGGAAAATCTTTGTAACAGCCGTTTATTTGTTAGCAATTTCTTCGTGTTTTGTTTATAGATATAAACTTACGTCACTAAAGAGATAACGAGATATTAGGCAGAAGGGTTCAGAATTTAAAAGTTCTAAATTTTATTATAAATGTTGAACTGGTTAAGTTTGTCGCATTAATTAGGAACAGAAAAATTTTACTTGAAATTTAATGTTTCTGTTGGCAATGATTAGTTTTGTATATATAAATAAGAAATACACAATTTATTAGAAATAAAATTACAGTTCTACTTTAGAATGTACATCATTGTGCAAATTAATTGAAACAACTACTTTAATTTCCCTTTTTTACCATACGGTCAGTTTTAGACCCACTGGAGTTACAGGGTGTAATTGATTTCTATCTTTCCTCAGATTAGATCATTTGCAGTGGTGTGCATATGAATCTATTTTTGGGGTGTATGGAGAAGATATTGCTGTTACTACAAATGCTATATTTATATATAATGAAAAACTGAGATAGCAGAATTTTATGTAACCAATAATAAAAAAAACAGTAAATGATTTTTAGTGTCCATCGTATTACTAGAATTAGTAAAGAGTTGAATTTTAGAAGTGCGGCTTTCTGAAAGTCACTTAAAGTGACTAATATTGGATTAAAATCATTGCACTCTATTTTGAATATCTAATGTTTCAAATAAAGTCCGTAGCCATTACCTAACACATTTATAAAAGTGACTATTGAATCAACGCCTTTCATCATTTAGTTTTATATTTATATAGCACAAACTTAATTTGATAAATGATCCTATTTCTGCTCAATACTCTAACTGCAAACATTCTAGTTTAGTAAAAGCATTGAAAAACTGATACAAAAGATAAGTTTGGGAGGGAATTTTATGTTTATCTATAAATAAATATTCGACACGAATCATCTATCAAAAACGTTTTCAAATCTATTATTAAAATCTGTACTTGCCTTTACACCCTCTATTGTCACTAATCAGGTGAATAAATCAGTAATCGACTAAAATTATGTTTTTTCTTTCAAACAAAAGCACCAGACACCCGTAAAGATTTTAATTTTGATATAGGAAGCAAATGTAATAAAAAGCCCAAACGAAAATCTGTCGAATTTACGGAGAAAATATTAAACGTATTAAAAACAATGTACACATTTCAGGGATGATTTCTAAATACGAATTTCGAAATAAACTGAGAATTTTTACTGTATAATTAAACGATTACCTTAAATACATTTTATAATTCAGGAATCAAATCCGATATATTGGGCTGCGTCTGACTATGGATTATCCTTGAGTGAGCATGTTAAGTTATAAGAATTAACGCCGAAGAGGATCGAATTGGGAAGGACGTTTCACTGATGTAAATATTTGGGCGTGCAAGGTTGCAGCGGCTAAGCGCAGATTATTACAGGGGTTGACAAGCTAATTGTTTAAAGTAAATCACTTTATCTTTACCATTCAAAATGCAACTACTGAAAACACTCTTTAGAAATTTGTGCGACTTATTCTAATTAATTCTGAGATTAAATAAACAAAGCAAATCATGGTTTATCCGACTGATTTTCAAATTTTTAGGCCAAACAGACAAATATTAAATCAGCTTAAAGTTACTCTTTTCAGCATGCAAAACACATTGTTTTCTTGTTCTACTCTAGAAGATAACGACTACATCTTGATTCTTTAAACGAATTTTTTAAAACTAGTAACAACAATACATTTTCAGATTAAGTCGTTTGATATGAAATGACAAGTGCCTGATTATGTTTGAAGGAACAGTTTTCAGTAGGTTAGTTTATTTTGCGTGTTCGAAAATAACCATATTGCTGTAATTCAATTACATTGTATTTGAATCTACCGTGGAACAATATTGATCATTTTTTTTCACTTTTCAATGAGTGGCCAATGAATGTGGCTTTAAGCCAACAAATTCTTAATTGCATTGTATTTGTTCTTGTATTAAACATAAACGCTTACTAAGAATAAAAAGTAAACAACTTTTAGTATCATATTTTATGAATTTAATATAAAACATAAAAAAGAAAATCTTCATTTTTGTTTAACTGGGTGTGTATGAGCAGGTAGAAAGCATAAAACGACCAAAGAAATATATTAGCTAAAACGCTGCCGAACAACCATCTTGGTTGAATCTTTAAGTGCATTTTGAAAATATTCTTTTGAATACTATCTAGTAATACCTAGCTACTGCTTTCAATTTTAGTTATGATAATAAACTGCGGACTGTGATAATGTCTTATTTTCTATTTATTGTTTGGAATATTATGTAACAAGTACAAACGTCGAGAAACAGCGTGAAGCAATGCAAGCAAGGCAATATGTTTTGGTATGAAACTGAATGTGTACATAATGTAATATACTTGATGAGATAAATAAATTCAATCTTGAATTTGTCTTAAACATATTTTGATAACAGCATTTTATAGCGCCTTTTTTCATTGAAATACTCAAATCATAATAAAAAAAAAGTTTTATTCAAGAGACAGTGATTTTTGTATTTGAATTTTTAAAAAGACTTTGCAGAATTAGGAAACCAGCAAGGAAATTCATACCAAAGAATTGCATAAAAATGAACCGATAATTAACCATGTTAATCACATATTTAATTAAAAGTAATTTGTTTCGGAAATAACTATTTACTATACTTTATAATTAACAGACAAGAGTGCTGAAGCGTCATTGAAGATGTCCAAATAATGTTTTCTTTTAAGAGAGTACGATCTGAAGCGGATGATAGCCAAATAATCAACTAATTGTCCCTGGAAACGAAGCGAAACAGTGTTACAGTGTTGTTGAATGACAAAGATCTTTTCGATTGGTTGGCTCTTGGTCAATCAGAAAAAAAGCAATAAGCGTACAGAGCAAATTCAAGCATTAAACCAGTTCCCGGCATACACAACACATAGTTAAATCTATATACCCATATTTTAAACATTTCCTCAACGCAAGTTATATACGAAAGACAATGATAAAAATTTGAGTAAAGGCACACATTTTTTATCGCACACACTCTCTCATTTTCTTTCTTTCTTTCTCTCTCTTTCTCTCCCACCCCCTCTCTCTCTCTCTCTCTCTCACACACACACAGTTACACTACCAGTTACATATACAGGGTAACTAAAAGTGTGGATATTTCTCCACGACATACATACACTCACTGAGTACCAAACGTTTCCAGAAGAGAATTTTCTTACTTTATCAGAAACATTTTTAAACACCTTTACACACACAACACACACGCGTGCGCATGCACTAACTTCACATGTTGAAAAAGTGACGAATCAAACATGATCAGTGCAAACAAAAAAGCGAACTAAAAAAAAAAAATATTAAAAAAATATTCTCGTTTGATTTTATTTATTCCGAGAGAATTCTTCTCGATTCGTAAGAGAACCATTTTCATCACTTCGGAATCTTTTAAAAGTAGAAAATTAACTTTAGAAGACGAAACAACTCCCATTTGTGTTCTGATGAATAATGAGGTGGTGGTGTGGGTAAAGATGACATAATTTTAATGCATTTCATGAACACACGACGATTTACTTTTTTCTCCATCCACAAATGAAATGACGAATATAATTATGCATTACGAATATAATTATGCATTCATAGTTTTCTCATTGAAGGAAATGAAAATTTTATGATAGACATTCGCTTTGTCATCCTTTCTTTATCTGTCCCTGTCTATCTCAATATATGTACAAGTCTATTTACATTTATATATATATATATGTGTGTGTGTGTGTGTGCGTGTGTTAATTGATAGAAACGACTATAATCAGACAAATATAGAATCATCATCATCATCATCATTCCCATTTCTTTGCTATCACTTACTAGAAGTAATCTTGTGCTAAATTGTCTGGTTGTACTTTGTACAATAGACAGTTATTCTCAAATCTTTAGTACTCTAAAAGACGTGGAATGAGTAAGAAATCAATTCAAAAATAGATAAATACACGATGATCTAGCACATTAAATGTCATACCTTAAAAATATGTAATAATCTCAAATCGTGACAGTTCAAGCTCCAGTCATTCAACGATTGTCCGTCGGGAATAAATATTATTGCCTCTTAAGTCAGCTACAAAATCGTTGATGGGAAAAATTAGAAGTATTAGTGAAGAATTAATAATCAAGGCTGAATAGGAAAATCCTGTTCCTTTGTACCATTCACAATGAGTGATATTATTTACTATACTTTGCGTTCAGCAGTACTAAATTTTTTCTCTCATTGTTAGTCTGAGTTTCTCCTCCAGTCCAAGCTCTAGGGGGTAACAAGCCACTCAGAAGGAAGTGTAATGGATGATGGCAAAAATTGGCAGTATGAATCATTTAGGTGATAGCTATTGCAACCTTTGGCATCGCTCGAGGCATACACAAGAGAAATCATTAGGATCTTCAGTTTCCGGACACAAGAAATTATTGCCAAACTATGTTCACATCGTAGATTTCTCAAAGGCTAATGTGGCTGGTTTCTTAAACAGGATTTCATTAGTTGTATTAACTGATGTAAAAGTTAAGACAAACATTGAAGCTCGTGTTAGTGTTCTTGTGAATATTTCTGATGCTTGACTTTCTTTTAATTCTTACATATGAAATCAGGTTTAGATTCTTCAACAAGTACTTCATTGTATCTACTAATAAATGCACATCCACTATCTGCAAGAAAGGTAACGTTAATAAGGTAAGTATTCATTAAACAATATTTTGTTTTGATAATGTTTGTTAGATTCGACAAAGAATCTAATGATTGTTAATAATAATTATTATTTTAATAATATTAACAAAAACTAATAAAATAAAAATCTAATATTGATTTTAATTAAAATTATTAATACTAATTAATTTTCATGGTTAATAACTATACACTGTTTTATATTTTGAAATAATAAGAATGATCAGCGTGTGAGTGATGGGAGTGTTTATTCAAGATATTAATGATTGTTACTAGGGTAGAGTCAGTTTCTATATTTTCCAGTTTCTGTTTTTTTCAGTGCTAGATATTAAAGATTTTAAAATTAAAGTATTTTACGTCACATAAAATGTATTTCTAAAAACATTCAAAAGTTGTTCATTGCGCTGGTATTATGAACTAGGGGGATCGATCATTGAAGACTTTAGCAGTATGGCTATGCGGCCAAGGTATGTTACTGTTCATAAAATCTCTTGTAAAAATGTGCATCTAATAGGCCATAAAATATCATAGCCAATGTTCTCGGAAATCAACAGGTTTATAATTATTTAATAATGATAAACTGATCTATCATAAGAATGTTTTCTACAATTTTACGCTTTTCGAACAAGCTTATAGGATGTTATTTTTATTATTACATGTTTAAATCCATTGAAACTACTCGATGGAAGAATCGGGGATTTCATTTGTAACTTTAGCAGACAGTTATCTACAGAGTGCGATGGGTAAATTGTCCCCATTTCATATTTTAAATTTCGCACATGCGCGTTGTTTGTTTTGATTTTGTCGACTGCACAGTATAGTAGGGTTATTTTGGCAACATCAGGAAGGAAAAGAGCACCATGACGCAAATCATTCCGCTAGAAATTTGCAAACGGCATTCTGTACTGCTTGCAATTCGCACCGGAAGCTCCAACACCATAGACAATCGCATCTACCTCCCATTAGCATGGGACAGGCTAGCCTCCCAGAGAGTAAAATACTACGCCTCCTTGGCCTTACACTCTCGGCGGACCTCAAATGGAATGACTATATTGAATCCATTGCCAAATCTGCTGCTATGAAAGTCGGCTCCCTGTGCAGGGCCCGGAAATTTTTCCCACCTGAATCTATTCTGCACATATACAAATCTACCATCCGCCCGTGTATTGAATATTGCTGCCATATCTGGTCGGGTGCCCCTGCTGCTCTCCTTGGGCTTCTTGACAAAATACAAAGGAGGATCTGTAACGTGGTTGATACTGACTTGGCAGACCGGCTGCAGCCGCTCTCACACCGGCGTGATGTGGCTTCCCTGTGCCTCTTCTACAAGTACTTTCATGGCTTCTGCTCCGATGAGCTTAGATCACTGGTGCCGCCTAAGCACGAATTTACACGAGATACTAGATTAGCAACTAGGTCCCACCCTTTTACAGTTAAACAAATAAGATGTAACCGTAAATTCTACTCCAACAGCTTCTTTTCTCGCGCTTCCCGCCTGTGGAACTCCCTTCCACAAGTCTGCTTTCCCGACAGTTACAATCTCCAGGTGTTTAAATGTAGGGTCAATAGACACCTCCTATCACACTAACTCCCAACTATTCTCACAACACTCTCATCTACCCAACCCTCATTCTCGGTATCCTTACTCGCCTATCACCCACCCTCTGTCATTTCCTATATTTAATCAGCCTTTCTCCACTCTACGTAGCCCCCTGCACAGTAGTGGCAGTGACATGCCTTGCTCGGGGTGAAACGCTTATAAAAAAAAAAAATACGAACATTTCAAAGTGTTTGGGTACTAATCTGAAAACAGTGTAGAGGATTCGGAAACAGTTGGAGGATATATTCAGTCAACATCATGGTTGTTGGAGCGATTATTAGTGATGGCGACGTTATACTTCCCTTCATCTTCCCACAGGGACTCAGACTCAATACGGAGGTCTACATCAAGTGCCTTCAGGAGGCAGGACAGCTCTTGGTCAAGAGGGCGGATGAGGAAAGACCCTATGTCTGTCAGCAGGACTCTGTACCATGTCTCACAAGCAGGAGAACCCAGTCATGAATGTCTGACAATTTCTGTGACCACATAACTTCCCAGACTGCAAACCTCTGGATTATTATGTGTGGGGCACAGTTGGCCTAGAGATCAACAAAACTCTGTGTAACACCAAAGATGAACTGAAGGTAATAATAATGGCACCATCTACCAGCTTTAACAAGTAGACCGTCTGGAAGATTTACACAAGATTCCGATGTCATTTGGAGGCCATGATTGAAGCAAATGGTGATTTTATTGAATAAATTTACTCTTTAGTATTTCAGGATCTTTTATGTAATTTTGGAAATATATCTGATGAAATAAAGATGTCAGTGTTAGTTTCATTTTGCGTACTTTAGACGACAATTCATCCATCGCACCCTTTATATCCCAACATAAAATGAATTGTGGCATAAAATCTTGAAAAATATGTATTAACTATATGCATAAGAAAATACTATAATCATTGTATTTAAGTATAATGATGGAGTGTTACTGATTCCTAGTGAGTTGAGCACCACGTGATGGATAGTCGAAATACCCCCAAGACAAACATTCAAAGGATTAGGTGTTGTTATTTACTAAGTTTAGCTTATGTTGACAGAAGGCCGCAAGTATGACTCACTCAGTGAAGATGGAAACACACTACTCATTAGTAAAGTGAACTACATTATCTCATAATATATTATCCCGTTCTTAGGCGCCCGAATATTTCTAAGTGAAATTCTGAGAAGTATAATCATAATCACGTTAGTGATTCGAACTAGTAACATCATTCTGGGTGATATTCCTCAACTTTTTGGTTATTTTTAGTGTATTTTACAATCTTTTTTGTTTTGTTTAAAATTTTGAGAGTAAGTATTATTATTTCGTCCGTGAGTTATCCGAACTATTATGTTCTTCCACTACAAATGGAATAGATTTAAATTTCAAGGGAAGCATATAGCAAATTTGATTAAAGAAGTAAAAATAAATAAAAATAATTGAAAAACTAAGCAGATCTCTTCAGCTTTGAGAATTATCTAATGCAACATAAAACTGAGGAATACTGAAGAGTACACTGCCTGAAGCGTTCTGACAAAAGCAACAAAACTGAAGATATTATTTCAAATAATTAATGGAACAAAAAATGTATTTGCCTTTATAAGTTTTATGGGTGCAGGATGAATCCTCCATTTATTTACTTAAATAATCATGTTGTTCTAAGCGCTTGTATCAAATTGTGATAGCATCGAAGTGAATCATTTCAGCAATTTAACTAATCACTCTACCAACATGACGAGCAAAATCATTTAAGAAACTGTCTCAGATAATAGAAAGGTAAAATATATCTCAATTTAAAAAAATATCGCTGATTGGAGCATTTATAGGTTTATTTTAAGAAATCATTGTCTGCCAGAATTATTTGAAGCTATCATTTCTTTTTTTTCTTTTTCTTTTACTTTTATTCATCAACTTTTACATTGGATATAGAATAACAATTTTCAAATGTCAGCTGAACGAGAAAATTTCATAGAAACTAATTTCGGGGCCAAGGTCAAATGTTTTTATTTTGGAATTCTAGTGGGTTATTTTCCGAATTCGTTTAGAACATTGAACAAGTCGTTCTAAGTTTGCTTTAATCGATGTATTCACGAAGAGGGTTTCTAGATGTAATAGTCAACTCTTTGTTGTTGTTATGCTCATTACGATGGCAGAAGTTCTTCATTTCAGTATGTCAGTTATGTCGAATCACACATTAGCAGAAATAATGAGGTCATTTGAATATTGAATACTGTTAAATTTGGGATAATTTGCATGACATATTAATAAGTTGATTAATTCATCATATTCTCTGGAGTAGTTTTCTTATCTTGTTAGACTATGCAAAATAGCTTTTGAACCATAATATAAATTTGAAGTGATAGTATCAACTTTGTCCGCTGCTGATATTAAATACAACTTTTAATTTCACTTACTATTCAATCAGAATACGATTAATTATCTATTAGGTGTGTAAAACGTCCATATGCAGAAATTGCTTGGGCGGTTGCATTGACTTGTCAGTAATATTGATTGTTATGAATGCATTGTTCTTGGGATGTATTTTAACTTTCCGGTTATCTGATTTCTATAATAACCATACAACTATTCTATAACATAACCGTTTTTAAAATATTACAGAATAGTAAAAGGCAGAACTCAGTACACTGATTTTCTGTAGCATTATAGAAGTAAAAAAATACTGAAAGAGTTTGTCAAGTTTTAGATAAGAATGGCGAAGATCAGGCTGTTACTGTAGATATCTATAAGATGTTGACAGGGTTTGTCATGGTCTTCTTCACAAGTTGAAAAATTAGGGTATTTCTGTCCGTTTCCGTAATTTCATTAATTTTTTCTTATCAAACCACGTATTAAAAAATGTTTTTAACGGCTATTTTTCTAATCTTTTTTTGAAAATGCAATCATCATCTATAGTTCCTATTCTCGAACATATTTTTTCCTTATTTTCATCAACGACCTGTCTATCAGATGTCATCAGTTTCCGACTCGGTATTTATGCTGATGAAACAACTATTTATTTCTGTTTTAAAAGCAAGTCTGATAAATTCGATAAAATCAAATTAGCATGTGATCTGCAAGAAGTGGTTTGTTAATTTTAACGCCTTCAGAATGAAACTGTTCAGTGTTAATCATCTTAAATAACTATTTTGCCTCCCATCAGCATAGCCGATGCTAACTTCCAGGATAAAAACTCATTGTGCCTTCTTGGATTTGAGTTTTTCACTGACATGAAGTTGATTGAATCAACTGTTAAGTAAGCTGTGGGTATTTTACCATGTCGTACTAGGCACTTTTCTCAGCAGAATTTTACACATTTATAAGTTCACCTTTCTTCCTTTCTCTTGCTATCTATCTAGAGATTGTTGACAAAATCCAAAGAATCTGCAACGTTTCTGTCGTCGGCCGGCAGAAACGTCGTATGTACGGCTCAGGCTGGAAAGTCGTTGTTGGTCGACAGGATCGGTAAAAGACAGGAACGGCGTCAGTGTATAGCAGGTAAGTCACAGGCTGGAATATCGTCAGCATCTGGTAGGAACGGCGAGGTTGGGATGTCGTCAGCGTTTCACGTGAACGTCTCAGGCTGGAATGTCGTTGTCGGTCAGCAGCAGCGTCGTCATCGTCTGGTATGAAAGGCATAGACTGATAGGTCGTCTGTGTCTGGCAGGATCGACACAGGCCAGAACGTCGTCGGGTGGCAGAAACATCGCATGTATGGTGCTGGCTGGGAAGTCGTTGTTGGTCGGCAGGAACGGCGCAAGTGGGAACGTCGTTAATCTGGCAGGAAAGGCACAGACTGAAACGCTGGGGTGTCGTAGTTCGAAGAGGTCGGGGTTTGGCTGCGGCCTAGGATGTGTACACACCCAGGCAGGTGGGAGAGTAGCATACGTGCGATGCGGTAGTGGGCTGGTTCGTGTTTTGCTTCTTTTGCAGGATTCAACCGCAGTTGAAGGGGATTGCTGCGAGCTAGCACGTGCGAAAGCCATGGCAATTGGACTTGAACAGTCGTAGTCTCCTTTGGCGGATCGACTGCGAGTAATGGGATTTCACGCGGACTAAACCGTTCTACCTCTGAAGCAGAGTCAGACCTAAAACGTAATGCTCTCCAGGAATCAACCGCGGGTAGCAGGATCGCAAATGAAGCGTACGCCTAGGTGGATGTAACCAGAGAGCAGAAAGTGAGCATCTGAAAACAGATACTACTCCTTGATCCGAGATTTACCCTGTTCCTCCACTGGAGCGAGTTGTGACACAAGGTTGGTTTTTAACGTGGGGAACCTGAGCGTGTACGCTCAGCCACTGGTCAAAGATTACCTAGCCCCCGCTTATACGGTAACTGGGCACAAAGCTAGTCTTAGCCGGTCATTGCTTCCAAACCCGGCCGGCGAGCAGGCAGCGAGTATTTGAAACAAATACTACACACTGATCCTACTCCCCGTGCCAAGAAGCTAATTTCGGCAAAAGTGATTCTGATAATAAGGGTTCAGTTCTCAGCAACATCACCTGGCTACTGATTTTTGCGTGCAAGGTCGCCCTTTTGTTGAAAATCATGACAAGTGGGAGCAATAGGCTGCGACAAATTTTCCTCTTTGAATCATTGACTCCACGATTTTAAGCGTAGTACTAGATTGTCTGCTAGATCTCATAATTTCTCTGTTGAAATTGTTAGTTGTAACCGTGAGTTTTATGCTAATAGTTTCTTCTTCCGCACTTCTCTTTCGGGCGTCCTGCTTTCCTTTGTGTTTCCTAAAATCCTGTTATTTTATTGTCCACTCTGTTTCTTTCATTCTCAGTAGCACCCTGCATTCTAGTGGCTTTTATTGCCTTGCTTGGTGCGAAATAATTAAAAAATGATTATTTCAATAGGTGATTTGTCGTGAAACAATAATCAACAACCTATTCTTGTAAGATATTATAGCAGTCTCACTATGTGCTCTACACACATGTACTTGTGCTAAACCAAGATAATATGAGTAAATAACTATGAATTTGAATATTGAAAGATAGTATTCAGCTGTCTTGTATGATTTGTGGGAAATAATAATGTGGATAAAAATGTGGTGTTTGATGCATGTTCACTCAAGTTTTAAGTCAAAATCTCTACAGTACAATTTTAACTTTATTTGTTTTGTGTAAACATAAACTGTTAAAGAGACTTGGTGTCGCTGTCATAAGATTCGTAATTCCAAGGCACTTGACTTTACAATGTAAAAGAAAGTTTTCCCTACATCACGCATCAGATGCTTTTGTCTTTGTCAGACGAAACTTTGTTTACGTTTTCAAATAGGCTAAAAAAAGCCAATACAAGTTCAGTTTCTTTTCATGAGAAAAAAATATCATAACAGCAAATGCATTTTAAGATACTTCTTTCTTTATTATTTAAAAATATATGAGAAATAACTGTTTTGAATTGACTAGCGATTTGAATGAATTATTTCATCCAGCTTACATGCTGAGTTCGTTTATGTAAAACGATAGATTTGGATTAAGTATCGCAGAACAACACCTAGAAATGCATTTAACTGTCGACATCTTCGGCATATTCCATTTGTAAGTTATTTATTTAAATTATCGACAGGTACCATTCAAAAGAAAATCCACGAGGTCCAATAATAAATGGCAAAAAATATGCAAGAATAGAAAAAAGGCGGTGGGGTTGTTAAAAATTAAAATGAATAAAAAAAACATCTAGAAAATAAATTTTGTAAAGTATCTGCTTTTCAATTTTTTTCAGTAAATGAAGTGAAAGGAATTCTTAATAAATGTTCATGGATTCTAAAATCCATTAAACGGAAGAATATATTGATTGAAGTAACTTGCAATGCAATTATCTTTAGAGTAGGTTGCGCAGTATTATTTTCTTTCATTTTTATAGAAATGAATTAAAATTTCACATATTAATAAAAACAAAGTAAAATGAACATTTTCTTCGGGTTAACACATACATTCATAAAGACGTGAAAGAAATGGGTAAGTTAATATAATTAAACCAGCATGTAAAATTAAATTCACTTTAGCCATACACCAACCACGAACATCTGAAGAATTTTATGAAAATTTAATCACGAAAAATGTCCTATTTGATATTGATATTTACTAAGTTTAGCTTAGTAGGGCACAAGGCTCGGTAGCAGGAAAAAAAGTAGTGAAAAATCGTCCCTAAATGAAAAGTGACTACCTTCTTAAACAAAAAAAGAAGGAAGAATGTGCTGCGCCAGTTTTTCAAGTGGGTCGAACAGCTGCTTTAAAAAACAGCTTTCAAAATCCAGATTTTGACTTGGACTCGAAAATCGACCAGTGAGCAATAAAGAACTATAATTACCACCAAGCACACTATTTTATATAAGATATTCCTTTACTTTTGAGGTTAGTTTTCTTCGGATATAACCCGTTACCTTTCTATCAGCATATTAAGCAATTATCTTCGTCCTCTAGGATGATTTTAGGCAGCAGGAATGAAACCAACATATTTGACTTCAAATCTGACTGCTAAACGCTGAAAAAAGCACAAACCGAAACCTCCTTATATTCTCTATATCTCTTTCTCACAGCTAATCATCTAAGCATGGCATCGTGATTGGCATAGCAGGCAAACTGAAGGTCAGGGCTACCGCATGTCTCCTTGATTATAAATCTATGTGCAAACGTCAAAACCCTGAAGTAGAGGTGTGTTCGTAATTAGAATGCTTTGCCAACTAAATGAAAACAAAGAATCTTTAATTCTTTGAAAATAAAACTAGGCACAGTCAATACAGCAGATTCTACTACAAAGGTCAAGCAACGATTAAGAGTTGATTTTTCACGTTGGATTTGGGTGCGGTGTTAATTATTTCACCTATTAAAAAACAGGAAAATAAAAACAAAAAATAGCAAACAGATAAACAAACAAAAGCCTGTGATAGAAATTGTTTCAGTAACATACGCCACACGTACAGGGTGCAAGAGTAAAATGCTGCTATTTTATATTTTTAACTTCGCGCATGCGCGTTGTTTGTTTTTTATTGTGTCGACTGCACAGTATTGTAAGGTCAGTTGGGCATCATCTGTGAGAAAAAGAGCACCGTGACGCAATTTACTCCGCCAGAAATTTGCAAACAGCATGCTGTACTGCTTTCCAGTCACGCCAGAAGTTCCAATACGAACATTTAATAGTGTTTGGGTGTCAATCTGAGGACAGTGCAGAGAATTCGGAAAGAGTTGGATGAGTCTGTTTGGGTTTACGAAGATACAGTAGCCCGAAAAACTCACTTTAATGGTTCTGATAAGAAAAGTACTCCTGAATTTGTTGGTGAGAGCCTCAGACACGAAGGCGTACATCAAGTGCTTTGAGGAGGTAGCGTTGCCCTGGGTCAAGAGGGTAGCTGCTGAAAGACCCTATGTCTGGCAACAGGACTCTACACCATCTCCTACAAGCAGAAGAATCTAGTCATAGCTGTCATACAATTTCTGCGACCACTTCACCCTTTAAATCTGGCTATCTAACTCTCCAGACTTGCAACCTCTTTGATTATTATGTGTGGACCGCATTTGAGCGCGAGATCAACAAAACTTCTTGTAACACCAAAGATGAACTGAAGTCAAGGATTATGGAAGCGTTCACCAACTTAATCAATGCGACCGTCCAGAACAGTTCCACAAGATTCCAAAGTCATCCGGAGTCTATGATTGAAGCCAATGACAATTTTATTGAATAAATTTACTTTAGTTAGTATTTATTAATTTATTATAGTGCACATGTTTACATTATTGACTATTGTAAAAGTTATTGCCTTAAGTTGATTTCAGCTTTATTGTGTCATCGAAGATATTATCACATCATCTATGGTGTCATGATTTCACGAATCATAGTAAAAGAAAGTAGATTACTCCGATTCAAAAGGAAGAGATTATTCTTGAATACTTCAGCATATAACCTATTAAATGATTACCTCATTATTTGTTAGAAATGCAACAGTGAACTCATTTTAATACGTCAGTGACAAATCGTTAACGAACACGAAGACTCAGACAATAATACTAACTACACTTGCTGTGTGTGATACGTGAGTGTAAATTTGGTCTCACTGACAGAGTAGCTGTGAAGAGCTAAGAGTGAAAGCGTTCGCTTTATTGATCACTTCGTGTAGGTCCGTTCGTCACCCTTCATATATCGGCATCGCCTAATGGGATAAAGAGTTTAATGTCACACCCTCAAAAGCATTCTTTTATCAACACTTAGACCAATTATTAGCCATAATGACAAATCGGACTTTTCTTCTGTCTGTGTCAGGTTTAATTTGTTAAGTTACGTGGTTGCGTCATCTAGCACTGAATAACAGACACGGTGACAGTGGACCAAAGTACAGTTGTTACAACAGTTGTAAAGGAGGGGTGCCAGTAGAAGCTGTGAAAATAAGTGAGCGTGAACACTTAAGATTATTACAAGCATAGTGTGATAGATCATTCATAGTATACTTCAAGTGCTTGTAAATATATTTACAAATAATTTTGGTTTTTCTTCAAGACTCACTACAATCAAGACTAAAGTAAGATGGATGTTGTGGGATTTCTCTTAAAAGGTTTGAAAGGACCGTCTTTAAGAAATAGCGCTATGGATTCCATTACTAATGGCGGTGATGGGAATAAGGATGTAAGTCAGAAAAGCAATCTACATTCTCAGATAAAGGTATTGAATTGATCGGCGCGTCTTCAGATTTCTTCATGTGCTATTTATTTCACATCAGCAAGAAGGCCACTGTTACCTGGTTTGTTATATTGCAGCGTTTGGGTGAATAAATTTCCATGGTCATAAAAGTTGTCGGAGAATATTTTATTACTATTATCATTAGAAACAGAAAAATTAAGAGCAGTCATGGCAACTTCAATATAATATATATAAAAATGATAAGAGGTTATCATATAGAGTAAAAGCAACATTTGTCTGACAGTTCTTTATGAACAAAATAAAAGGACAAAGAAAAAAAGATAAAAAATATATAATAGTGTGTTCGCGTGTGAAGAATGCTAACACTAGTTAATCAACATCATTTCTTTGCAAGTGAAAACTTTAATAGGCTTTTTACGTCTGTTGCAGGACTTTAGATAGCCTAGCAGTCTTAAAAAGCTCTCGTATTGCATTGCCGGCTCTTCTATTCTGCTCTTGTGTGCTTTGACAAGGGAGAATGCATAGTCGACCTTGTGTCACTATGTCTCCTTGTTGGCTGCCTATATTATCCATTGGAGATCAGGATCCCGTTTTTATGGGTTTTTGTATCTATTTTGTAGGTTCCCATATTTCCTGAGACTTAATTCTCCTAATGAGGATCTTTGGAATATTATCGCTTTCCATCTTCGCTACCAGATCTTATTGCAGATAAGTTTTTTACAGCATAGCCTCAATACTACTGATGAAGTCGCTTTTGTTCACATTCAGAATGATGCGGAAGCAACACTGTGGTAACTTTACAAGTAGACACAAGTAACGCTGGTATATGACACAATATTAGACTTCATATAGAAAAATGGACAACATGATGTCTTGTTTTTTATGATTTTTAATAGTCTAATGACGTTGTCCAACTGAATGTCAGAAGATCTAACGCAGTCTACGTAAGTGAGGCCCTGTGTTATTTTTAATTTCATCGGGCAGTTAGAGACTGTTTAAGTGTAGGTTTAATGCTGACTTCCATGCTGAAAAGTTTTGTAGCTTTTACAAAATACAACACTTGTTTGAGTGAGCGACTAAAACCCCATCCTTTGCAAACAGGAACTTTCTGACCAAAAGAACCGTGCTCTTGAGGTCGACCCGTAGTAGCTTCAGATTGGACAGGTTACTCTTTTTACGTGTGGAGATGTACATATTATCTATGTTTTTGTTCAGATTTTCCTTGGATATGTCTTAAGGAGAGTCATGTTAGTCATGCCTCTGTTAATTGTATTAGTTTTAATGGAGGCGATTATCGAGAATCTGTGTTATGAGTCTATTTAACAATATTCACGCAATGAGGGTGGTTTCATTTTTTTTTTTGTAAAGTGTTGTAATGCCTGTGTTTTCGGAATAGATTTCTCCACCTCCAGCATTTGAAAAGTTACCCATGAAGTTTTCTATTTCTCTAGAGCTATACCGTCAACATCTGCAAATTTACGAAAATTTTACTTCTCGATTGTTTCACAACTTCTTGGAATGTCTCATTAACTAATTCCAGTTCTGCTGATTGTTGCTAGATGTGGTCAGTTACAATACCTGGTATTATACACTTTGAGCTGAAGAATGTGTGAAAAAAGCTAGGACCCGTGATCCAAAATGGCATATCATATTGTGTGAAATACTGAACCGTCTAATACACAATGAGCTTTAGGACTAAGAGATAAAGCCGTACATCGGTTTATTAAATAAAGTTGAAATTACTGACATCTGCATAAAGTTGAGAGAGAGGTTTTGGTCATAATATATATATATATATATATATATAGAGAGAGAGAGAGAGAGAGAGAGAAAGAGGGAGGGGGAGAAGAAAGATGGAACGATTCTACTTTGGAGAGTGCGAATGACATGCTTGGCGTAAAACGACTTTCTCAGGCAAGCATGGAGGTTGGGAGAAATATGCGGAGAGTAAAACAAAAAGTATACATGTGCGTGATAAAATGTTGGCTTGATAAAGGAATAAAAGCACGTACAAAAAAGTCCTTTGCTTTTCTGTAAGAATTGTTTGTAGCACGTTTACAATGCTATTTGAGAAACTAATAGTAAATTTGCAACTGCAACAGAATGAACATAAAAGTTTACATGTTTCCAGACAAAAGTCCTAATTGTTGAATATTGTTTACCTCTACAGTTATAAGCTAACGGGCACATATTCATTTTAAAGATACAGCATACAAGCAAGTCCAATGTTATATATATATATATATATATATATATAATTTTTTAAAATCTTCACCCCATTCAAGGCATTTCATTGCCACTATTGCGCAGGGGGTTACTTAAGAGAAAGTGATTGGAAAGAGTGGTTAGATATAGGAAATGTCAGAAGCAGGGTGATAGACGGGTAAGGATAGCGAGGATGAGGGTTGGGTAGATGGGAAGAGTGTTTCAGAGAATGGATGCGAGTTAGTGTGTTAGAACCTTACATTTAAACTCCTGGAGATTGTAGCTGTCGGGAAAGCAAGTGTATGGGAGGGAATTCCACAGGCGGGAAGTGTGAGAAAAGAAGCTGTTGGAGTATAAATTGCAGTTACATCTTATCTGTTTCACAGTAAAAGGGTGGGACCTAGTAGCTAATCTAGTATCTCGTGCAAATTCATACCTAAGGGGCACCAGTGATCTAAGTTCATCGGAGCAGAAGTCGTGAAAGTATTTATAGTAGAGGCAGAGAGAAGCCACATCACGCCGGTGTGCTAGTGACTGCAGGCGGTCTGCCAAGTCGGTATCGATCATATTACAGATTCTCCGTTGTATTTTGTCAAGAACCCCGAGGAGAATAGCAGGGGCACCCGACCAGATGTGGCAGCAGTATTCAATACACGGGTAGATGGTAGACTTATAAATGTGCAGGATAGATTCAGGCGGGAAAAACTTCCGGGCTCTGCACAGACAACCGACTTTCATAGCAGCGGATGTAGCGATGGATTCGATATTGTCATTCCACTTGAGGTCCGCTGAGAGTGTGAGACCAAGGAGGCGTAATGTTTTACTCTTTGGGAGGCAAGCCTGTTCCATGCTAATGGGAGGTAGGAGCGATTGTCTATGATGGTTAATTGATAGCAGATTCGTTTTGGAAGCATTAAAATTTACGAGCCATTTCTTGCCCCAGTCCACTATGGATTGGAGGTCCTTCTCAAGCTCGGCAGCGAGGTTCGCTTTGTCGCCCACACCAGATATTTGATCGAGGCGAGAGTAAACTGTGGTGTCATCGGCGTATATGCCTACTTGGGTTCTTATGGCATCGGGGAGATCATTAATGCAGATCAGAAAGAACGTAGGAGCTACGATAGAGCCGCGTTCGTTAGGTAGTTTTGGGAGGCATGTCCGTTTGATACCATCTTCAATGTGCGGTTAGAGAGGAATGACTGGATTAGGTCAAGCACATGTCCAGTTATATCATAGCTCCGCAGTTTGTGTAGGAGGCCAGCATTCCGGACTCTGTCGAACGCATTGGAGATATCCACGGCAACGGTACGCGCTTCGCCATTCTTGTCGAGAGCCTGGTATATATACTCGGTGATATATATATGAATGGTATTTTTGTTAACGCAATTACTTGGATAGTAAGGAGTTGAATATGACTCGGGTAAACTATTTACAATCTTTATGTGCATATAATGCCGTGTTTGAGTTTTACTAACAATATCAACATCTGTAATTTTGCCCAATACATCTTTGCATATTAAAAGTAAACATTTAGTGGCCAACAAAAATATTGCAAGTTTGAATTATATAAATAATAAAATTGTATAAAATATTAGAATGAATTCGTAGATAAAGGTTGTTATATTCATCTCATCACAATACTTTTGTGTAAACTGTATCGATAAGAACAAAGATTATCATTGTTCCCTAACTAATATAGCTACTTTGTTTTGATAATGTATCCTCAGGACACAGACGATGTTGTTAGATACCATTTTGAAATTATGAAAAAGAATAATTGCTCGATACACTGAAAGACAGAAAATATGTAAAAGTAGACATTAATCGTATCGAGTACGAAGAAGTGCTAAAAAGTTCTCAACCCAAACAGAGGACCTTTAAAAAATGAAAAAATCAAAATCAAAATCTCACGTTTGACAATTGTTGCAATAATTATGTCGTCGAGTAGTGAAGAATATATATATGCAACAATATTTATATCATACATGTTACGAGTCTCATTTTAAGAATTTCACTTAAAATAAATTTTCATTTATATCTTAGATTTTAAAAAAAAATAGTTAAATATTGGCCATACTCAAATGCAATTTTATTCAGAGTCAAACGAATATTAATGATTTCTATAATATAAAACAGCTACATCATTATATATTGATTTTCATCTATTGAAAAGCATATAGCAATCATTGCATAGTGACTACTTGAAGTTAGGTCATTGGAGGAGAGTGTATTGACCATGTCGCATTAACTATTTTATTTTCCTAGAATTATAGAGTGACAGTAACAAAACTGTGACCAAGATGACTGAACAGAATATAGAGAGATTTGGGCTCATGTCTATCTCAGGGATATTAGTACGAATGGAGTATAAAAGCTTTGAACTGTATTCATTGTGTTTTTTTAGATCATAACTTTTGCGCAATCTAGTGCTTACACACACACACACACACACACACACACACACACACACACACACACACACACACACACATATATATATATGATTTTTTGTATTTTGTCATGTATTATAAAGTACAGAAGTCAATCAAATTATTTATTTAATGCGCTTTGTTTCTTGTAAATTCCCGATCGATGGCGAAGTATTTATTTAAAAAACATTTTAAACTTTTAAAGATTAAAGCCGTTTGTTAATTATAATTAATTAAAAATGAATTAAAATTTAACGAGTTACAGATTTATCTTTGAATTATCCATCTCAGATATCATTTTTGTTGCTTTAAAGAATCGTCCATACGCTCTGTTGGCTGGACCATGTTCTTGTTGTTGCCAATAAACTTGATGAAACAGTTGCAAGTTTTGTAAATATTGTATTTCAGTTTTGATGGAAATTAGATGAAAAAGCCAAAATTCATTTTAAAAGCAGCATAATTTATTCAACATATTTTAAGAAAATGTTTTATTAATCTTTGAAAGGTCATCACCTAAACTTCAGCGTATTGACAATATTCAGCGTCTTTTATATCTTTTTTTCCACATATACCAAAATTACAACTTTGATAAGATATAATGGCTGAAATATAGACCTGTAAAGTGTAAATGGTTTAATGATCTAATAAATTTGCATGTAAATAAATCGCGTGACGTTTTTAACTTTGATTTAAGGTTCCTATAAAAACATTTACTGCAAAAAAAAAAAATGAAATGGATATTATAGTAATCTAGCAAACCATCCTGTCAAAGTTTTATTGACAAATGTTTCTTCTTTATCGTAAGAAAAGATATTGGCTATTACATTTTTTGCGCAAATGTTTTTAAAATATACAACTAAAAATGAACTGTATTGTTTTTTATTTGAAACGAAATGCAAACAACAAATATTGAAACATTTTTACATTACCGATAAAAACAATTTTAATAGAGGTTATTAGAGATATTGTTAATCACCTTTGTTCATCCAGTATATTAGTATAAAAAAGTTCTGTCTATAGATTGATATACTCGATTATTGGAACATTGTGTTAAAGGAAAGTGGGGAAAATTGGCAGATACAAGAAACTGGAGATAAGGATCAGTTAATCACGAGGACTCAGAAAAAGGACTTTGAAAAGGATCTCTTGTTGGAATCAATAAGAGAATATCACATTAACCGGCACCATTCTCATCTTTAGTAATGTTTCTAAAGTGGTTTTAGCGATCTCGATTTCAGAACAAGATTTATCCAGGATGCTAGATAAAATCTGTGCTATCGTCACAACTACTAAAGACGATGGTGATGATAAAGATTACATAACGGACTGGTTAAGATTAGAAGAACAACAAGACCTGGTTATCTCTATCGACGACAATGAAAGCCTAAGCAACATGATAACTAACTCTATTTATGTACATAGGCAGCAAGAAATGATAGACTTGCTAGGTTGCAGTAGAGAGGCATGTGCCACGATGCAATGGCTGGAAGATCAAAGGAGATAGATAAGATCTGGTAATTAAAGAAAAACAATGAAGCGATGTTGTATCATTTGGAAAGCGGCTTTTACTAACAAAAGAGCTATAAAAATGGGAAGCGCTATATGCAGATGGAGTGTGCAATATAAGGACAATAAAGATAAAAAAATGGAACTTTTATTTAATCAACGATAAAACAAAGGAGGTCATATTTTGTCTTCTTTAGAAATTATATACACAGTGCTATGAATACTGAATAATGATAGAAAAGCAAGCAGACACCAATATTGAATGATATTTTTGGAAGCCTAACGGCTCCAAGCGGCTTAAGGGAAAGGTGCAAAAGGTTTGAACGACAATAATAATAACAATAATAAATTTTACCCTTGATATTGGAATTAATTTTGGGAGCGAGAAATATGCACTGTTGATGGCACACGCACGGGCTCTCTCTCTCTCTCTCTCTCTCTCTCACACACACACACACACAAATTGGAAAATGTCGAAAGCAACATAAATTATTCGGTTACTAAAAAAGGAACCATCAAAGCATTAAACGAAGAAAAATAGTCTAAATATCTTGGAGTACTGGTGGCGGATTCAATTAAGAAGAAGAATATAAAATAAAAAGTAATAAAAATACAAATCTGAATAAAAAAGACAATTTTGTGAATTAAGATTCAACTATCAAAAAAAGATCGTAGCTTTTATTTAAACGGAGAATTTGGTATCAAAGAATGAGAAAATTGTTGACCATGCATCGTTATCCATGTATTACAGCAGTAATGACATCAAAGGCATAGAGGACTACGAAGTAAAAGTAGAGACAGAAGGATTATAACAAAATTTTCAGCAGATCTGCCAACAGGGGAAAGGTTAAAAGAGGAAATGGCAAAATGCGAAGACTAAAAAATGAGAGAAAAAATGCCATGCAAGTTTCAAGAGATGAATTACAGGAATCGCAAGCAAAATAACATTAGCAAATTTGTAGAGAGGACACTTGGTAAAGAAAACAAAGTTCCTATTAATATCATTCTAAAACAGGTGTATTAGAACAAATTTTATTAAAGACTAAAATATACACAATAGAACAGTAAATGCTTACTGACAAAGCTGTCAATGATAATAAGTGAATGAAACAAATTGCCCCCAAAGGTATGTAAAAATAAGTATAAAAGAATGGGAACGGTAATCGACTGGAAACTGTACAAGCTACTGTGATTTGATCTCTAGCATTTATATAAGTTGTAAGTTGTCGGCTAGAACGAAAAAAGTAAAATCCTCTGAGATCGAAATACATATGGATAGGTTAGTGAAAGTCATAAGACCGAATTTAGTTATCGTTATAACAGGTGTTGCTGTTTTGGAAATGTAAAGTGATTTTGTTTTGTTTTTTTCCAGAGAATTAAAATGATTGTGGAATATTAAGGTGAATACTGTACCTTTCATTATTAGTGAACTGTGGAATAAACTTGCAATATGATTAGAAGAATTGCAAATTTGAGGTAAAATTAAAACAATCCAGGAAAATTCATTACGAATACCAGCAAAAATGCCGGGTAGAATGTTAGAGTACTAAATAAGCTATCACTAATTCAGCTAAATTACAGATAATAATATCATATATGAAGTTCAAATATAACTACAATCGACAAGGAAAGAAGGCATAAAATAATAATCATAATAATAAAAATAATGATAATAATAAAAATAAGTCTAAAATCATGATTACTTCACGGCCCTTTTCTCTCTTCACAAAGACAATAATGATAAACTTAGTAATACTAATAATAAACAACAGACGTAACACAGTCATAATCATTACTTCAGTTGTACTATTTCTTTTTTAAAAGCAAAAAGTATCTACAATGATGATAATCAATGATAATGATAATGTGTTTCTTAAAATGTTTTTATGGTAAATATATTTGCCATAAATTATTCAGTATCTGAAAAGATGCACTCAAAAATAAAATGTCAAGCGATCTTTTTCAATTATAATGCTTTAATTAATAGAGACTTAATCATTTAAAACATGTCATCAACTTTTTAATCTTTAGTATCAGTTTTATCCACAGGCCACTTTATATTTACAGCCTAACCTGATTTAATTTGTGGAAATAAGTTAGAGCATTGTGTCTCACACAATTTAATTTATTGAAAACACCAGTCTGTATTTGATGGCATGCAAATAGCTTTTCTCGATAGAAAACAATCCCACCAGGATCCAAAGAAGTATAATATACATACCATTCTTCATATTATCTTATTTCGCTTGAATTTTGTAGCGATAGTTAGTCATCCGGGTATTTTTATTATCCTAAACACGTTATACGAGGTATAAATGTTGTGTTTTTTCCTGGTACACGAGATAGCGTGTATACATTCTCTGTTGCTTATCTCCCTTGGTTTATAAAAATAGTCATCAAACAAAAATATAAAAAGACAGAAAAAATAAAATAAAGAAAAGAAAATAACAATAAACAACGTTCATATCAACTTGGGAGGCTTTCAATGATAAGGTTCTTCTAATACAAAGCAAGCATATCAAATAGTGTCCATCAATGTATGACAAAACCCGGCGGAGCGTATTCAGACTGAAATGTGTGAAAACCTGTTTGTGCTCCCAGCATAGAAATTTCTCTGTTAGCTTCCAACTGTAAGAATAAAAGAGAAAAGAACCTCTCACTTTCTCTCCATTCACACATATTTTCCTCTTCTCTCTCTCTTTTTGCTTTTTCCATATTTTTCTGCTATTATCTCTCTCCACTTATATTTTTATATTTGAATTTCGCAACTAGTTTTATTATTATTTTCTTTTTTAACCAATATCATGATTCTATACAGATGATTTAAGTATGGGATGTTAAAAACGTATAAAATGTCAAAAAAGAAGGCTACATAATGCATTCTTATAACTCTGGATTTAAAGAGATAGAAATTTCTCTAATAATTACGGCTCATTATAAAATGTACAAAGAATATATTCTTTATTTGGCATAGTATAAAATTCCGATAACCGAAATTGTGTGAACTGCAAAAATAAACAGATAAATAAATCAATAAATCTATTCCTTAGTAAAGTAAAACAGGAATTTGTGTACTTGTTATAATTCTAAAAGACCAATTCGAGTAGGCTAAATGCTTTCTTTTCGTGACAGTTTTGTTTGTATTAAAAAGAAAATACTATTTTATTATTGTGTTGGTTTTTATTTATGTCTTAAAACCAAGATTTTGAACGCTGATTTTTAAGAATAATTCTTGTCTATTAGGGAGGGTGGCAAAACAATATTTTCTCATTTGACCTTGCATGATACTAAAGCATAATAACAAGTACAATAGCTAGTTTAGAAAGAAGATATTTAATAATATCTCTCTTAATTTTCTAGTTGAAAAATTACCATCATCATACATTAATCGATTTAGCTTAGTGTCGTCATCTTGGTTTGAAGAGTCAAAACCCTTTTGGTTGTTGTGCTCTCAGACCGTCTTCAGATGTTTGTCACATTTTGCAATTTCCGTGGAATTTCGAACGGAACTCTTTTATTAAATCCACTGATATCGATTCTATTCATCTGGAAGAAAATACTAGGGAATATTTCATGTAGGTTATTACTTTCTAGGCAGTTGCTTTTTTGTGAGGATCCTTTTGTTTTCTGCTGAAGTGAGGTAGATGACTCCCACTGCTTCGATGCACTACACGATGAAAACGAAATCGCTATAAAATTATTATACTGTATATACGAATAAATCGCATGAATTCAAGATATCCATATATTGTAAGCCAACTTTCCCCGGTAGTACCTCAGCATTGATTCTTACCACTCATAAAGTGTGTAGAAAGGGATTATCCATTGCCAACAGCATAGAGCTAAACCCATGTTGCGGCCCGGACACGTACTAAGTGGCGATGATCATAATAACGGGCACGTCTCACAGTAACAACTACTTTGCATTAATAACATTGGCTTCCATTTGTAGAAGTAGGAGGACAATAAACGACAAACTTCCATTGTCTACCTTATATCAGAGACTTTTTGAAAGAGGCTTAGAATATCTGCAGCTAATGCAACGCTAGGATTCGTTAACAATTCCAACATTCGGCAAGACATCAACAGTGCAAAGCTTCCATTGAAAAAGAACACGACTAAAATGCATTTACGAAAGGTAATATAAAGGTAAGACTATCCACTATCTAAAAGCCCGAAGAACATAAAAAAGTAACAATCTGCAAAGAAACTATGAAATGAAACAGAGCTGATTATGCATGGAAGGAGAATAGCGAGGTTAACCAACAGTAGATCACCGTTCCCATTCTTTTACATTAAATTAAAATATAAATAATATTAGTAAACAAGCTGATTAAAAGAGTAATCTAATAAACTCATCAGCAAGCCAAGCACAAGAATTAACACCCTATGGGAGCATCTGATTAGAAAATAACAGGTCTTAAGTTTAGGGCTGCAAAATTCTGCTACCTGATTGTACAACGGGGCAATATTGCAGTGAATAAAAATGCTAGATTAATGCATTTAGTTATGTTCTCTTAGTTTGGTTGAAAACAACAATTGTGGACTACCCAGTTACAATTAAATTGCCTGTAGCAGAAGTGATATGTGAAACAAGCTTGCTAATCTTCGCTCTATAGCAGACGACCTAGTTGATTTAGCAAGGCTTCATTTTCATGCAAACGTTCGTGACAGGAGAGCGGTGTCGATTTTTGACAATGACAGACCGATTTGGATATTAAGCGAAATCTTTGCGAAAACAAAATGAAATTAATTTTTATTATTTAGGTTATTTATTGCCAAATCTCGCAGTTTATTTCGAAATTGGCTGCAGCCCGCGTCATAATGATATGAAATATTTTTCATTTTTGTCTGCCAAGTCGTGATGCTAAGAGTTTCTGTCGTCTGGTGCCGTGTGATGTTATTATGATGGCGTGCACAAGTGGGGAGATCATTAGCCGTCAGAGAGATTGACACGCAGCACACACCTACTGACACACACGCTTCACCAGAGGCACAGCTCAGGCGATGCCCTCTCAATAACATTTTTCCATTTTAAGAAGATATGCGACTCGTTGCTCCAGGAGACACTTGCAGAGTAATTTTGACAGGTTTATTTATGGCCCAGAAGAATTAAGTGGCGTTGTTGGTCGGGGAAATGGAAACATGAATGAGGATAACTCTACTCCCGCGCCCTACAACCTAAGAGACGCAAGTGAAAATAACTGTAATAATGAATTATAAGAGATGTTTCTCATAAGTTACCTTTATGACAATGACATATTGGAAGAATAGCTAAACTTGAAATTTGGATGAATTGCGTATACACATAAGTATAGTTTATGAACAAAGCCAAACTGTAATGCGGGTTTTTTATATTTTAAGGTGATTTTTAAAAAAACCCTTACTTCAATCAATGCAATTTTTGTTTTAAAAACATAACAAACGATCAACATGGTGTGAATATATTCATAGCTATTTGTGAATATACAATTTTGTTGACTTTAGACTCATTTTCTCTTCCTCTATATTTGACATTGTACCGAAAAAATCTAATCTTATTTTTTAAGTTAGTAAAATGAGTAACTGGCTAGACAGTTTAAATTCCAATTTTTCATTCGAGAACACTTTATTTAAAAAAAAATTAAAAGCATCAATAATAGAAAGTAAAGAAAACGAACAATCTGCAAATAAAAGAAAAAAAAACATGCTTTACTATATTTTGATGATTACCATCCTAATTAATTTAAAGCTTCTCTTTAAGAGAGAACCCAAAATATTGAACATATGCACGCGCCTCCAGAATTGTTTGATGATTAATACCTTAATAAATTCAAATCTTTTTTTATGATTTTTTCAATAGTAAAATCTATAACGAACACGTTTTCCACATGCTATTATAAGACATAATCCCTCGAAGTTTTTATTCTTTTATTTTTATTTTTTACTGCCAACGCCTTTATTGAATTCAGAGTATTTTAATAAAGCAAACGATACTGAAGAAAATAACAACAACTATTTACTAAACATAACTTAACGTGGTAACAATAGCACTAGTATGGGACACTCAACGATGATCGAAATTACCCCTGTAGATCTCTCTAAGCATTATTCCACAGTTATTGGTAACTGGTGAATGATTACTCAATTATTAGCCTGGATGAGAATGATGTTCGTTTTCTCGGATATAAATGGACAACAATTTTTGTTAACGTCAGTGCAACGGGTTAAAACCGATCAATAAAAATCATTTGATAGGCACGCACAATTGTATACAAATTAAACCGCATTTTCTACTCGAAATGTGTCAGGATTATGTGTTCTCATATCAGTAACTTTCTGATTCACTTGTAATTGTTGACAGCCAGATTAGTTGAAGCAACAACCGTATTTCCGGTCGTACTTGTATTGACCGTATTTCTTTAGTGCTTGTTCAATAAGGGTATATCGAATACCTATCATTGGACAAGGGGAAACATACTTACACGTACCTATTCGCTTTGTATTATATTCAGTTCTTTATAACGAAAACGTGCTGAATTTAAAATAAATCTTGTTAATTGGTAATACAGATTTTATTTGCCTTGACATAATATAGACGTTATTAGATTATTGATTGCTATAATCACCAATCAACGAGTAAACGAGTAGATCGTTGGGGTACCAGTTTAAGTCCTCTGGGAAATGGCTTTACTTTGTGGTACTCATCTATACTCCAAGTAACATGCGACAGATCGTACTCGGTTATATGGAGCCAAGGAGTAATTCTTGAGCGTATCAACTGTAAGAGATAAGTCGAAAGGAACATTAAGGTGAAATTAGTACAAAGTATCTCAACTGGAAACTGAACTTAGCTTACCGATTCCATGTCCTATGTTAACAACCGTTAAGCCAATTTCACTTGAATTATAGTTCAAATGACAATAATAAATCTTATGGATAATTACAAAGTTTAGTCCAGCACAGGGCTAAACACAGGTAATTGGAGTACAAAGTTTATGTTATGTTGATCTAAGCAGAGAAAGTAGTTTTATATTAAAAATAAGCATTTCAAATTCTGGTCTCTATCTTTTTACGATTACTCACCACTCTTACAGGTATACAACTATTGCTAAGTAAATAGGTCGACCCCCTTTTCTTTCTTCCTTAGGTGGGCGTGAATTCTATCACTAGATTTCTCCACTTGCCCTCAGCCCTTCTCTTTGTTGCTGAGTGCTCAGCAGAGAAGTGTCAAGTACCTTTTGTAAAGTCTTTAGTATGATCCGGCAGGGGATCGAACACGCAGCCTCCCGTACAGTAGGCAAGCACTCTACCATTGCGCTACTAATTGACTATAAAAATGTTATAAGCGATTATTTTCATAGCTCTATGTGATGTAAATATTCATAACAAAATTTGAAGCTACGGAGTTAAAGAAAGAAAAACAACCCCCCCTAAAATATAATGTCTTCACTCTTTACTTGGTGTCGCATTAATAAGGTATTGTGCCAAACTAGACTAAGCTTTAGCTTAGTCTAGTTTGGCACAATACCTTATTAATGCGACACCAAGTAAAGAGTGAAGTCATTAACAATGACTTTCTAGTGTAGCGTCTTAACAGTAAAATAACAAGTGTCATTATTAATAATTATAGCAAGGACGATGAGAAAAATATGAAAATGAAATGATACTAAAATGAGAATAAATCCTTACAAGTTACATAAGTACTAACCAAAAACTGATGTAGAAAATATCAAAAGTAAAATAATTTGGTAATGCGAAGTAAAAACATATATCTAGGGCAGGAGACCAGATCAAATTATCGCTGACAACGAAAGTAAAAATGATCTTATTGTCGACGAGTCTTATTCGATGGATTATAAATTGAGTTGAAAAGCGATTAAACAAAATTGCAAATGTCTAAAGTTTGTTTGCGAAGTACGAAACGTATCGAATATAAATGATATAATCCATAGTAAGGCTGAAATTTTCAAGAATTCGGAAAAGAAACAGACTTCAGTATTTATTTATACTTCTGAGTATTTACACTGTTTACACTGTCCTCAGTAATCCTTAAGGACACATGGCTATAATGGATGGCGACGTTGGTTAGTTCCAGTGACTTCACCCAAAGAGTTGTCAGTTCAATATCAGGCTACAAAAGTGGTGAACGGATGTCTAAGAGAGTTGATTTAGAGGGAGATAACTATATCGCACATGGAATGAGAATGATTCGAAATTCCTGAAGAAGGCCGGAACGCACAACGACCTAAACGTTGTAAACATGAGGACAATAGTCCAAACAATGTAAAACGGTGAGAAACAGACTTGTAAGGAATTACTAACACCTATCCCTTAACGTTATTAACTAGCTATCTACTACTACTACTACTACTACTACTACTACTAATAATAATAATAATGTTATTATTATTATAATAAGCGGAAAATATTTGGATTTTGCTAGAAAACGGAAAATTTTAGAATATCAAGTTGAAAGTTGTACCCATCATTATAAGCGCTCTTAGAAGAAAACCTTGCAAATAGGTTAAAAGAAATGGAAATTCAAAGAAGAATCGAAACCACCCTGACGAAAGTATTAGGACATTTGATGACACTTTATTTACAGTGAAATCCAGCTGGTATTCTTAATGTGAAAACTCAATGAGTACAAATAATAATAAAGCAACGAATGAGAATTTAAATCATTCCAACAAGATCCTTACTAAATTTAGTTGTAATTTCAAGAAAAGTCCTGGAGTATTTAAAAGTTTTGTTGTCACTTCGTTAGAGCCACCAGGTACAACTGATTGAAAAAAAAGAAAGAAAAAAAAAGAATATTAAGTACGTACATACGTAATATAGAAGAGATAATGAATGAACAGGATTGAGAGATCAAGAACCAACGAACGATAGCATCTCTAGTCAATGTCAAAAATTAATATTTCTTATAAAAATCTCAATCTAAAAATGATCAACATATCAATTAACATATAGTTACCTTGTTAAAATTTTTTTGCTTTGTAAACAATTTATTTAAATAATGAAATCTAGAATTACATAAAATATAATAAATGGCAGAATTTGTATCGTCTCACGCATTCATTATTACTGAAACGGCTCCAAAGCGCCTTCCCAGTTGACTGATGGAATTGAAAATTGAAGATAAAATTGAAACTATTACTAAAATCAATAAAAATACCGAGGAAAGTGCGTAGGGATATTTAAGAAACTCGCTGCCACTTGATCTCCACCGATAGCCCCAAGATATTTTTTATGTGAAAAATCAAAATGTACAAAATAGTACGATAATATGTTTTTGTCATAGATAAAAGCTGTTATTGCTAGAACTAGAACTATTTTAAAAAATGCAAGCGGCTGCTGAAACGCTCCCGGCTCAATTAAGAAGGAACTCCTCCCAACTAAATGATGTTTGGCCAGATTTTAGAAAGTGAATCAGGTCGAGAACTTTTCAGTAGTCTTCGTAGTAATAGGAAGTATAACGGGTATAACATTGAACACGTACTGTCTGTGTGTGTGTGTGTGTGTGTGTGTGAGAGAGAGAGAGAGAGAGAGAGAGAGAGAGAGAGAGAGAGAGAGATCTGGCATGTCTACAAATGAATTTATGAAATTATTTCTTTTATAGCGTGTTTCATTGATTTTCTCAAGAGGTCAGGTTTGTACGAACTGGTTGTACTGGAAAAGCAACTTTTTGTCACTGAAACAAATACGCACGCTCATACGCACGCTCATACGCACGCTAAGCACCCCACGCACACATCTACACGCATGGTTAAAATATTCAGCAATTGAATGTGTGTGTAGTATCTCACTTACCCATTTGACACAAGGTCCTTTTTCCATCAACCAGAAACAGGAGAGAAAAAGAGGGCGGTGATGATAAGGTCGAGAAGGGAACATTGGACGAGAAAGTGGAGCGAGGTAGGAGGGCGATACATAAACTTGTAAACATAATCAGCAGAGGACATTGGGTACAAGTCGTAAAGGGAAAACTTCGCAGTGCAGTGGTTAGCGCGCGAATCTCTCCTGTTTCTGATTATGTGCGCTATGTACATTATCAATAAATTGTGTTGCAAACTTGGTTTCGTCTTACACATACTATACATTTTCAAGTCAATCAAGAGTATAACTAGTTTGAACTGACATTAATAATTAATTAACAATTTTAAAGAAGTCACTAACTCCTTTTATGTTGGCGATGAAAAAAAGATATGCTGAAGTAAAGCATAAATAAATAAATCTCTACAGTGCAATGATTAATAGGCTCCTATGTCTGTCGCGAGGACTCACTGTGTTTCCTACATTTTGCAGCTTTTGAAGTTAGTAAATAACGACACCTTCTAGAAACAGATTTGAAGGCGTCTCTATTATGTAAAAATGAGTTTCTTCAACATTTGAAAATACAGCATCCTAGGTGTTTCATACAAATTCATTTAGCAGCAGATGCAGATAGAATGCTTTAATCTCTTCACCCAGCATATTCATAAAATAAATAACAAATAAAAATTAAATTAAATGAAAAAAATGAAGAAAAATATCAGGATAATAAAATGTATATGTAAAGTTATATATATATATATATATATATATATATATATATATATATATATATAATCTAAACATATATTGTTAAATATAACAGACAATGAATGTTTATTATATTTCATCATGAGCCCTTCTAAGCATCGTATTTTGGCTTTAATTTCATGTGAAAATAAAGATAAAAATTGTTCAACATTTGGATATTTTTTATTATGCTGGTTCTAAACTTTCGATTCACATGAGCCATCTTCTGAGGGCTTACAGGGACGTTAACATAAAGGCATTTACCATCAAAGATGATATTATGTTGTGTTGACAAAACAATTTGTTATGTGACGATAATAGTCACCGAATAGCAGACGCAGGTCGTAAATTTGTAATGCAATGACATCACAGCAGGTGACATTTGTAATGCCTATGACATCACACCAGGTGAGAGACCGAAATGTTAATAACAGAATCATATGTCTAAATGCAATGTAATGTGTTGTGACTAGACTGAAATGTGATTTTATTGAGTGTAGGTTGCTTTGAGTTAATGTAGATGGCCTCGAATATCTGAAAGTTCTTTTTACTGTGTGAATGTGTGAGTATAATTGTGTTATCGACTAAAATCTGTCTAACATGGTTATGTTTTTCTTAGAAATGTTGTTTTAATGAACTATGATCAGAAAGGTGGCAGGTAATTGTATGGGAGAGCGGAGCTTTAGTAAAACCTATATATGTAGTGGGTTTATTATTAGTATCAGAGATACAATCTCTGAACGGGCATGTAAACTGATTCACTGCATTGGTTTTCTGTAGAGGATTTAGTTGTATGGTTGTAGAGTTATTAAAGACAATGATGTCAACTGTTTAAAGTTTTTATAATATATGATGAGCTTAATTTGTTTATTATTATTAATTTGTTTAACATTTTTAAAGTTAATAGTGTTATGTTTATTTTGACGTACACTATTATTATTATTATTATTAGTGTTAGTGTTAGAGGTAGCATTAAGTATTTTAATTTGTTGATCAGTGACGGATTTAGAAAATCCATTGATAACAAGCGTTTGTTCAATGTTGTGTATCGCGAACTATTGGATTGGAATTTTCCATATCCAATCTGCATGTTGGATAATGGCCTTTATAAGAAGCTCATCCAGCCCTTTGCTAACCCTCTCCGGACTAGTTTGGTTTAAGAGTTTTCCTTGTCTTAGATTGATTATTAGCCAAAGCTACAGCTGAGGGTGTGGGAGTCATACCTTACCCAAAGGCATTTATGTATAAATGAATTTAACAAACTGGACTGAAATTCGCCAATTTCTTATTCCGGAGCGTTATTCATTACAATACCTGGTATTCCTTAGCGCTCACCGCCTAGGTAATGACAGGGATCAACCTTTGATCGAACCTTTGTTTCAACATAATATGGCCGTAAGCTACACACACACATATATATATATATACAAAAGAAAATCATAGGTATCAATTATATTAATTTTTGTATATATATATATATATATATATATATATATAATTCATTTAACACTTTCGCGACACTGAATTTCCCATGTTTCGGAATCATATTTTTGCTATGACTCCATCTTCAAGCGATCATTTTTGGGGTGATTAACGCAATTTGTTTTCCAATAGTGAGGGTCTTTTCAATAGTGAGGGGTTGCTTATAAGGTATAAATAGCTTCTGGTTAGGTTATCAAATTACAGTGTCATATATTTATTCTTAACGTGTTTGTATTAAAAGTGTATAAAGAACAATAAGGAACTATTATAAGCAAGTTTAAAATTCAGTATATATCATTTCGCCGAAGCGTAAACAACTTTCTTTTATAGCATTAAACATGTTAGATTTCGTACAAAGTGTATTTGCAGGGAATTGTACTGCACTACTTGATTCAAAAGAAATCAGCAGCTGAATCTCACAGAATTCTTGTTGAGACTTACGGCGACCAATGCTGTCGAAAACAACAGGTAGAGAATGATTTAGATGCTTTAAAAATAATGATTTTGATGTTGAAGATAAAGAAGGCTCTGGCGAAGACCAAGAATTGGAGGCATTACTTCATGAAAACTCATGTCAGGCGCAAGCTGAACTTGAAGAATCATAAGGAGTTGATCAGACAACTGTTTTGAAACATTTGAAAGCATTAGAAATGATTCAAAATCGAGAACATTGGGTGCCGTATTGGTCGAATCGTGGTTAGCCTCAAAAGATGTGTCATTTTTTCGACGTAGAATTCAAATGCTATCAGAAAGATGGGAAAAAGTAGTGGCTAGTGATGGACACTCTTTCAGTGACATGCTTTTTACCAGTTTTTGTAAATAATCGTTACTTTTCGCAAAAAATCAGCGAGAACTTATTGAAGGTACTAATATACAGCAATTATGTATTTGACATATAGCTATAAAGTCAGTGTGTAAGAATGAAAGAGAGGTAGGCATGTCTGGTGAATATGGTGGATGTGGTAACACATCCAAGTCAAGCTGCAATAATTTTTGCAGTATTGCTAAAGAAACGTATTGCCTGGCATGATCCTATTGGAAAACAACACCTTTCCTGTTCGCGAATTCTGGACGTTTTTCTTGAATTGCTGCCTTTAATACGTCCAATTGTGAGCAATACTTTTCAGAATCAATTGGCTGGTTACTTGGCAGAAACTTATAGTACAGGATTCTTTTTCAGTCCCACCAGATGCACAGCATGACGTTTTTAGGATGAAGATCTGATTTTTTGATGGCTGAAGTTGGCTTATGTTGTTTACTTCAGGATCTTTTTCGTTGAACATTGTTGTAAACGATCCATTTCTCATCACCCGTCACAATTTGTTTAAAAATGGGTGTATTGTCATTGCATTTATACAGAAAATTACAGATAGAAATGCGATCCAAAAGATTCTTTCCACTTAGATCATGTAGTACCCAAATATCGTAACGATTTGAGTACCCAAACTACTTATGGATTGTGTTTATTTAGTGTTTCTGCCAATTCACGCGTTGTGTAAGGCGAGTTATTCTTAAATCAATGATTCTTGATTTGGTCGTCATCAGTAGTGGGGGGTTCTCTCTGATTATTCTTCATTAATAAGGCTACAATCACCAACTCTAAATTTATTGATCATTATCTTCATCTTTATTTTGCATTATTTAATTCTTTAAAAAGACTTTCATTAAGTTACTTAAGAACGAAAATAAAATTTTCTTTTAATTCAAGAACACATTTAATAATATAGGCGATGGAAAGTATTTGAAATCACCAACATATCTAATACAGTCTAATGAATGCTTAAAACTGAATATTTTAAGGCATACTTTAAAAAAGTCAAACGGTTTATATTTACACATAAGAACGACTTTAACTAAAATTTGATTACAATATGTCTCATTGGATGCTTGCCATAGTATTGCTGACATGTTTGACGTAAGACAATGATTCCTATAAACAGACTAAGAAAATTACTTCCATTCATACTGCTCAGAGGATGACGTAAATAAATATCGAAATATCAAAAAGTTCAACCACAACATCTTGAACGCTAATCATATATTATAGCCCAAATATATGTTTTCCGAAGACACAATCACCTTTTATATTGTAATAGAAAGTATTATAGTGTTTAAATATTAAAGATGAAGATTATTCATGATATGATTTTTTTTCGATTCAGTCTCAACGTATGATTTGATTACCTAAGTTTCAGAATGTCGGAACATTAGAGTGTCTGAGTCTCAGAGTGAACTCAAGAACTGTGTCGGGCTAGCATGTGCATGATGTAGATCAGCCAAGCAGAAAATGATTGCAATACTCTGATTCTTCAGAAGGAGATGAATTGCCTGCAAATCTCATTCTTCAAATGAAAATAGATCAGGCGCATTCCTTTCACAAAGTGGGAAAGCATTTGCCATATCTGGCTTTCTCAAGTGGAAATCATTTATAGTGCACCTTCTTGTTCAGCTCGTGAAGTGTTGTAAATTTTCCCGCGCAAAAAGTAAAATAAAACGAATATTACATATATGCGTGTGTGTTAAGGGTAAATGATAACATTGAGTTAAGAAACGTTGTAAGAACACTTCTTTCAGCAATGGTGGGTTTTATAGGTGATGCAACGTATGTGTATACATATAAGCATAGATACATACAGATACACATGCGCACAATAATGTAAATTCACACACACACACACACACACACACATATATATATATATATTTACAGGAGTATTGAAAGATTCTTGGACAAACTAAGAAAGGATTTTCTTAAAAACTTGGTATTTTGTCAAATTTTGGAAAGTCAATCGGATCGGGAAATCTTAAGAATTTTCTTGTTTGGCATGACCGTCTTTTTATTTTTTCTGCTTATTTTTCTGCGAGTACATCATTCTCTAATTTTCTGTTATATGCACATATATTTTATCTACATATTATGTTTTTGTTTATCTGTTAATCATATCCTTCTTTCATTTTTCTTTCGCTCTCATATATATATATATATATATACGTATGTATGTGACTGTGTGTGTACTTGTGCGTGCGTTTGCTTTTGCATTCATTTTATATTCCATCACACACACGCACACGCACACACACACACACACACACACACACACACACACATATATATATACATGTATGTCATGTCTTGAAATTGGGATAGAATAAAATGTAAAAGCAATATAAAGAAAGGATCTTTGAAAAGAAAGTCTCGTCTCTTCGTTTTTCATTAATTTTCTATTTCAAGTGCCTCTCACATTTCTGTACTTAAAAGGTAACTCGGACACTTGACCATACTTTTAGTTCATATAGTCAGTTGAAGAAGAAAACACATATATCCACACACCAGTCAGTAAATCGTAATAACTGTACGCCACTTAAACTTAATCCAGTTGCATCAATCTTGAAATGTGAAACTCTAAAAATTGAATTCGATTATAGCCTAAAAAATTGGTGATTCTGATTCATGTGCTAGATCGACTAGAGCTAGCTGTGACATATATTCTCAACAGAGCAACGAGCCCTTTTGCTCAATGATCAGTCTAACACTAGATATTAATCCAAAGCATTAGTTTACTTTACTTCAATTAATGAAGCATTGGATGAGATTTGATTAAACACATTTATGAGGTTCGTATTTTTCAATTTCACATAAGTGCGACGAGTCCGTCCACTTAGCGATGTCTGTAAGTTGCAAAATCAGCATGCTATCTATATATGATATATACTGTGGGGGTTTGAAAGGTTCTCAAACTGACCAAGAAGAATGTGTGTGTCGAGCCAAGAGAACACACACACACACACACACACACACACACACACACACACACACACACACACACACACACACACATATATATAGTGGTGGCATCCTACCAGTTCGCATGAACCGATTATTAAAATTATAAAACCTTAGCAAAGCGATTGTTGGATTAGCCGAAAATAATCTCATATATTAATAGCCAATTTATGATAGCTAAAACTGTAATCAACCTCATTGCTTTAAGTGCAGTGGAGCCTGAAAGATGTGGCAAATCCTCTAATCATAAATTTGATAGGTCTTCCATTGAATCTTTGAAAGTACAGCGATTCAGTTCGAATATGGCTAAGAAACTGCAACACAGCTGATGACATAGAGTAAAAATGAATACCCATTCTATAGCTACTGTAGAACACATTTTAATAAACGACTTAATTAGTAATGCGTTATAATTTGACAGACGAGCGCTTTACGGATATCTGATCATTCAACAATTATTTTTTTTACTTCTGTGAATTTAGAAATCTTATTAATCATTGTGTCGTGAAATCGTTCATTTCACCGAGCAGGAAGTGAGTATTAGAGTTTAGACTGAAAGTACCATTTGATCGTAGAGTAGAATTTCTGTGACTAACAATAGATCAGTGGAGAAGCCAAGTCCGTATTAATGTGAGAAGACAATAAACGTAATGCAATGGAACAAAGAAAATCCAGATGATAGATTATATCTTCCATTGTTATGATCTTTTTCTTTTGGGTGGAAAGTATTCTATAAATTTTAAAATCTCACATCGATTTCCGTTAATGATCTTATTAGGAAATGCGAGATGACGTAGCGTTTATCAGCAGAAAGAATGGAATTGCGGAATCGACTTAAAATTCAAGCTGATTATGTTCCCGTCGCATTAATACATTCGGAATGATCATGGATGCATCTTTTTCATTGTCCTGTCCAATCGTCAGATATTTTGATTATGCATCACTGATATATTACAATAGTTTGCTGAGGAGAAACCTGACGAGCTAAACAGAGCTAAATACTCTATTTAAACTATCATATTCGTCCAAACAAATGCAGCAAAAAGCTGATGCAGTGACTGATAGCCTTGACAGAGTTCAGCCATTGTGTAAATTTTCTTGAAAGATTGGCAAAACTAGCAGAAATACCCCCAACACAAGAGACCGGGTATTGTCAGTGATTGGTAATAATAATTGATGGTCTACATAGATTCAATTCTGCTTTTAACAGAAGTCAGATATTTGAATACTTAACAAAACTGATAATTTTAGATAACAGGTTTGGAATAGACAAACCATGTTTCATAAAAATTTATTTGCAACTAATGGGAAAAATTAATTAGAAAATGAACACTACTAATTTCCAATGTAATACTCACTCTTTTTATCTCCTTCTCATACACACCTTTACTAAACGTTGCTTATATAAGCACAAGCCCAAACCGAGGAAAATTGAAGTCGACAAATCGTGTTTCGTCAGTATTTCAGAGGTAAAAACAACTTTCAAAGTTATGATTTAACATCGACTCAAATACCAACTGCGCGTGGCGGTAGGGAATATGCCACAGTTTAACACATGAAGCAATGATTTAGTGTATTTATCCATTTTCGGTATATATACAATTATCAAGGCATTTACCTGTGTTTTAAAACTAGTTAATAGAATCGTACCTTACTAGACTTAGCTAAATTAATGTCATATTAGGTAAGAGAGTTATTTGAATAGTTCCCGCTATGCCCGAATCCAGTTAAAATTCTGTTTTGAATGTCTTTTAAACTTAAACAAAAAGACAAAGATTTTCTTTTTAGAAAATTGGCGCAATATAATCATAATGTGTATTCTCATTTTTAGTCTTATACTTTACTAAGTTTATTAGATATTATACTGTATTTGTTACAGTGGCTGGGATAGTAGTGTATTTTCCACTGTGATCAGTGTTCAAAACTAGGTAATATCCTAGATTTCGAGGTAGCATCCGATGGGTGGACAGCTGGTGCAACATAATCTTCTTACTTCTATTAACTTTTTTATTTTGCTGGGATAAACTAAAATTAGTATCTATCTATCTATCTATCTATCTATCTATCTATCTATCTATCTATCTATCTATCTATCTATCTATCTTAAAAGATGAGTAGTCTTCTACCTTTATGTTGCTTCGTATTAAACAAAGCTAACTCTTATAAAGTCCTTTCTGTCCATTTCTCTGCAATTCTACCTATTGCTGTTAATGGGATAAAATACAATGCTTATTTAAAAAGGTTAATTTTTAAAATTTCTTTTTTAAAATTTGCGCTATAACTCTAAAAACCAGAGTAAACAGTCCTGATCAGAATGCGTGAGTATTCATTGGCATATTATCTTTATATTCCAGTCGATAAGGATCGTTTAAGTTTCAGTGATATCAAAAGTTTGTTTCCAACACATGTACACTTTACAATACTCAGTCAACCAGTATAGAAAGCTAATGAAATAAAACCCACTACGATTTTCGGCTAAGGAGATAAACAAAACATCATTTGTTCCAATACCGTTCTTTTAGCAAAATAATGATAATAAAGAATGAATATGAAAAAAAGTTAGGAATATATATATATATAAAGAAAATAACAGGATTTTCGTAATGTTGAGAAAACAAACAACAATAATTATAAGTATAATGAGAAGAAAGAGGAGATAAGACAAGGAGCAGCAGTAAAAAAAAATCAATAATGACAACGAAAACCCTATAGTTGTGTATATCATGTTGCTCAGTATTTGACCCCAGGATCTTGAATGCTGATTTTCAAGGAAGGCTTGCTTTCTTTATGTATACGATTGAAATACATTTATAGTTGCATTTATTCATCCTCCACTTGAAATTGTGTTGTAGTTAGTTAGGCTTAGTAATTATAAAATAATGACAAAAAAGTGTGTATTAAGAGAAAAAAAATCTGAAACCATATTTAAACAGTAAAGTTTTTTCAAAAGCATAAACTACAGTAAGATTTAAATAGGATAAGAGAAGAATTGTAAACCTTTGCGCAATTGACGACAGTGTAGGAAATTGGACATTGCAGGAAAAATATCGATATGCTCTATGTAAAAAGAAAAGGATTCAGGAAAAGCACTCATCGTCATTGAAAATTGTTTCAAAGGACTTCCTCTCGACATACGCCAGATAAAATAGAATGAATCATGACAGCTAGAAACTACAACAATGGCAAATGGGACAAATGATATATAATAAACTTCAAAACCTAGAAGCTATTATCGGGAAGAGGAACAATTCCATGCAAAAACTTAGGAGAGAAACAAAAAAAATCACAGAGAAAATATCTTGGGCATAGTTGCATAAGGAGAAACAAAATAATTAGTAATATTAACCCAGAATAAGTAAATATAAATGAATTGCATTAAAGTAATAACAGACACGACATAAAATAACGAATATCGGCGGTGCAGAGAGAAAAATGAAATTATGAATGAAATAATGTAGCTGAGAAGGAATGCAAACATAGATACAGCTAAGTAAGACCAATGATTCACCATAAACTGTGCAAATGTCTTGAATTAGGGTGTAAAAATAAATGTTGTAAACACAAACTAGATCTCATGTATTATAGAAAAAGACAAAATTATTTTTATGTTTGAAATTTAAATAGTAGATGTAGTATTACGACAGTTTGTAGATTGAACATAAAAGAGAATTAAAAAAAAATGGAAGATACAGTGAACTTGCATGTGAATAACGAAGTTATAGAATAAAAAAAATAGAGATGTGTCCATAATTAGTTGAGAACTGGAAAAAGTGCCAAAAATCTTTGTGAAGAATATGAAAAAAAATTGGAGATTCGAACAAAATCATACAAAGCACAACATCATCTTGCAGTTGATGAGAATACTGATGTAGATAATTTGATGTCAGTTGAGATTTTAAGAATGCCACCAGATATTTGTGACGGGAAAATGCATTGATAATAATAATAACAACAACAGCAACAACAACAACAACAATAATAACGCTAAAACTAATAATAACGACAAGAGCATTATCCGTAACTAAGGTGGTTGCATATTATTTCCCAAGAGTAACCATGGACTGCGTTTTATCTCAAGTAAAAAGCCACAACTTTCAAGGCAAGAAAATGATCTCCATTTGGAATGTTGTCGCAAGAAATCTATCTCATTTGCCCCTGTACCTTAAAATGCAGTGTTAAGTATTAATTCTATTAGTAGTAACAACAATTACAATTATACTACTAATAATAGTAATACTATAATTAATAATCCTAATAATACATGTTCATGGATATAATTATAATAATAATAGCTTTAATATAATAATAATAATAATAATAATAATAATAATAATAATAATAATAATAATAATAGGTGTACTTGGAATGATAAAAAATGGAACAAAACAACATAGGTGCACTTGGAATGATAAAAAATGGAACAAAAAAACAACACATTGAAAGAATCCCTGGAAACCCCAGCTTAAGAGACATACAAAAAATTGTCTTATTAAGTACAGCCCACACACTAAGGAAAACTTTATCTATGTAATGCTGAGGATGATAGGGAAGATAGAAAAACATGAAATGGAGCCATAACAACACGCCACTACCTGCCTTAGGTCTCCCCGCAGACTTGGTTGGTAGTGAGACCAAAGCAGAAATCGAAATATGATGAAAAATGACATAATAATAATAATAATGATGATGATGAAAAATGACAACATAATAATAATAACATGTCATTACTACTACTATTATTACTATCAGGTATTTAATAATGATTATAAGAATGCAGCTTTGTTATTTATCTATAGTTAGCAATCTAATCTCACAGATCATTAATACGTTAGTGTGTTATATCTTCAGTGTACTACACAAGTATGGCGTTGTGTTGTACTAAGCTTAGAAAATAAAAATTATTTTAGTTATAGTAACGCTTCTGCTAAAAGTTCTTATAATAATAATTATAACAATAATATTATGAGAAATACTTTGCATATTTCAGCCAATAACACTACTAATGCTATTAATACTAATAATGATAATCATGAAGTAAAAGGTGTTCACAACTTTTACCATTTTAAAAGTAGTAAGACCATTGGCATGTTTGGTATTGTACAGGAAGTAGAAGCAGGAAGTAATCTAAATGGCGCCCAGCATCAACAGTGAATAAAATTACGCTAAAAATTAAATTGTTAACGGCTGTAAAGAATAAAGACATAAAAAGGAGAGAAAAAGAGAAAGCTTGCAATATTTTAATGCCAAAAGGAATTGCGTGTTAAATGTAAACATATATTGCCAGCTGAAAGTTCAGGATGGCACGGGCAAATTACCTAAGGCTCTCGTGCCTAATAAAATGGTGTCTGGGGAGAAACACAGGAAAATGTTGCTGATAAAAACGAATATGTGGCCAGTCAAAGTAACCAGTTTAGAAGAAGAGAGAGAAATATATAGAGTGGTTTGCAGAGAGAACAGAAAATGGCAGATGAAGCGTTGTTCGACAGTTAATAATTTTTGAAGCCTTAAAGTTAGCGTTTATAGTAAAAAAAAAAAAAGAGAAAAGATAGCTGTCGACAGAAAAATTACTGAAATTATTAAAAAAAGAAAAAATAATATCCACAATAGTTATTAACAGACAGTTGCTAGTATAAACGATGTGTCAGTAAAGCACTAAGAAAGGTTTTGAGTATTTCAAGTGAATTTTACAGGTTTAAACAATTTAGGAATTTCAATATTCCATAGAAAATTTAGAAACTGGAAAAATTCCTAGCACAAGGCAAAAGTTAAATTGTAGTTTTACTAAGAATTTTTGGCAGTTGATGTTGTTGCATAGATCATATGAGCATATAAAGTTGTTACTTGCGTTTAGAAAAAAACTCACTATTTTAATATTTTTAAGGCAGTAAGACCAAAAAGCACTTTTCATACCCACCTTCATACCCACTATATTCTCACTTAGGTCTATACTAGATGAACTTCTCCCCCTTCTCTCTCTCTCTCTCTCTCTCCCTATATATATATATATATATATATATATGTGTGTGTGTGTGTGTGTGTGTGTGTGTGTGTGTGTGTGTGTGTGTGTGTTTGGTGTGCATATATTTATGATTGAGTATTCACACATCTTTTGGGTGCAAAAGTAAACACTCGTGTACATGCATCACAATTAGTTAAATTTTAGCTTAGAACGGACAACACAATACTTACATTTAACTATACTAAAAGGCTGCCCAATATAGAAACGATGAATGAAATATAACAAGAGTTTATATATATATATATATATATATATATATATATGTGTGTGTGTGTGTGTGTGTGTGTGTGTGTGTGTGTGTGTGTGTGTGTGTAGTTGAATCTCGTTTATCCGAACACTGTCTATCCGAATTTCAGATTATCTAAACAGAATTTCAAGTGTCTGTCGATCCGGTTGAACTTCAATGAATTGCGACAAGGACATTTTATTTAATCGAACCATCTAACATTTTTCTACTGCTTGTTACATCAGATTTATCTGTAAAAACATCATTCAGTTCCAGGAGAACAAACGGTAGCGGAAAGCGTAGGGTACGTCTTCATAGGAAAATGATTTTTTATAATACTAGCAGCAATATTATCTGTAAGAGCAAATAAAAATTCCTTGATGGTAAACACTTAGATAAACAAATAGATAAAAACACAATCCAATAAGTCTTGAATATGTCATATGAGGAATTTAAATATATAAATAAAATAAATAAAACTAAAGAAAAAGAAAGATGAGAGTAAGAGTCGCAATATAGTCCACCACCAGCCGTAAGGATACTTGTCAATATTGAACAATCTTCCTTGAGGATCGTACTAGTGTTCCGATAACTAACCAAATCAAAATACAGGGTTCTATTAGTAAATTGTTTCCATTTTATATTCTTTTATTTTGCGCGTGCTCGTGGTTTGTTATTTATTTTGTCGACTGCTCAGTATAGTAAGATCAGTTGCGCACTGTCTGTGTAAAAAACGTACCATAACGCAATTCACTCAGCCAGCTATTTAGAAACGACTGTTTAGCTTTCGGAAGCTTCAATACAAATATTTCAGAATGTTTGGGTGTCAACTGGAAGACAGTGCAGAGATTCGGAAAGACTTGGATAAATATAATGATGATTTCGGTGTTTGGAGAGATCACTAGTGATGGCGACGCTATGCCTCCATTAATCTTCCCACAGGGTATCAGACTCGACACGGAGACCTACATAAAGTACTTTGAGGAGGTAATGATGCGCTGGTCAAGAAAGTGGCTATTGGAAGAACTTATGTCTGGCAATAGAACTCTGCACCTTACCACACAAGCAGGAGAACCCAGTCATGGCTGTCAGACAATTTCTACGACCACATCTCTCCTTATATCTGACCACCTAACTCCCCAGACATCAACTCTCCTTCATTGTTCTGTATTGAGCGAGAAACCAACAAAACTCCTTGTGACATTAAAGAGGAACTGAAAGCAAGGATTATGCCAGCATTCACCAACTTAAACAAGTAGACCATACAGAAGAGATGCAGGATATTCCGAATTCGTCTGGAGACCGTGGTTGAAGCTAATGCCTATTTTATTGAATAGTTTTCTTCCTTAACATTTCAAGATATTTTTTGTAATTTCGACTTTGTATTAACATTGTGTGCAGAAACATTTTTCCTTTACAGTCTGACGTAGGAAGAAATGGTTTCACTGATATCACCAGTTGTGGCAAACATAGACACGGAATAATTCAAGGAAATCTCTTTAGATGGCGGAAATACGTAGATGACACCTGCATACTCTGACCTCACCAGGAAAATGGTGGAACATGTAAACTGCTGGAACATATACATTGAGTAAAACCTTTGGTTCAGCTCTGAATGAAAGAGGAATCCAGTGATAAGCTGACTTTGCTTGGATCCACTCATAACTAATTGGATAGAGATATCTGTATATCACAAACTAACTTACTGTGGACAATGAACTTCAATTTCACCACTTAAATAAAGAAGGAACTGTTCGATGCCTACAATATCGTGCAAAAAAGTGCCAACCCAAACACATATCGATAGGAAATTATCAGCAACAAGCATAAATTTCAGAGTAACAGCTTCTCAGCAAGTATAAAAGCTTCTGCAGATAAAGAGAGACGAGTTAAAGAAGAATATCGGAAAACTACTATGTTCTGTCTCCTTTAAATCAATACTGTTGGAAAGCTTAATAGATAAGATGTTTATACAACATTAAGACAATATTCCAAAACAATTTACAGAAAAATCTATGTTGAGTCAAGACTAAAACAGAGGGATACGTGAACAAGAACAAGTGTGTATTCTACTTTTTTTTAAAATCGTTTCACCCTAAGCAAGGCAATACTGCCACTGGTATGCAGGTGGCTACATAAGAGAAAAGTGAAAGGTTACATAGGAGGAGAGCGAAGAGAAAGAATAACCTAAGAGGAACCGGTTACAGAGGGCGTTAGAGAATGGGCAAGAGAAAGATGGGAATACTGAAGTGAAGAGAGTTGCGTGAGAGGTAGAGTGAAAAAAGGAGAACAAGATATATTGGATGTTGGTGAAAGGATAAGAGAAGTATGGGCGTCAAGGGAATAAGAGATGGCAATTGACGTTGCATTTAAACTCTTAAAGATTGTAGCTATCAGGGAAGCAAGTATACGGAAGGGAGCTGCTGGAGTAGAATTGGCGGCTGTATTTGGTTGTTTTGACTGTAGAAGTGGGGGACCTTGTTACCAGTTTCGTTGCTAGAGTAAATTCTTGTAGAGGAGGCACCATGGAGCTAGGCTCGTCGGAGCAGAAGCCACGAAAATATTTGTAGAAGAAAAAGAGGGAAGCCACATCCTGCCGAGAGACTCTAGATGAATAGCATGGGGAATCTGACCAGATATGACAACAGTATTTAATGCATGAGCGGATGATTGGTTTGTATATGTACAAGATGGACTCAAACGAGAAAAAAACTTCCTGGTCCAACACAGTGACCAACCTTCCCAGCAATAGATTTAGTTATTGATTAAATGTAGTCGTTCCTCTTGAGGTCGGCTGAGAGCGTGATGCCGAGGAGGCGCAGTGTATTGCTTTCGGGGAGACTAGTTTGATCCATGCTGATGGAGGGCAGAAGGTGGTTGACGGATAGCAGCTTCGTTTTGGAAGCATTAAAGTTTACGAGCCATTTCTTACCCCAGTTCACCACAGATTGGAAGTCCTCAAAATCAACAGCAAGGTTATCTTTGTCCGTCTTGGCAGATTTCTTACTGAGGCGGGAGTAAATGGTGGTTTCGTCAGCGTAAAAGCCTACTTGGGATTTAATCAGGGGGACAGTTGATAAAGATCAGAAAGAGTGTCGGTGAGAGGTTCTGTAGACATGCTCGTTCAAGACTACCTTCATTATGCTGTTTAATAGGAACGATTGGATCAAACCAAATAGGCGTCCAATGAAACCATAGCTCTGTAGCTTGCGCAGAAGGCCGGCTTACCAGACCCTATAAAATTCTTTGTAGTTCTTATTGAGGGCCTGGTATATATACTCGGTGATGGTCGTTAGCAAATCATTAGTGGGCCTGGCAAAGCGGAAGACATACTGTCTTTCCGAGAATAGTTTATGGGCGGTGAGATGTTGAACTATTTCAGCGTTGATGATAGTCTCGAACACTTTGCCTTAAATTGGTAGGAGGCTGATAGCGCGATAATTAGAGGGGTCCAAGGGTTCTCCTGGGTTATTAAATACAAGAACCACAGAAGAGGATTTCAAGTAGACAGGAAAATAGAAAGCAGAGAGGCAGTAATTATAGAGTTCACTGCGGACAGAGGAGAGTTCAAGGGCATATTTCTTCACTACAATGATTGGGATTCTGTCGCTCCCACTCGCCTTATGAGTGTCGAATTTTGAAATTATATTAGAGACCGGAAAGGGAGTTATGTAAACATCCCTCAGTTGAGCCTCAGCTCTAAGAGAGAAGTCGAGTGCAGATACTCCAGACGAGTCAAAGAACAGTTGGAGAAGAATCTGTGAACGAAGCATTCGGCCTTGTCCGCTGTGGCTGTGAGGACCTCAAATTTATTGCTTAAAGGAGGGACGGGGGATTTGCTAATGTTCAGCACATATTTTCAGAGCCGCCAGTAGTCTTTGGAGCCAAACTTGCGGGCTGCAATATGCTATTTTATTTTGTTAGCAAAGAACAGCTTGGCGTCATTTAAGATCCTCTTACACTCATTACGAGCAGAAGCAAATAGGCTCCCATTATGATCAGACGCGTTGCTCCGATATAGCCGGAAAAGTGATTCCTGTGGGTAATGACGGCAGGGGAGGCAGGAGCTTCCTGACCGGAATGAAAGCATCTATGCCAGCTTTCACCCAGGAAGACACTTCAGAGGCGCAATCCTCAACGGAGAAGCTAAACACTTTTTCCTAAGGGACGTCACATAAAAAATCGCGGAACGAATCCCAGTAGGCTCTTTGGTAGCAGTAAGAAATTTTGTTGGTAGGAGGTTCCTGAAGGAAGTGGGAGTGGAGAAAAATATTTATGGAAACGACAGCATGATCGGAGTTTCCAAGAGGGCAAAGTTGCAAGGTTTAGCAGGAATCGGGGACAAAGTTGAAGAAGCTATCTAATAGAGAAGCGTGTCCTGTAGGAATACCGAGGAAGCGTGTGGATAAATCCACCACTTGCATAAGAGATTGAGTAATTACAAAGTTCATGGCATGAATGCCAACAGGATCAGTGACAGATTTTTTCAGCCACTTGGCATGGTGAGCATTAAAATCATCGAACCCGAACATGTTAGCAAATGGGTGGGAGAAAGTAGCCTTATTTATATTGTCAGAGATACTGTCTAGCAGGAAGCAGTCGGGAAAGGAAAGGGAACGGTACAGAAAGAAAAGATAGCTAACCGATTTTAGAAATGAAAAGCGGAGACACATGTAGAAGTGGTCAAGGGAGTCGAGGGAAGTCACCCTAGTTAGAGGGAGGTGTTTACTGACGTAAAACCCAGACCATGCATACGGACAGTAGAGTCCTTCCTTAAGAGGTGAAGGTAGACAGGAATCGAGAAGTCAGAGGAAGGGATAGAGTGGTTAAGTTTAATTTCGTAAAGCGCTAGAATATCAGGGAACTTTTCGTGGAGAAAAGATTCCACGCTGCAGAAATTAGTACGCTCACCACGGATGTTTGTGGAGGAAATATTGAATGGTTTAGGTGATTTTGGTTTAGTTCATTTAGCTTTGTTTCTTAGGATGCTATTGTTCATTTTTGTGTTGTTGGTGAGGAGAAACAACAAGTAGAAGTGGCAGACGGTCATTGACTGCGACATGTGCAGGAAAGAGGCTGGTGCAGACTGCTGTATAGTGTGGCCAGAATCACTTGTAGGAACACCTATTAATGCGCGTCATGGCACTGCAAGAACTCTAATATTATGCAATTGTTGATCAGAGCTCCTAACTAGCAGTCGGAAGCAGCAATCAGAAAACTGCCAACCCGGTACCCTCACAATGAAGAGGCGTTGCCACCGACCACACACATCACAGAAAAATTGCAGGGACACTAATATTGAGGTCTGAGAAAAGAAAAAGAACCGAGAACCACTTCTTAAACAGAGCACAAGGGATGAACCTCTACTCCTATTCAATAAAAGTGGAAGGGGTGTTAACCGGGTGATAGTAATCTGTTGCAGTTGGAGCAAAGAATACACGGATTAGACCAGTTGGCCACTAAAAGTAAGGCTTGAGGAACATTGAAAACTGTAATTAGTTGTGATACAATAAATGATGGCAAAAAGTGTGCATCAACCGCTTTGAAATTAAGTAAAAATGTTAGACATAAAAGAACACTGGATAATTAGATATCTGAAGGAACCAGCGTATATGCTAAGCTACGATGGTTTCCTCAATAGGCATAGTATAGATATAAACATAATATGTAAGTCATTAAGAAAGAACATAATACTTGTGTATCGCAAAAAACTACAGTGACAAAAGAGGTCATGCTAAAAAAAGAAAAAGAAAAAAAAGAAGCGGCGAAGGGAACCAAACTTGACAAGGTTACGGCAGCAGACGCAAGAGCATTAAGTTTAATGCTCCAAGTTTTAACTTCATGAATGTCTCATGAAAGGATATGGCCTTGGTTTATGAATCTGGTGGCATAATATTTGTGAGTTCAATCCTGTATATATTCAGACTCAGTTGAAACTAGAAGGATAATTAACCAAGGTGAAATATCCGTAAACACGGAGAGCAGAATGAAAACAATCTACTCACTGGAATAAAAGATTCATTTCGAAATTCTTTGACTGTTACCCATATATGATGGATTTAAAGACAAAGGTTGACTTCTGAAATCACTGAGAATTACAAACAGGTAAGATTAGAAAACTTTGCAAAGGATGAGATTGATACTTGAGTAAACTGTGATAACATCAAAACAGAAACATCGATGATCAGATTATTAACATTGTCATGAATGGTGGGAAAATATGAATACTTTTGATAATAAGGAAAGAAAATACCAACATCTATTGCAGTTACCATTAACGAAGCTATCAACGATTTATGACCTTTCATGGAGTGGTGTGAAGCACAAAGGTCGACGTTGTTAAGTTGATGCATCTTCATCATCAATTGCAGTTGCTGATAAAAAAATGAAAAAACACAAGGACCACAAAGAACATCGACTGGATAGTTCCTTTAAAAAATAATGTTCGATTAGTGAATTTCATATACATAAACTTAGCGTCGTCATCTCAGTACAATTTCTGAGCATTTACGCAAATTTATTTTTGATATTTACTATTTATTATTCCTTGAATTTTTAATACTACAGTAAAACGACAAGTCATATGATTTCATTTTAAACAATATACTTAGTTTTTACGTATTTTATCGATTATATAAAAGCAAATCTTTTAAACCTGCTTCTTTAACTGTTTAACATGACTTCCTTTTTTCTGTAATCGTATCGGTTATCAGAACAATCAATTATCCTAACAAAATACTACCCACCCATCTAGTTCGGATAAACGACGTTCCACTATATATATGTAAGCATGCACAGATATATGTTTACAAGGGGCAGTCGGAAGATAAAATTCTGAAGTTTTTGATTAGATTTTGGATATATATATATATCCAAAGACTTATCTTCGGAGATTCGCAGAAATAATTTCGCTATGCAAGGGCCAAATGAACACACACACACACACACACACACACACACACACACACACACACACACACACACCTATATTACTTTTATTTACATCAATGCTGTTTAAGGCAATAATAATAATTTTGTAGTAACAAGGCATTGTTCAAATATATATATATACAGATCTGTCTGCGGATGACTATATATATATATATATATATATATATATATATATATATATATATATATATATATATATATATATATATATATATATATATAGTATTTACACTCTCACACCCTGATTGAGTACTCTGGAAGAGTGGTAGACTTTGTAAACAGTAGCTACTCCGGTATATACGCATCGCTCATTCAATAATGAATTGGTGCATTCTAGCTATTGGGCGTGTTTATACGCGCTAAAAAGGCTGCCTTCTTCTACCGGACGCTCGTGGCCTAGGGGTAGAATCGCCGACTAACGCCGATTCGGTCGGTTTTCTAATCCTGGGTTAGGAAGCGATCGGAGTCTAAGCCGTACTGATGAGCTGTGATACAGCGAAACAGATCTGTCTGCAGATGACTATAGTGTATATATATATATATATCTGGAACGTGCCATCATAATTGTATCTATCAACACAAAAAGACGTCTACGTGAAACCACTTCTTAAGGCAGTGTAATAAATTCAAGTTATGAATTTTTCGTTGAGTTGCTCTTTTTAGAGAATTCTGCTAGTGCCCGTTTGGAGAGCATAAATAAAAAAATGAGTCAAAAAATACAAAAAATTTACAATCATTCGAGCAGAAGGTTTTATTTTCATTCTTTACTTTCTCTCTCATTTAAAAAGAAATAAAAAAAGATTAAGTGTTGCCATATAAAAATTGAGAAAACGCCGAGAAAAGCGATAGGTCGGAGGAAGTAACAAAAAATGTCCAATTATGTGCTGTTTTATTGGCTAGCATATCACGGCCCTTCCCCCACTCAAAGAAAATAAATAAGAGCAGTGCTATCTCGATCTTTCAATGCGTCATCACGTTAAAGAGAAAATCTCGCTGCTTTCCAATTGCTATTCACGATTTTTTTAATATCTCACATTTTGCAATTTCATTTGCTTCATGGTTGGTACACTAGATCTAAGATCACACCATGTATCGTTATTTCTTCACTACCTACTTGGTGAAACTCGTTCACATCTATTCGACCCAAAAGAGGAAGGAAATATCTTAAAAAATCACCGGATCAAAATTTTTTTTTATGGCTTATGAAAAATATATGAAAAATATATATGAAAAACATCGATACTTCAATGCTATAAACATTAAAATTACAATTCTGAAAAGAGAAAATCTTGCTTTGTTTTTGACAATTTTATTGATAAATTTCTAAATTTTCTTGAAACAAATGGCAAACATTTATCAAATTTTAAACACGATGGTATAAAGCCGCACTAGACGACTAACATTATTACTGATAATTTTCTATTTGTCATTTATATTCATTTAGGCTAAATATGTGTAAATGACAAAGAGAAAAAATTGTGCTAGCCAATTTGTCAAGCCTTGAAAAATTAATTTTATATCTCGTCATTTTACTGAGACTCGAAGACTGGTCACTGACACCGTCAAGATATTATGCAAGTACTTCATCCATCCCAGTGTTTAATAACTTTATCTTATACTGTGTCAAAGACTTAACAATTATTGAGACTTGCTCACTAGCAATGGTTTGCGTGATTAGCTTAGATCAATACCGATCATCTACAGATTTTTATCTAAAAAGATTTTTTGTGTGAAGCCCAAATATTTGATCACATATCTTTCTACATATTAAGCTGAACCTTATCTGGCATAATACCTCAGTTTCGGGGCACCAAAGGATGATTGAATTTAAAACATTAGTAAAGATCTTTGCGACTACATTGCTAAACATTCTTCTAATGTTTAGCTATCAAGAAAACAATTAAAAACTTGCCAATTTTCTGACATCAAACAGACAATTGATGTCATCACAAATTTTGAATATAATGTTATAGCAATAAAAAGTAAAATGGGAAAACATTTCCACCTAACGTGCTTCTAATGCATTCTTCACCTTTTTCCCAGATTTGCAATATTTCTCGCAGCACTCGACATAAAGCATCTTGGCAACATTCATTTTTCAGTAATTTTTTTGTCCCTGATGTGTACAAAGACGGGAGATAGATAGATAGATAGATAGATAGATAGAGAGAGAGAGAGAGAGAGAGAGAGAGAGAGTTTTTTTGTATTTTAGTTTACTTTAGTCTTTTATTTACTTTTCCTCTTGTTACTCGCCCAATGCGACAGCACTGTATAAACGAAACTCCCCAGGGTAATGTAATGAATGTTAGATTATTTTTTTACACGTATGGAACGCTACCGTTTCGGAAATTTCTCTGCAGATTAAAAAATATCTCTTCATATAGCAATACAGGCAGTTCCATTTATTTTTAATATTTCACAAGCTTTTCTTTCTTTGCTGTTGTCCTTCGGGGCAAAATCATTAATACCATAAACAATATTTTAATGATGAATATTTAATCCCTTTTCTTAAACGAATCACAGAATACACTTCGTGTTTTCATGAAAATTTCGACATTAAGATTTATTCGGGTGCCAAGTACCTCTAAGTTTGAATTATTACTAGCAGTCATATCCAGCGTTGAGCAGGCCAAGTATATTTATGTGGTATGCAGTTATTTCTGTTTCTGAAGTATTTGCGCATACCGCAAAATGGTTTTAGTGAAATTGTTCTGAAATATTCTATCATAACCTATAATATTTATTAGATTTTCAGAATATATTAAGAAATATCAACAATGCTTATTTTCCTTCCCACATTGCTTGTTTTTCATTACCCGCAAGCTGCAATCTAAATGCTTAGGTGGTTACCATTTTCAAGACAAAAAATGTTATACATACTCGACATAAGACTAGTCGATATAACTGATAGAAAATCATTTATTTAATGTTACAATTTTATGTAATATTTGTATACGCACGCACTCGCACACACACTGACAAACTATTCATTTTATGTATATTTAATTATTTTTCAGGGCTTCAAGCGGACCCAAATACGAACTTTGAGTTTTGTATATTAGATTTCCTACACCACGTACCAGATGTGACTTAATTGTAAAATTTTCATCCTCACTGATATCTGGTGATTAAGCCCAGTTAGTATTTCCAAGATAATCGAGCAAATGGGATTTCTCCACTTGTAAAACTTGCACAATGAAGTCTTTCTGTGATTGTTTTCACCACTGTACTAGAATAAGATTAAATTACACACACACACACACACACACACACACACACAAATATATATATATATATATATATATATATATATATATATATATATTGATTGTTTAATTACTTAGTTTTTGGTCATAATAAAATTAAACCAGTGTACATTTGTATTAAAAAGTGTTCAATACAATTATATTGTAGAACTTTTGAATATTTTCCATTTGTAAACGAGTTATTACGCGACCTGGGTTTCTACGATGAGCGCTGTCTTCAGGCGATTTGCAATAACTGATTTTACCGTTTACCGGTTTTTTTTTTAAGAACGCTCACGTAACAGGGAATTTTTAACGCTCACGTGACAGGGAATTTTTGAACGCGCAATTTTTAAAATTACAAGAAATTATAACATTTTCATTCGTGATTGGATGAACCTAATAGTTATTTTTTAGTATGATTACACTCAGTTATAATTTCTATTCTTTCATTCAATAGTTCATTTTTGTTTTGGAATAGTATAATCTCTAATTTTTCTTCCTGGCACAGTCTACATATTTTGCCACTGTTGTAAGGCCTGGCTGTTTTCACTATACTCCACTTTATGTCTGGGGCTTTTCCATATTTTTATTTCAATTTACACACGTGGCTAGCCAATTTTGTACAGTTTTTAAGTTTCTATTTTTAATGTAGACTTGTGATTGAACCACCTGATCTTAAAGGTGTCTTTAGTTGATCCCAAATATATTTTATTTTGGCCATTTAAGTCATACCAGGTGGTTCAATATATATCTAAACTTATTTATAAATGGAACTTTGTGTGCATGTGTGTGTCTCTGTGTGTGTCCGTTACTTAGAGACTCCAAAACGGCTGGACCGATTTTCTTGAAAATTTACACAGTTGTACTATAAGCGTCTGCGAGTGTTCTTAGCTAGGTTTTGTGTCGAGGTACCCCCGATAAATATCGAAAATCGATTATCGAAAAAATCGGGTTATAGAAGGAGTGGTCCGATTTTAATCAAATTTGATACACTCATAGACAATGACATAAGAAACGATATTCAGAAGTTTCAAGGTTGCAGTTCTTACAATAGTGCAGAAAATCGATAATATATATATATATATATATATATATATATATATATATGAGGCAAGATGTTTGTGTGTGTGACTGTTTATCTGCCTGTATGTCCTTTATACAAATCCACAATTTTTATCCGATTCTCACCAAACTTCACACAAATATTCTTTAGGCTGAGTCTGAGCTTCAGGACCATGGATTAGTTTTAAAGTTTTCATTACACCCGAGCAATGACGAGCTATACTGCTAGTATATATATTGTTCAAGAATAATATATATATATATATATATATATATATATATATATATATATATATATATATATAGATAGATAGATAGATAGATAGATAGATAGGAAAGAATATTAAAAAGTTTTGAATTTAAAAATGCATTTTTGGACAGTATTTGTTTATTTTTATTATTGTATTTTATATTTCAGACCGCCCTCAGTCCTTCATCAGAAACAAGGCGGTCTGAAATATAAAATACAATAATAAAAATAAACAAATACTGTCCAAAAATACATTTTTAAATTAAAAAAGTTTTTGTTATAGGGGATATAGTTAAACTATTTGCAGTGAAAATTCTGACAGAAAATGATTCCGTATAATCAACTGCATCCTCTTCAGAATTGGTTGGCTTTTCGATGTAAAGCAGAAAAGGATTTCGCCTAAGATAAGCTTTTTTCAAATGGTCAAATTAACATGGAGAAACATTAGCTAATGAATCAGTAAATGTCCCTGAAGGTACGTTCTCTTTGGCTTATACCAGTAAGTGTAAAACGAACCTATTTTCTCTTACTGATGATTTAGTTGCTGTCCTAATGAGAGATGTGACTGTGGGGACGGAAATTAACTTAACACAATCTGTACAAAACGAAATAATTTACAAGCGGAGCAAATTTATTATTGCACCTAAATCGTAACATTGCAATTACGCAGCTTAAATGCAGGAAAATACAAATTAACTCATATCTCATTCACATAATGCAATCGAACAGAAAAAGTATTCATCCTAATGAACTTCTTCCTATATGTCATGAAGATAAAATAAAAAATAAAAATCATGATATCAATCACTTTATTAACGATGAAAGACTGTGATGTGACAAATGCGATGGAAAATAATGAATGCTGATGAATGTAAATTTGAAAGAGTACTTGTGCCAATCCTTAAACGTTGATTGATTTTGATTTCTTACATTTTCGATGTTCTAGCAAAGGTATGATGTTGCTCGGTTCCAAAATCGTACCTGATTTTAAATTTCTCCATACGATAAGAATCGCCTTAATATTGAAATGTTTCTCTCGAAAAACAAAAAATGATGTCCAAATTGATAGTACACAGTTTGAATATATTTTTCTTTAAATAAAGAAAAAGAAAAGAGAAGAAAAACGAAAAAATAAAACTCGAATCTATTTATAACAAATTACTTTACAATTAGCAAGGTTTATTATTTTTTTTATTTTGCTTGTAAATTTTTGCTGGTTGTAATAGCAAAAATAGAAGCATGAATCCTCTCAACATGCATCTGTGTCAAAAGAGAAAAGGCCTGATTCTCATAATTGAATGTCTCCTTCATTTCATTTGGTGCACAAAACGAATTTCTATTGGCCTGATGATAGTTAATACGCCTAATTCAGTACGGCACAATGTTAATACAAAGGAAACTTACTAGCTTTATTTTTGTAGAACTATTTCAATGCATATATTTTTTGACTTAATTATCTAGATTAATACAGCATAAGACTGAATAGCGGGGAAAAGAATGGCTATAAAACAATGGTGTATCAGTCTTTTAAGTAGTGGGCTTTATCTGTCTTGAAAATCAGCATTCAATATTCTGTTTTTATTAGGTCTTGAACACCTATCACTTACGCTAATAAAAATTGCACGAGTACATAATCCAACAAGTAGCAGGTGTTTACATTTTAAAACCACTAATTTATACACATAAGCAATATATGTAACTATTTGTTCGTAAAAGTGCACACGCAAACCAGTAGAAAAGTTAGAAATTATGTAATACTTGGTATTTTTGGACAGTAATAATAGAATGAAACACCTTCATTGATCGTTTAGGCACATGGTCGAACAAAGGGGACAGAAATGTACCCTTGAGCTGGCCCCAGTCCTCTTCAAACTCCATAACTATTGTCTTTCTGCTTCCTACTTTCCAGCTAGTTGGAAGTCCTCATTTGTAGTTCTCTGGTGAATCCTCCGATCACTCAAACTATCGCCCTATTAAGCTCTTCCCGATTTTAATAATAATATTTAAATATGATAGATTTATCAATTTTTTTACTACTTTCATGCTATCGTCTATTTCTCCTATTAATAGACACCAGATGATCTTTATAAATATTTTCATGCTAAAAGTTACTTACTGTAAACTTTAAGTTGCATACTGATGAAGAAAAAAAAATTATTTATCGTTCACGTATAAACCGCGTACGTTCGTGAAAATGAAAAATGGAGACTCAACAATATTCAGAAAGAAAAATAACCTCGTTGGTTGCGTTGGTTGCGTTGGTTGTATTCCATAATTTTTGTTTCATCTTTATATGGTTTTGATTAGTCATTTTGGCAAAATAATCTCTCTTGTTTTAAAATGCGCTAAAATACTCTTTCTCTCTTCATCCATATATATATATATATATATATATATATATATATATATATATATATATTAATGGAGGGAGAAAGAGCTGTCCATATATAATTGTACTCCCATTTAGTATCAGTAAAAAATAAAAAAATATAAACTCAAATTCTTTCATGTTCCAGACTTTTATAGAATAAAAAAAAACGATAATAAAGAGCTGATTTGTTAAAATGTTTTTTCATCATTTTGCATTGTTTTGAAAACATACAGAAATATTTATAATGTCATTTATTTTACATTTAAAAATTCGCAATACTCTTTATTAATGTTCATGTTTTCTCTTACAAATCTTTTACTTCAGACGAAATGAGAATATTGTCGACATCTTTTATAAATTCACGAATTTATAAAACATCTAAATGCATTTGGATATATATTCCAATATTACTGAAGCAATTTTAACAATAATTTGTAGATATTGTATTGTTCAACATTAACACGCATTAGTAAAGTTTCCATTCTTCAAGACTGAAAACAGATATAGTAACAATTCTGATGCCCTTTCATGCGCATTTAAGAAAGCATGGGTGAGAGGTTTACTTAGGAACTCACTCCTTTTTTCTACATGACCAAGAAGACGGCCAGTCTCAAGACGCTTATTAATAGCAAACAATTTCAACTTTGTTCGCTGATATCGTTTTCTAAACGCAAAGTACTGAGAGACAGGAAGATTTCATTAGAAACAAAGAAAACAGAACTAGACTGCTATGCAACATCTGTCCTTTTATATAGCAGAGAACGTTGGACGATCTCTTCAAGGATGCAGAAGAAACAGAAATGTGGTTCTACAGAAGGATACTAAGAATACCATGGACCGAGCACGTGAGCAACGATAAGGTGTTTGATAGGATGGAAACGAGAAGAAAACTTATACTTAGTTTCAGGAAAGGACAGCTGAAGTTTCTGGGACACGAAATGAAGAAGAAGGGAATGAAGAATCTAATACTCACAGACGGATAGAGGGAAAGAGAGACAGGGGAAATCAGCGCGAGACATATCTGATGGGATTGAACAGATGGATGGAGAAACAGGGCTTGAGAAAGATACAAAGTGGAAAAATATTAAGAGCGACAAGGGACAGGGGCAAGTGAAAGTCTATGATCGCCTTCGTCCCAAAGGGACACGATACATAAAAAAGAAGAAGAAGAATCTCTAAATTCTCATATAACAGATAAGTTCACAAGTTTTTTGATACCTGTGTAACGATAAAACGAAAATACAAGAGCGTACATCTCATCTAGTTTTGAACCAATCCTTGCTGAACTTCATATGTACCATATATGTCATAAAACGTGTGTTTTGCAAAATGATACGTTTAGACTGTTTCACAATGCACCTTATCCCTTAATAATAGGTCGTCTATTTGTAATACCAGCGTATTAAATGCAATGTAATATCTGAATACTCTTTATTTTAATAGGACAGTGCATCATATATATCGGTAAATACGTTATTTATAAAAGTTTTATTTGTTTATTTACATTCATACTTATGTGCATTTGAAGAAAATAGTTAGGAATTCTTGGTACATAAGAAACAAGACAAAAAAGAAGACGAGAAACAAGCCCTAAATGATAAGCATCTTTTCAGATTATCAAACATTTATTGTCATGTAAAATATAGCTAATTCATTCGTGCGTAACTTTCGAACGAAACGAGGGTATTTATTTGCCTCTGGTGCATTTCATCTTTTCTAGCTAGCGAAGACAATAGACACATTCTTTTCATTTAACAATCGGCTGCTCTCGGTAGAAAGTGAATTATTCTCAGCCCACAATGCTTTGCAGCGAATTCATCACCAAGTTAAGAACAATATTATTATTACTTATCCATTTATTGTTTTTTGCTCGCTTGCTGATTTAATATTGAAGATACTGCTTTTTTTTTTTTTTAAATATACCAATCGAAAGCAACTATAGAATTTCTTTATTGTATTTACCAAAGCCCAAGGGATCTTCAATTCATATGTTCATTCTTAAATTTTAACAGATTGATTAAAAAGGGTAATTCAAGGTTATGACATTTCAATTTCGACAAGTGACATAAAACAGATTGCATTTTGGCAAATTATTCAACAATAACTATTTTCTTAAAAATAAGTATAATTTCTTAAATGATGTGATAAATTACTGGATTGTTTTCTATTCTCTGCTGGCATGGAATTACATTTTAATTTTCCAACTCATCAAAATATGAGCCTTATTAAATTAGGAAAATCCGTATTTCAACCTGATAAAAATATGATACGAGAACGCTTCTTTAACACCTTGTTCTAGTCGCAGATATTATGGCATTTTTATTAGAGAAATAGCTAAATGCTGTCTGGAGGATGACTTTCTGGTTTTCAACTTATAATTTCCCTTTTCGTCTGTGATTGGCAGTCTAGAAGTAAGAAATTGTAGGATAATTTAATTCTAAGTTAGACTTTCAAGTACGATACATATGCCATATAAAATCTACGGAGAAAAAAAAAACATTTTCTTCTTAAATTTAACTGGAGGCATTATCAGAAATACAAAAAAACAAAAACAAAGAAACAAACAAGCAGCGAAAACAGACATGATAAAAGCTCTTTCTTTAAGTACTCTCTATCATGTTTATAACAGCTATATAAACAATAATATAAATATAAAGTGTTACCGAAATGGATCTTACCTATAGAGATATTTTCTTTAATTAAAAATCGTTTTTATAGTCAAAATTTTCTTTCTGTTTAGGAAAAACGAAAATCCATGCAAATCGCATCTTTATTCGGCATCCGTAAACACAATAAACAAACACTCGTTGGCTCCGAATGACACTGATTGCCAGCGAAAGAAATACCGAAATGTCTAGAAAGTGAATCGATATAAAACCTTGCCTCAGAAGATTTTAGCGATTTTGTTATGTTTTCGGATTTGGATGAGCCAGCCACACGCAACTTATAATGCTGTGAGGTGAGGGGGGGGGGCAGAATCTTAGATCTTTAAAGTACGCCATTATGAATTAGCGATGATGTGTGTTTGCCTCCCTCTCTTTCTGGAGGGGGGGGTGAAGTAAACGTACCGTGGAATAAACCAATTCGTGCGCGGCTGTAGAGATGAAAGAAGAACAAATTGTATTGCTTCAAACAGCAACTTGTGAACGAAGGAAATGATTATAAAATGAATTATAAAACGAATATTTCATTCCCTTGCGAGTGTCAAGACATAAAAGAGATTTTACTTTTTTTCTAAACATATGCATCACATCCATCTTTGAAATCATCATCATCCTCATCATCATCAGCAGCATCAGTATTTATATCACTAATTTAAATATTTCCGCCGCCATTATCATCTTTACAACCATAACTTCTACCATTTACACATTTACCATTATAAATGTGCATCACCATCATCATAATCTACACCAAAATCACAACGATTCTTGTCATCATGGACATCAAACATAGCCACAGCATTATCTGAGGGTGCTTGCCGCTGAACGATGAATAACAATAAGGCCAAAAGTAAATTTTGCAAACTGTTGTGACCTTTCTTTATAAAATATTAACAAACGCCTTAATCAAAAACAGCATTCATGGAGCACCCAACAAAGAATGAAATCACCTAGAATATTTCGCAAGACGAACAAACTAACTACTCCACAGCATTGATTGCTTTTTGAGCAATTAATTTTATGGCAGCATCAGACTACATGCATATTTGGCAAACATGGGCATGCGCGTGCAATTGTAATTAAACGAAAACGTGATTCGTTTTTGTGAAGTCTGCAAAACCCAAACCAACAATGAATATAGAAACTTTTTACTTTTCACTATGCAGAAACACCTTTCTTCAGATCTTTTCGATGTGTGGAAATGTTTTGAAAACTGATCGATGGAGCAGGGAATCTTAAATGATGAGTAAGTTCATTATTTTTACGCAACTAAGCGATTAATAAAACGATAAAAAATAAAAAAAGAGTCAGTCTTTCTCTATAAACAGCCCAAAGATATGCTGAAAAAAATCAAAAGATTAATGATGTAAAAAATGGTAAAAATAAAATTAATGTAGCAAACTAGTTGATATTAATACACTTTTCCTTACTGGGTACAAATAAAATAAAATAAAATAAAATAAAATAAAACTACAACTAAAAGAAAAAGTGACGGAAACAAAGATTATTCAGTGGTAATATAAATATAATAAATATCGTGTGAAATCTAAACAGATAACAGATGATAAACTCTTAGTAGTGGCTGATTGAACACTGTCTTATTCTATAGTAGCAATTCATATCTTTTAATTAATCCAAGTTTTTTTTGTGTATGTGTGTGTGTGTTTGAATAAACGCGTCCTAGCATGAATAATTACTAATTAAAATGTTTGCAGAGAATGTGAAATGAAATGAAAAACTGAGTCCACTGGCGATGGACTGTATTGTGAATTGGGGTGATACTGGTGGGGGTCAGGGACGATCTGCCAGACATTATTCTTGACCAAATTTTCATTAGAGCACCGGTACTGATATGAATTATTAACAGGTATTAGATGAGAGGGAGTGACTGAAGAACAGAGAGTAGAAAATACATTGAGGACAAACAACAAAGGGAAAATAAAAAAATAATAATAAAAAGGCAGTGAAAAAAAGATAAACTAATAAATAATTAAGCGGATAGTTTCGTGGTTAAATGGGTAGTTGGAGTAGGTAGGAATGTAAGGAGTAAGATACATAGTAAGGAAAGAATAATATATAGTACAGAGAGATATTGAGAGAGGTAAAGGTATTGGTAATTAGGTAAACTGATTAGTATATATTTTTGTAAATAAACAATGAGTTACGTTGCAAAAATGAGAGATGGTATAACAGTTGTAAAGGAAATCGGTGAATGAAGTTCAAGTTCCATCTGAAGTGGCTTGTGTTCACTCAAAGCTATTACTTTTGAGAGATGACTGAATTTAACTTCCTTAATCGCCAGAGATTCGTAAAGATCGATCTCCTCAATGATATATAAAATCGTGAAATCAGTGGGCCGGTAAACATTTAAGCAAACAATTTTACCTTACATGTTAAGACATTAGCAGAATGAAGCTATTGCATACATTTTCAACTTTTACATAGTCCAATAAAAATCAGAAAAAAATAATCTCATAATTTACTTTACTACACAATTTATACAAAGTGGGTATTGCAGATTTTATAATTATATGACTTACGTAATAAAAATATTGTTGCGTTTATCTTTTGAGAATATAACTGGCCTACCTTGAAAATCAGCGTTAGAAATACTTATTTATATGAGTATTTAAAAGCTTATAATTTATAATGCTATAAAGCCAGCCATAACGAGTGGTAATAACTGGGTTACTGAATTTTTCGTTAAACGGCAACAGATGTGTTTGTTTTTAATTAAGTTTGATTTTGATTATATTGTGACAGTTGTCATGTCAATGTACATTATCTTTCAGGTTGGAGTATTCTAACATAAAAGATGGAAGAAAATGAGAAACATGTTTAACTTTTTTACTTTTTTTATTTAAAAAAAGGTAAAAATGCTACTCAGACATGCACAAAAATATTAAGAGATTTGTACAGTTTATAGAGAAAGTATTATGAATGACAGAGAGGGTAAAACGGGGTTATTCCACAATGTTTCGTACTAGATAAGGTTCTACCGTCGAGTAGATTTGGTGAAATTAGTAGCAATCAAATCACGACATTACTTGAAATAATCAATGTTACACAATGCAGAGGGCAAGTAATGTAGTCCAAATTTAAAAATCAAGCAATCGTGTTTACCGGTTATCTGTTTTGATTTATGACTTCTACATTTAGATTAATTAAGGGATGACAAAAAACAAAAAACAAAAACAAAAACAAAAAAAAACAACTACCAATGTGCAGTCCACCAATGAAAAATAATAAGATTTACCCATTTTCAAAGAAAGTGAAACTTAACAAAATTTACCCATTTTTCAAAGAAATTGTATAGCAAGCAATCGCTAACCCTACCAAAAGCTAGTATTTTTTCGAAAAATAGTGTGATTTAGTGTGTATTGTATCAGTGGAAAGGAGTCATCTACTATAAGATCCTTCCAGACAAACAAATAAATAATTCAAACAAGTATTGCTTCTAATTAAACCAAACAAATGCAATAATCAGCAAAAACTCCTGTAATTGTTTAACAGGGCGTAATATAACACCAGGATAATGCTAAACCTTATGTTACAGGTTGATTAGTAATTTTTTATCGCATTCACCAGCTATTGCAACTTTGGATTAACATTTATTCTGGTCTTTAAAAAAAAACTAAATTATTTGGGAAAGTGAAAACGGGAACTAACTCGATTCTTTTCTCAGAGAGATAAAAACGCTTTTCGAAGAAAACTATGAAGCTGCTTGAACATGGTAGACGACAGCGGAAGAAAACAATAAATATGTTGTTCAATAAACTCAGTATCGAAAATAAAATTTAAAAAGCTTTATTTTTATTTAATAAATCGAATTTTTAAAAATTATTTTTAAATGTTTCACTGTTTCAAAACTGTTTATTTCTGAGCAACTTATGCATAACATGACTGGAAAAAAAAAAAAAAGAAGAAATACGATGATAAAAAAAGATAAGAATGATGACAAAGTACAAGGAGTTGAATTGTTAGAAAGAAATAATAAAGAGTAGATACCGAAGGAAGAATATTTGAGTGAAGGAAAGTAAGTATCAAGTGTCAAAATGAGCAAGGAGAAAATGCAAACGTAAACAAGAAAGAATAAAGAAAATCGAACAACAGAGAAGAAAACTGACTAGGAAAAGGCGAGAGATACGATGACTGGATAGCGGGGTGGTTAGATGGCAATGCTTGTTGTAATCCTTCCACTCGATTTTGTGCTTCAAAGCTTACATGGAACTGTATTTTCACTCCATTATACGTAATCTGAATGTTATAAAGAGTTAGAACGAGCCATTACATCAGCAACCGTTTCGTGTTCGCGTGTTTTGATTCGAAGAAAAAATAATCCCGCAGTATTTAGCTTGTACGAGAACCCATTCAAGGTTAGACCTTGCTTTTCACATGATGGTCTTAGATTAGCTTTAATTGGAACGTTGCCTGCTATACATTCTTGGTAGATTAAAAAAAACACTATGTTGGAAGCACAGCCTAACTGATGCATTTCACTAGCATGCGTATGCGTTTTCTGTGTGAATATAACATCCGCTCTTAAAGACCTACAATCCAACCCCTCTGAAATTGTTCTACTTGAACAAAAGGAACATGTTTGCACCTTTGTGGCATGACAACTAGTTGTAATGGACTTTTCCAATACACTTTATTGCAACAAGCGACATTGTCTAAATCTCAGACACAGATGGTGTACTAGTATGAATGTTGCTACGTCACATAATGGCTGAAAATATATTTACTTAACTTCTAAGTTAACAATTTTCAGTCGTTCATGAACCACAGTTATATAAAACATAGCTATGCAGGATGCACCCAAAAGTCATGAAAAGGTTTTAAACTTTAATATCTGTGCGATTAAGAGATTTATAGATATTATTTAATATACCTTATTATAAATATTGTAGTATGTCAATATTCGCCTTTACAGATATACATATACACCGTACATAGGCGCCTACCGATAAGTATGTTTGATAGTTTACAGCAGTTTTAGCACAATAAATAACTTTAATTTTTCTGAGATAGAAATCGTTTTTGGTTTTGGAGGGTTAGATTGAAGCTAGGCGTTTCAAAAACTCTACAAAACCTTATTTTATACTTATGATATTCATGATAAACAACGACAATAAGAATTTAGAGAAAAAGACGAAACTGAAATTAGCATTATAAGGGAATGCGGCAAACTATCTCAAAGTAATTATATAAAACATATATGAGAATGAGAACAATGATACGGTGAAAGCTGTGTAAACGACTTGGGGTTGATCATATATTAGCTCAACTCAGACTTTTCTAAAAATTATAGTTAGAATATTTGGAGATTTTGAAATTTAAACATACCATTCAACTAAAGTGGCGAATAAAAAATAAATAATTTTCTTCTGTTAAATCGTGGACATTGCTATTCTAGTAGACTCTCAGCAAAAAAAACAAGGAAGGGGAAAATTAAGAGTGTGTCCAAACGAGAACAAAAGAAAATGTGAAACAAGAAAGTAAGAGTTCTGCCCACAATAATCGGTGCAACTGGAACTATATATATATATATATATATATATATATATATATATATATATATAAATGAAACAGGAAGAATTGGAAATTACATGTCCTGTGGGAAGTTCACTTCATTGCAATATTGGAACTCTGTTAAAAATGTGTTGGCAACTTGAGAATGTTTGCTTTCACTTGTACTTGATTATAAAAGTAAAAAATAATTATAAAAATTATTAAAACTTTTCTATTATGGTAAAATGTGGCATGCTTAATAACACTAACTGAACAATCGTTGTATTACACCTAATAACTTGTAATCATAATAGTTATCAGAATAACTATTTTAAAATGATATTCACAAAAATCCAAGCGGAATTCTTTTAAAATCAACAAGAACTTCTATATTTGATTAGTAAAATGCATACGAATCAGTTGTGCGTTGAAAATATGAATACCTCTCGAAACTAAAAAATAAAAAAATAAAAAAAAGATTAAAAAAATAAATGGAATGGTAAATTTGGAAATAATGATGAGTATTACAGGAAAAATGGTAAAAGAACATCCTTCATGGAAAATTTGACTATCGCATATGAATATTGATGACATAGAAAAACAGAGAACACTTGATATGAGAAATAGGCACTTTATTATTGCAGCCCAAGACAAATACTTCAATGCTAATTATGAAAATAAAAAAGGGAAAATACAGAAAAGCATAAAATTCCACCTTTGTTGAGAAAAGATATGACCGTAAACCACATGTAGAATGCAACTAATAAAGTCAATGGATAAAAACATGATGTAACGGAGTTGACATAACATATTTCAAATTGTGCGAATGTTTTTCTTTAACCATGTAAAAAATGCAGCAGCTCAACCTAGAATCATATCTAAAAAATAAAAAAAAAAGATAAAAAGAATGAGATAATTTTAGATTATAAAAGCTACACTAGTCACTCAATCAAAGCATGAAGACCAGGTCTGATGGTGATAAATAAATAGAAAAAGAAAAAGAAAACAGTCAGAACCTATGTTAGTGGACCACAAGGTGAAGACAAAAATAGAGAATTAGAAAAATTCCAGTACTAGCACAGAAACAGGAAAAATGTGCTATATGAAGTTTAAGGATATGTTCATTATGGTTGGGGCATTTGGAACCATACCAAAGAAAACCAAGATTAGATGAACTGAACATTCGAGGGATAATTGAGTCTGACAAAACCACGGTGATGCTAGGATTTGTGATGATACAGACTGACTTGCATTCATTCAATCTCCAGTGATAACCACAAAACATTTGGTGCAAATATGCAAATATCTGAATAATAATAATAATAATAATAATAATAATAATAATAATAATAATAATAATAATCTTAGCCTCATCCGTATATCTTTCACGTCATGACAGAATATACCAGGATAGTGACTGGTTAATAGGTCCCAAGTACAAACTATCACGGGAAAAAATGGTGGAAACGCAAACCAAATTCTGTGACATCTAATGAAAATGTATATGTTCTGTGGAATATTCCATTCCAAACAGACTGAATAATAAAAGCCAATAAACTGAATATAATAGGAAGAGATCTGCTGAAAAAAGTCTCCGTATTGAGATCATAATCCCAGTTGATGCAAATATTTCAGTGAAATTGTTCAACAAATACAAGGATCTAGAAATTCTGAAGGTGTGACATCTCAAAACTCAGATAATTCCATTTTATGTTAGTACACAAGGAATCATACCAAAATAAAATAAGAATAATTATGATTCTCAATGACCTGGTAAACCTAGTTTGTCTGAAATTTAGAAGATTGCTTTCATGGCTATTTCTCATATCCCTAGGTAAAATTTAGTAATGTGACAGCTTATGCACATATGCTAGTGGGATTTACACACATATTCACACATTCACAGCACCCTATATATTTTGTAATTATTTATTCTTCATATTTGGATGATTCTTCTATGACTTCACTGATTTTTTCACATATGATATAATCTAGATTTTCAAAGTCAACAATTAATCTGACTGCACATTTTAAACCTATATATTTTTTCTGTGCATATTAAAAAATTGAAATAAAAAAATTATGTTGAAAATGTCAGCTACATATTCAACCAATTGTATTAATAATTGCTATGTGTTGACTTTCACTCTCTTCAGGTTTCAGAAACTTGGAGGTAGCTCGTAAAACAGAGAATACGACTCAAAACACAACAACAACAACAACAACAACAATAATAATAATAATAATAATAATAATAATAATAATAATAATAATAATAATGTAGCAATTGCTTGGAAATTGAAAAATTCTTTAGACAAATGGTAAAAATATAAACCAGAAAAATTAAAATACTTAGATCTTTTAAATTCAAGTAACAGACCACTCTGTTAGGAAACTGAACCTTATAAAGAAAAATTGTCAACTAATGAACTTGATCATTCTAACCGATTTCAAAGAAAAATGACAATTGATTTAAAAGCTGGATGAATATCAGGACCATCCTAGAGTATTAAAAAAGCAGATAAAAAAGTGCCAATAAATGTTAGAGCACTTGGAACTATTCCAAAAGTTATTGCAAAAACAATGGACGAACTGGAGAACTAAACAAGAAAGGAAACCACGAACCTAACATCATAAATAAAAAGAAAAAGAAAATTGAGAAAAAAACGCTAGAGAATTTAGGAAAACTTACTATCACTTGACCTCCAACGAGAGATATTTGACATTAATAAATGAAAATAAACAAGTTTTGCTCTCTGATGATGCCAATAAAGATAATGTGATGAGAAATAAGAGATCACAAAAAAGACGATAACTTTGGTTATGCTTATGATTAAGCATGCTCACTGCCTTAAAAGCAAACACCAGAGATCTATTCTTAAACGTAGGTTCCTCGTTTATTCATTATTAATGTAATAATACTGCAACATTCTTGCAAGAGAAACGCGAAAAGAATAGCAGCGTCTTTTCTTTGCCTCAACAAGCGCCAGCCGTCTGCCATCGCCACAACGAACGTCCTCTCACTTAGCCGGCTGCCACCATTCCATACCGGCTTTTTTCTCGTACACATGGACTCGGGGGCAATAATCAGGTATTGATCCCCGTAATATTTTTAGGCTTTCATCTGGGCCAGAACGAGAGTTGAAACTGAGAAAAGGGAAAAAAAAGTAAACGAAGGCAGCGTAGATACAGATGCTCTCACACACGCATTGTTCACTTGAGATGGAATGCATATTGACACAGTATTGTGTTCCAGGGTTCACAGGCTTTATTTTAAACACGCCTTCAATTGACATGCCGATGTTGTGTTTTTTTTTTCTTTTACTGAAAAAAAAAACTGACTTTGCTGGCTAACTACAAAGTATTGTTTAATAAGGTAACCAAGTGAAACTCAGAATTCTGTTTATTAATTGCATTTCGCTTAGTCTGACACAAGACCGTAAATGTCAAGCACTTCAATAACATTGATCTTATTAATTTTACATTTTTTCCACATTGGAAACTCCACTGTAATTAAGAAATACCCTATAAAAAGTTTCAGGAAAAAAAAACCCCAAAAAGAAACAAAAAACAAAAAACAAAAAAAAACTATGAAGTTCCTTTTTCCTGAATCTCTAAACACGTATTTCTTGCAAAAAATTGCTTGAGATAATATACCCAGAAAAACATCTAAACCAAAATTATGGGGTTGAGGAATGACTGGATGAACGATTTGCATCAGCAAAAAATTTTTTGACGTGTTCCTGGAGTCAAATTCTATGTCACTGCTGTGTTAATTGTGTTCTCGTTGCTGCGTGCTTCGGTGAATGTCCCTTTTTAATTTAGATCATCCCCTTTGGTCTGTGTCTGGTGATTCCATTCTGCACCAATCCTGCCTCTCTCCTACGTTGTGTTTCAGTATACATACTAATATAGGTGAAGAACTGCTGAAGACCAGGCTTGAATGTTAATTAACAAGTGTAAAATAACATTTTTTATTGGTGGTACTATGAATGATTAACATCATGAATATATAAATAAAAGGGATTTGAAGAATTTTCTCCATATAATAAATTCTTAAACTGGGTGGAAGAGGTTGAGTGGCATTTGCAGTTATGGCTAAACAGTCTAAAGTAGTTCAACTATTTAAACGAAGACAGCTGATAAAGGAAATTCAAACAGCGGTGCAGAGTACAGGTCTTTAGCTGAGTGAGGCACCATGGTCATCCGGCTAAGAAAGTGTTGGTCTATGAGCGGCGAAACAAGTTCGATCTTATTTCTGCTCTTTCGGCAACTGCTTTTATGCGGGTACAAACCTAAGTTGCACTGCTGTGGTTGGCCAGCCAATAAAAATGTTTGACCAATGATCTTGTCTCATACCTCTTGAAGGAGAAGAAGGAAAATCCCCAAGTATGATTAGGGCTCCATTTAAAATAATGGCCCTGTACCGTAAGTATCGGAGGGGAGACTAGAAGCTCCATCCAAGCCTTTCTCTCACTGGCGTGACAATCAAAATTGTGGCCTTGTATCGCCCACATTCACCTTCAATGGAACATTTTCCATGTTCAGGAGTCTCAATCTTATTTGACCTGATTAGTTTATCATAGGTGCCATTCTCTATCTGAAAATGTATTATATCCCCCAACAAAACAAACCTGACCAATAAAGATTTACTTTGTGTCACTCATTTCTAGAACAGTTCCCTTTAACAAATGAAAACAACACTTAAGTTAAATAGACCTAAAACCTAAGACTGCACTTAACGACCGATTCAACTCGAGCTTACAATCTCGCCCCTCACATTATATTTTACAAGTGACACAAGAAAACCATAAAATACACAATATCTATCGCATTTTTTTAACATGTAAAATATTTTTCTTTCTTTAGAAATATAAATTAGACACTAGTCATGGTGTCTTAAAAATGTTAGTATCTCAGTAACAGATTGGTCAGAGATGAAGGAAGAAATGAAATGGGAAGGAATGTATGCGAAAAAAGATGAAAGGAGCATAAAATAAATTCGAGAGAACTTAAATAAGAATATTTTCAATAAAAGGAATTTTAAAAACTTTACTGAACTCTAAAATCCTTAGCAATCATTTAAAAGAAATGTGTCAATTCATTCACCTTTTTTCCCACTCTGCTTGTTTCTTTATTTTCATTCTTTCTTTTGTTCCTCCTCTATTTTTATTTTTTAATCCCTCTTTGTTTTTGATTCTGATATTTTCGTTAATTCTTGTCTCCTTTTACTCATCTTTTTTGTTTCTTTTTCTTTTTATTCAGTTCTATTCTCTTCTTTTCTTTCTCTTTTCTTTTTCTTTTTATTCCCGTCTCATATTTCTTTTTCCTTAACTTTCTAATTCATTTCTTTCTTTTTTTACTTGCTTTATTTCTATATTTTCATTCCTTTCCGTCATTGTTTTCTTATTTTCCGTTTTTGTCTTTTTCCTATTTATTTTCCTTTTTTCCTTCTTCCTTTCTTTATTTCTCATTTTTTCTTCATTATATATTCTTTATCACGTTCATTTTATTTATCTTCCTTTACTTTTTCAAACTGTAAATAAATGCAGAATTGTTAGTGAAAGCGTTCAACTAACGCATATATTCGTCATCAAAGTGCATAAAAACAATTGCTTAAGATGTAAATGTAGCGAAAACATTAGCAAGTTCATACGTACTCATTCGAAGTACATTTCCAAAAATCCCCCCCCCCCCCGATAAAACTACTTTTGATTTTCAATGATTTTCAGAGAAAACATTCGTCGTCAAGTGATGGTTAAAGCTTTTCTGTAGCAAGCCATTGACCAATTGAGCAAAGCCTAATCGGTATATCAATTTGTGCGTGTTGCAAGTTTTATAAGTACACACATGTAAAAAAAGAACACTTACGCAAATTTCCCCTTCGAAATGAAAAAATTCTTCACTTTAATAGCCAAATATCGATTGTTGTAGGTAAACGCACTAGCGTTCTAATCACCAAACGGATTCGAAATATGAACAAATACAGATGAAAAAACAAAGAAATAGAAACAAATATTGGTAGATATGAAGAGAGATTGATCGAAAGAATCCAAACATCAGGATATATAAAAATATACACAAACATCTAGATATATACATATATAGAAAAACATTTACAAAGTTGAATAGATAGATAGATAGATAGATAGATAGATAGATAGATAGATAGATAGAAAAAAAACTGCAATAGACAATCGTATAAGATCAGACTGAAAGGAACATTTTCGAATATTTTTTTTATGAAAGATATAGAGAGATATGCGCTGTTTTTATATATAAGGAAACGTCTTTTTCTTTAAAGAAACGAAATCCAGGAAAAATAAATAAAAAATCAATATCCATAACCTGAAGTAAGGCTCTCGGATTTGATGGAACTTGGATCCGAGATGGAATTACAAGTGTAACATGGTTGACGTCGTACTGGATTACTCAAAAACAAAAGATTTTTTCATTTATTTTATTTATTATTTTGCCATTGCAATTTTTAGCAAGATGTATAAACATAACAATGATTGTTTTATTGGATTTTTATCAGAAAATCTTCTGGACAAAAAGGAAATAGTTAACTTATAATTTTGACGAGAGCTTTTCAAAATGATTTGTTAAGGATTCAAAAATATGTTTTCTGTCTGATTTTCTGTGCATAGATAACTGTATTATTTTTCATTCTTTCAAATAAACGAATCAGTTTAAAACCCACTCCTGTTTATACAAGATTTAGTTTATGCTTCTTAATCTTCATGTATTCAAATTTGCAAAACGATTCTAGAGAACGAAAGTTTTTAAATGTTCGAATCTTGACCACATGTCGAGTTCAAACGCTTCTTTTTCCGTCTTATTCAAACGATCAGATGCATGTGCGTGGCTTGACCCAGAGTGAGGAGGAGAATTATTTAATTTGCCTAGATTAAGTTAACCTGACTTTTATTTCAATTTTCTTTTCTTTTCACTGATTCAAAAATATTCCCATGCGTCACTGTTCATTCTCTACCCGTACTGCGCTCCGCCACTCTTTGCTGTAGTCTGACTTGTGATGTCATAGAAGATGACATGCATTGGCTGATTTGAAATTCCATTTATTCTTGCGAATAAGCGCGGGAAAAATCGATACGCCTGGATAATTATATTATCAATAAAAATACATTCGAAATATCGCGCAGCATTTTATATGCGCTCTGATCCTTTCAACAATTCAAACTTAACTGATGTGGAAGTGGTGGCGGAAAATGATTTCAAATGTGATTAAATATAGACGATAATAATAATAATAATAATAATAATAATAATAATAATTGTCAGTCTAACATCACCACCATCACCAATGCAACTACTACTATAATATAGTTTACACTTTTTCCCTCTTTTACCTAAATACTATTATTACGACTACTAATAATAATACATGGCAGATTTATATGTGTAAACACTATAACTATAACCAATCTAGCACAGCTTTTGCCTTTGCCTTTTATAACTGACTATTAATAATAATATAAGCAGTAATAAGAACTCTGACACCGTCATAGCCAATACTTATAATAATAATAATAATAATAATAATAATAATACTAATAATAATAATACAAGTTATGAAGAATAAATGCGAAATAAAAGTTAAATTTAAATAATACTTTGGAACAAGAATGGCATATGACTCTAATAATTAATAACTGATATGAATATACTTGCTCTCAGTTGGTCCCATGAGATGGCCACAAAATATCTGGTGTGAGCAGCAGCAATATTATTATTATTATTATTATTATTATTATTATTATTATTATTCAATCCTATGAATAACATCACGTTTTTTACGATGATATATTATTGTGATGATGATGATTATGGCGATGATTGTAAGAACTATACAATAACTTCAATGAATGCTTAATAACAGTGATATTTGATAACGATAGTGGGAAAGCTGGTACACAAAATATTTAATTTCTGTTTGTTCTTTATCAAAATCTATTTATCTAAATGCTTTACATGGTGAAATGTAATGTAATATTGAAATAGAAAGTAATATTTAATATAAATATATCCTAGAAAGTTAATATTAATAAGAGTAATAGTAATACTCATATTAATCAAATCATTGCTCCAACTTTAACTATTACTACTACTAACAGTAATGCGTTATATATAAGATTTTGTTGATTGGTAACCTAAAATATATCTAAATATTAAAGAGGGTAATAATAAGAAATGAATATGCAATTAGCGTAATGGTCAATGACGCTGAAAGTTGAATCGAAGAACTAAGTTCAAATTCCGACTTAGTCTGTTGTATTGTATTTCTTTCCTACTTACTACTATGAGTTAATTGTAGATAAGGAACTCTATTTTTGCTTTCTTCTTCTTCTTCTTCTTCTTCTTCTTCTTCTTCTTCTTCTTAATTAATAATAATAATAATAATAATACACAGAATCTGGTGTAAAATGTGTATGAATTGCACTGTCAAAGTGAAAGCACGCATTTTTTAAGTACATAACTATTATAACATAGATAAAGACGACACTAAAAAGTAAGTCCACAAGTCCTTTTACTCCTGTATGAACCGTGTGATCATTTGCCCGGGTAGCCAATTAAGTATATGCAGGAACAATAAATGGACGAGGTTGTGCACTTGTTGCCTATTGAGTTGACCGTGGTGGAGGCGACGGTTAAATTCATTAATTGTGAATATCCCAGAAACCAATCGAAGGCACCCGATTTAACAAATTCATTAGTTTGTTCTTCACTAAATGACATCATCAGCAAATGCAAAATGTTCCCACATAGAAAGGAAGTGGCAACGCGTTGAAGTCATTAAAGGTTTTATCTTGAAATGACTATTCTTGCCTATTAATATATTTGATTAATTAAGTGAAACATATTTTCTATTACAACACTAGCAGCATGGAGATTAGACGAAAAAGTGGGTATCCAGGCAGACTTGGCTGATTGTAAGAGGAGTGGAAGTTTGTCAAAACTGGAGCCTGAAGTTTTGAAATTGATTTGAAACGTTTCTTGATAAAACAATCTGACAAAGCATTTGATGATTTCTCAGTTTCTCCCGTTATCCTCTTAATGTTTCTTGTTTCCATCCGTTTATTTATAACTACAGTATATAATCATATATGTCAATGAATTGACATGGTACTCTTTCTGCTTACTTAAAAATTAGTATTGAAAATACTTGTAGATGAGCTTTAACAACACCAGTGAGGAAAGTATATTTATATTAATCTGTAAGCTAACCTATGACCCTTGAGCAACCGAAATACAAAGATTATTTTTCTAACTCTTTTAACTCATCATTTAAAGAAAAATAATTTCTTCAAACAAATATGAAGGAAATAAAAGAAAGCGAAGATAAAATCATAAAAGAGGAAAAACAAATAAACGAACACACTAACAACTATAACTGTTTATATGTTTCCTTTTCTCTTTAACTTTCTTCGTACATGTTTGAAAGAAATGTTTGGTTCAGTATATATATATATATATATATATATATATATATATATATATATATATATAGATAGATAAGAAACCATTATATCAAAGCTGAGAGTAAGTTAACAAGCATTTATCAAATTATGCAGTAACACAATCACAGATAAAATGTTAAAAAAAACATTGCCAAATGGGGCTTCTAATTTTGTCGATTTTCATATCATAGTGATATACAATCTTACAAATTGTTCCAACAACAACCAAATATATATATAGTTTACTAGAAGGCAACACGTGCTCTACACAATAATAACCACAAAAATATGCAAACTTATATGCATATATGTACGTGTGTCTGTGATTAGGGTGCTTCTTTTTGACTGACTGTGTTTTTAATGTATAACTCTATTTTTGTTGAATATTTTGTTTATTATGTACATTGCAGTGTTTGTTTGCTCAGTAATTCTATTTTCCCGATAAGTTTACTTTCTCGACGTGTACATATAGATACATCTTAATGAAGTAACAAATGCAAAACTTAATGTATCAAAATACTAGGTGAAATAAAAGAAAAACTCTGATGTATATATATAAATAATGTAAGCAAAATGATCTCTAGTGATAAAATATTGCAACAATTTGCAAACCTATGATTTTGAATTAAATTAAAATACCTTGTTATATGATACGGATCCTCTCATTTTTCTTGATGCCTAACGCAGAGTATTAGGGTCGATTTGATAAGCGTGCATGCATTTTCTAGATAACATTCTGACATGTTAACGAAACATAGTTGATAGATTCATGGGGCGAATGTCAATATACAATTAAATCATATGAACATCAGTTTCTATTTTCAAGTATTTGCAGCGGAGATTTACACTAAGCAGATTTCATTATCATTGCCAACTGTGTATGTTAGAAAACAAACTGAAATTAACGTATTTTAGATAAACATACAGAGACATACATGCTTGTATACAAACACAAACAATTTTTTAATGTTAATCACATTGTAAAACAAAAACATAGAGATTCATTTTAATTTATAGAGATTAAAATATTAAAAAAAACAGTAGCTAAGATAGTATACAAATATGACTGTTTATTTCTTGATAATAGAATACCTGAAGATATTACAAATGATGAATTTCACAATGAAGGCAACAGAAAACAGGGAAGTAGAATTGACTACAGGAAGACGATCCTTAGTGAACTCCAGATGGAAAAAGATATAGAACAATTTGAATATAATGCAAGCAATCAGAATCTTCAGCTAATACATCGGAAAAGTTTGGGATCTAGAAGTTTTCAGTGCGGGTAATAAACAACGGAAAAATCAAAATAACAAAAACACAATTTTTAATACCACATAATTATTAGAATTCTCATTTGGAAAGAAATATATAAAAAACTGAATATTCTGAAAAAAAAAAAGAAGATAAGATCAAAAAGAACAGAGTGAAGGAAAAAAGTCGTAAAAAATTATCTCAGGTTTAGAAAATATTAGAAATTAAACGATATGCTTGGATAGCTTGTATTGTGAGATATCTAAGACCCTAGCATAAAACTCGAAAAGGAGAATCAAATAAATGTGCAGACATATGTACGGACATTTCAGAAGACAGATTGAAGTAATTGCAGTTGAAAGAACATTGACATGGCTGGGAAGAGGAAATCTAATGAGAGAAATTCAATCGCTATAAATGGTGCCTCAGAACAATGCCATAAAACCCATTTATATAAAGGTCAAACGGATGACATAGGCGAATATTAAATGCAGATTATATGGAGATATAGATGCTTTATAGTAAGTGAATGCATCAAGTGAGATTAGAAATAATTAATAAAAAATTCACTGGGGATTTGAGATTCCAAAAAATCAGCCAATCCAGACCCGTAATATACCGGGTCTAGTTATTGCGAATAAAGATAAAATAACTAATCAGTGTATTTCGTTGTTCCAGCACATCATAAAATAATATTGAAAGAAATTGAAACACTAAAAAATGTCTGAAACTTGTGAAAAAACTCAAATAAATTGTAGAACATGAAAGTGATAGCTGTGACTATCATTACTTGAGTACTTGAATCAGTTTAGTAAATAATTTAAAAATTCGAGTAAGGATCGAAGTTAAGCAATCAACAGCATTCTTGAAATAATTTGTAATATGTGTGCCCGAGTACGGAAGAGACTTGCCATCACTTGATTTCCTGTGAAAGGTACCAGTTACTGTTAGTAAGGCATCAAAATGGATATAAATGAAAGAAAGAGAAAATCTAGTCAATGCAAGAGAACTGAAAAACACCGACTAACATTTTTGCCCAGTTTTACTAACGTGCGTAGAATAGTATCAGGGTCCTTTTAAAAAAATTGTAAAAATCAAAATCATCATAGCGGAAGTAGAGTACGAAAGACAGTGCTGGTTTATTGAGGATTTACTTTCACTTAAATGCTACAGAAAGCCACCAATTGCTGATGCTTAGTAAACACAAATATTAATCTTAGTTTCAAGTTTCAGGTATTCTTTTCAGTATTTTCATTGGCGTTAAGAAACAAATAAATTTTATGAGTCTAACCCAGAAGATGTCCTAGAAAATCTTGAATGTTTAAAATAAGGTAGAATAATTCATCTAGGTAAATCTTATTGATGTGAATAAAGTAAACTAATTATGTGAATTAATAAACGAACTGTTTGAATGTTTTCGATGATTTTGGGACTATTAAACACTATTAGCACTTCAACTTTTGACACCTTCATATTTTACAAATTCTGTAGCCATCAGGCAAGGTCCTATTTATCATTAATATAACTTCCTATCAGTTTCATTCTGTGCTCTGATGATTTACTAGATTTTCCCATGGCACTAAGGTTGGTGAAGTTCGGTTAACTATTACTACTGAATAATGAGTTCAAGCCTCACTGATACTCCATACAAATTGATGTTCAATAACTAAACAAAGGTGGATATGTCGTAAAATCAACCAACCTAACATAATCTAACAGACATTTCTTTTATTTATAACTGTAACTAGCCTTAGTCTGAAGTGAATTCAAGCTACTGTGGTTGTATAACACTTGTGACTTTGTGCCATACCAAACTAAGCTTCGTATTCATCATAACAGGGAAACAGCTGGCTAAGTGAGTTTCCTCAATATTCAACCAGCAGAAAGGCATAAACTCGTCAAATATTGCAATATTGATGAGAAACAGAAATAACACTTCAAAGGCAAGCGATGCTATAAATAATGCAGGAATAAAAACCCCGAGAGAAATTGCAGAGAATAAATCATGAAGAATCTAAAAGTTGAATCTTATAAACGAGAAGCTGAAAAGAAAATTCTCAACGGATTTAACAGATTTTCTGTGGAAGTAATTGTTGCTGGCAGACGAGAACAGGAGAAGCAAAGAACATAATAATGATATCCCTGTTTGATAAATTTTATCGCTCTAATTCATCGAATAAATAAAATAAAGTTTACAAAATACTACTAATATAAATATTAATAATATTAACAGCAATAAATGGTCATTTTTATGAAATTTTATCAATAGATTTATTTTTTAAAATATTTTAACAAAGGAGCGATCTATTTTCGAGTGTGTAGAAATAATAGTGTTTATGTTTCACTTGATGAACTTGATTACCGAGACAAAAAATAGGTGAAGTTCGAATTTACCCCTGCATTGAAGTTTTGTGAAACTAGCTTGCTAACTGCTACTCTGTAGCGAGGCACCCTGGTATAGAAGGTCGTAATAAATGTTAAATGATTAGTTTAGCATAAAGCAAGTTAGTTTTAAGATTAGTAAATATCAATACATGACAAATGAAAGGATAAGCAAAACTTCGCAGTTAACGTAAATGTTCTTTAACAGAAATGATACAGCTTCTGCCCATGTAATCACTGATCTGATTCTCCAAATTAAGTATATAAACAGTTAAACTTGTGAATATCTAGACTCTTTTAAAATATGTATTTTTTTATTTACTCAAATTGATATGTAAAGAAAGAACAAAGCAAACAATACGCGAGGAATATGGAGAAAAAAGTATTATTTGAAATTATATTGCTAAAGGCATGTACAAATTATTTTTACCTATATCTTAGAAGGGAATACAGGAAGTTTTCTTCCTTACATTAAAGAGTTTCGTACGTCTTTTAAAACTAGTGTAAGTAAGATTAGTACGGCAGTGCAGTACCGTACGTATCAGGACTGAAGTTAACAGAGTTTCAATCATTATCATTTCTTATCAGAAAGGAATTAACTCACCAGTTAGGATTTAAGAACGTAGTAAGCAACTAATTTTAAACATTGTGAATGCCATCAACCAGGAAAAAGAATATGAAGCAATATCTAAGCAATTTTAAATTCCAGTTCCATGAGTACAAAGCATTAAGAAATTTAAGAACCTTCACACCGTGAAAAACCTCAAAGAATGAAGAAGAAAATTCAACTGGTCACCTAATGTACGAAAAATCAACAACCTCCTCATCTTAACAAAGGATATTTTGACTTATCTAAATGATATCAAAATATTTTTTGGCTGACACTCCAACGTATTTTGCATACGGCTGGCTTTCATGGAAAACTACCAACGAAGTTTTCAATGTTCCAAGTCAGGCATATAAAAGCTCTTCAAGCTTTTGCTAAGTCTCATTTTGACAAGGATTCATACTTTTTATCGTCAATTTTTTAGGTTAGGTGAAACAAAGAAATAGATTCTTCAGAAGAACGATGTTGCTTTTGTTTGGAAAAAGGGATGAAGCTTTCAACGCAAAGATGGCTATGTAGACATTCGATCCGTGTGTTAGCAACACTATGCTGTGAAAATGTTTTTCAGTCCGTGAGATTTGTAGCTTGGTTCAAGAAGACGGTATCATGACGAAAGAATAGTATAGACTTTGATTAAGCCTTAAAAGAGTTTGCCAAAAATCTTCGGCTGGAACACCAGTGAACTTTTCAACAAGACAATGATGCAAAACATGTTAACATTGGCTAAAAAGTTGTTTATTGATAATAATGTAAATGTTTTAGAGTTACTAAACTCGAATTCAGACCATAACCCAACTGAGAATTTACGAAGAGAGATGAATACGGAAATAATGGCGAGGAAGACTTTCTTAAGAACCTGGTGATCTTAATAAAAGAAGAGAGTGTCAAAATCCTGTTTGAAAGTGGTGATGAAATACGAGGATCAGTTTCAAATCTTAATAAATATTAAAGGCTTCTCAATTGATTGCTATGATAGGAGTATAAATAATTTATAACATGCCTTTTCCGATCAAATTACAAATAATATTCCAAAAACATAGTTGTTTGTCATATTCTTCATGTGTTGTTTCTTTCACTTTATTTTGTTTCTTTTGTATGCCAATTTTGATATTCTTTTTAACTTGATTTTAACTTTCAAAATTTGAAGGGGTTGGACTTTTGACTTTAAATGTATATGTTCGATTTACATCGTACTCATCTAATTATATGACTACAAGTAGAACAAACAAGCAAGTGAACACAAACGCCCATGCGCGTGTGAAACAATAAGATTACAAATCTATTTGTCAAAATTACCAGATGTCTTTGAGCGAAAAACAATAAAAAACGATTATAACTATTGCTTGTGATTTTTCAGATATCTATATGTTACATAATTTTTTTCTGAAATTGAATTGTTGTGAACGAAGGTTAAAAGTACGATGAACAAACATTTCGAATGCCTTTGGCTGTCCGAAAAAGTTTTACATGAACGTCAGACAGACAAGGAATTCGAAACCATAAAACATAAACAAAGTTTAGACAAGCCTGACAAATATTTGATATCAGGAATCCTTACGATCTTGGTCAACGGAAAATTGTCTGCTCTGATAAAATAAAAGTAACGAATTAGATACTATGAGAAAGCATATGTAAAATAACAAAACTTCTTTAAATTTTCTCCCCTTCTCAACACTGTTTACTTCTCCCTTTCTTTTGCTCTGCTCTTTAATTCTGTTTCCTTCGATTTTTCCTTTGTTTAATTCCCTCCCTTTCACTTTTTCTTTTATTAATTGACTAATTAGAGAGTACCTTCTTTCCTGAAAATCACCATTCGAAATCCTGACTTTTTACCTGAACTCAAATACCAAGCAATCGAACTGCTAGATATCTGCCACCAACCATAATGATTTCTTTATCTGGTAGATTCCTTGTTTACTCACACGGCAAAGATAACTTGATTTAAATTTAAAGGATTAAATTATGCATTCATTATCATGTGCTAGACAGTTTATATTATAAATGTTATTGTCTCCCGGAATTTTTCTTGAAAATCTATTTTCATGGACATTTCGAAATGAAAAAAGCTTTGTCTTTTTATATATTTTTGATGATTTTAAGAAAACCCTATTTTCTATTTATGAACATTTATGCATCGTTTGAATTTTTTAATAAAATTCAATAGCTAATGGATGTGGATGAGGGTTCGGAGATGAGATTATTATAGTTTTGTTTTAAGAATTACTAAATAAATACGATTTGCCTTGATGTTGAATGGATAAACGCAATTAGGAACTTATACTTCTATAATTTTATTTTCAATTAGGTATATTTGTTGCAGGGCTGAAGTAGTTTTTAACTCGTTCTCTCACTGTTTGCTCAATTCTCCCACCCAAACACTTGCATACTCACGATATCAAATAATGTCATAACACGCGCATTCATTTTTTACCCTTTGTGTTCAAATGATCAGCACTCTCAAGGGCGTTGGACGGGATCGATCCAGCAGTAATTGATCCAATTTGTGTGCGAATCTTCTTAGTGTTATTTTTTTAATATCTTCTGCGTATGTCGAGTTGAACTTTAAATGATGTAGGAACTTAGACCGAATCTACTAAGCAGTTTTAGCAAGAAACATGGTGTGGCTCGTTTAGTCGGTTAAAAAGTTGTTACTTAAAAGTGATATTGGGAAAATATTTGATATTTTTGGTATCAACTGAAAAGAGGTATTCATTTTAAATTTTAGATTAGCCCTTCACACTTCATTATAGAAGATAATTTGTATATTTCCTTATAAAATTTATAAAATCATAAATAGCCAATTAAATAAATATGTCTAACTAATAAGAACTTTAGAAACATGAAGTTTCATAAATGTAAGCAATTATGTAAAAAGTCTGCCTTCTTCTACCGAGCGCCCATAGCCCAGAGGTAGAATCGCCGACTGACGCCAATTCGGTCGGGTTTCAATCCTGGGTTAAAAGCAATCGGAGTCTAATCGTACTGATGAGCTGTGATTCAGCGAAACAGATCTGTCTGCGGATGATTATATATATATATATATATATATCATATAATATATATATATGACATTAATTTATGTTATATATATAAGATATATATATATCATATAATATATATTCATATATATATATATATATATGACATATATTCATGTATGTTATATATATATATATATATATATATATATATATATATATGAATAAAGACAAACTTTTCTTTACCAATATCATTCGCTCTCTGATGGACTTTATCAAAGCAAATGAAAGGATTTTGAATGAATTGATTATGAATGAAATTGATATAGTACGCTGAATGGAAATAGAACTTGATAAAGAAAAAAATATAAAAGTTTAATTGATAAAACATGGGTCATTGCTAGTTTCAAGAGTATTCGATCAAAAAAATAATAAAAAATGTAAAGTACACATGTACAGACGCAGTAGATATGGGTTATGCCTAGGACATCATGTTTATTATTAGTAAATATCTGTTTCTTGCCCCAGATACACTATATGTAGTTACTTTTCACAGCCAAAGTAACAGATGTTCTATTTTATTTCATATCTAATTTTTTTTATTGAAATTTCTTTTCTGTTCATTTGTCATCGTAAAACGTGTGTAACAAACACGATATTAGATGTTGTAAGGGAATATTGATAAGGTTTTCTCTCTGAGTGGAGTCATGGTACACATATGTGTTGCAATAACAACCGTCAATATCGCTAGTGTCAAAAAACAGTTTCTTCACAACGACTCCTCTTTCTATCTATGTTATGTTATTGATATTGCAAATTTTGCTGATTGATATTGCAGATTGTTGGTTGCGTAGATTAGCAATGTAGATTTTGCAAGTACATGAGTATACTGACTTCAATCGAATTATGAAAATGCCTTTGTATCACACATCTAAGAAAAGCCTATTTGTTCTAAAAATGAGCACGTAAAGTTTTGACTTTTAGCTAACTTCAAACATCTACGCGAGACAGCAGATAAAAATACATAACAAAGCCCGTCACCAAGTCGGGCACTTAGTCTGAAATAGGTCCATAACAGTGAATCTCTCAAATGTAGGTTGAATTCATTAGATATGTAATTGCCTGCAACATTTGCTTGGCCAGCATTAATCGAGAATAAATTATCTATCTATCTATCTATCTATCTATCTATCTATCTATCTATCTATCTATCTATCTATCTATCTATCTATCTATCTAGATACTCCCGTCGAAAACGACATATGAATGGTCAGTAAATTCTAAGTTTTTGCTGAAAAACCTGCACAAGTGAATTGTTTAAAATCGTTAATTGCCTGTGCCTTACAATGCATTCTCTCTCAGCATTATATCATAATGTTCTCTAATGATGCACAGTGTACCACATTTCATATGATGCTACAATCATAGGCTTTTTTTAAATAGAATCTTCATTGTTGGCCGTTGATTCCTCTAAGAAGCTCATCCGCCTTTTAGTAACCCTATCCAGCTCGATTTGAGTTTTCCTTCTCCTAAACTGGTTGTCAGTACATACATACATACATATATGTATATGTGCGTGTGTGTGCGCGCATGTGCGTGAATTTTCAGTATTCCCTTCCTATCTATCTATCTATCTATCTATCTATGAACTTATACTTATATACTCACATATTCACATATATTTCACACTTGGGTAGTCGTGTATCTTTCAGTGCACAGTTCTAGTGTCCGTTATTTTTTTACTATATTCTGTTAATTTCTGTCTGAATTTCTTGGATGAAGAGTTATCATTATATACACTATTTATATCCGAACTATTATCACAACGTTTCTACTCTTGTGCTCTCCGACCTTCATCAGATGAATGTTGATTCGGGTAACTTTCATAGAATTTCGAACTGAACCCTTTAATTAATCTACGAGGGTTAATTTTCCTTGTTCCGCTGTCCATATCCTGGGATATCTCGTTTACTTCTTATTTAATACAGCTCAGTTATTGCTCAGCCAAGTCCAAGTGGGGGCAGGTGTAAAACCGCGGAAACGCTTTGATAACAACAAAAAAACAATAGACCGCGAGAAAATAATTGTTAATTTTTTTATATAAAAATATAAAAGTATTCAGTTTAGTATAACAGATTCGGGTACACACACACACACACACACACACACACACACACACACACACACACACACACACATATATATATATAGGATGCACCTGGGTTCTGAAAACATAACATAAATTGAAAGCCAGCTAACGTATTGTTACGCGGTATGCATTAACTTTTAACATTTCATTTGTCTTTCAGACGTATTGAAAGCATTAGAATGACAGTTTCAAATCTGATATAGGAAATGAAAAGTAAACCGTATTAGTAGCACTAACCACCAATCATAGAGACGAGGAAAGTTCTGAAAGTGGCTAATTCCTAGTTGTTCAAGGTCGGTAACAAGCTGAATGTCTTTGGTGGAGGTGTTTCAAGTGTAAAAAATACTCTAAGCAGTTAGATGTCTTAATGATAGTCAATTTCACCTAGCAGATGTAGGGTATCGTCAACTGGGATTCCAGGAAATTAATGAGGGTCAATGATACCATATAAATCGAGGTCTTGGATTGTAGTCAAACCGGCTACAAGTCGACTCAATAGTGGCTGTACGTTTTTCAGCAAGATACTGCCCCCTTTTCATATGTATCACATATATCACATGTCTCGACTTCGGAAAAACCGAGGATGATCATGATCATGTTCAAACATATTGTCTCTTAGCTTTCCTGATTTGAATCCCCTAGGTAACAGTCTGGAGAGACATGTCGAAGAAGATTAATCAGCGGTTCCACAATACTAACGATTCATTGAAGGCCGTCATCTTGAACGTGATGGTTAACGTAAACAAGAACAACCTGATCCTGCCTGATATTCGCCGAAGTTGCATTAATGCTGTCCTCGATGCTGAGGATAATTTTATTTGATAACCTTTTTCTGGTTCTCTGAGTTAAAATCTGTACAAAGTTTTAGGGAAATATGTATATTTATTTAAAATTTATAACATCACTACAAAGTAGCTATTTTGTTTCAACACTTCTTGTGTCTTGTCAAGTGAAGATGCCGATTGTGAGATGAAGAGTTTTATAAGGTTCAAAACTAACTAGACCCCTCAATAGGGGAGACATTTATTCCATCCATAACAACCCTATATATATATATATGTGTGTGTGGGGGGGTGTATGTTTACACATACACTAGATGTGATGATCTGTTACGTAAAAAGTAAAAAGTGCAAATAAAAAATGTAAAAAAATATTCGAAATCCACAAAAACTCTATTTTTAGATTAAATAAAAATTCGAAAATATATTTCAAAACTTTAATTTTTTCAAAACTTTAAACCCCGTAAATTTTTAAAAATAAAAGACATTTAAATACAGAGTCTGAATATCAAGCAGAGTAAGATAATTGCATCGGAGGCCCCACTTTAAAATCAGACTATTCCTCTGCTCTGTTTAAACACAGAACAAGCACTTAATGAACACACTTAATTCCTAATAGAAGAATTTATGTTCTTCCCCTTCTTCAGGTTATGATGAAATTGTTGTAACAATCTAAAATAAATCACAATTACTCTTAATTGCTTACATCTTATTCCTTCTCTCTCTCTCTCATTCTCTCTCTCTCTCACACACACACACGCACACGCGCGCACACAGACATATACACACATACACACACACACACGAAAAACTGTGAGAGATTTAAAGTAGACATCTACGATGTTTACTTTAATCGTTACTTTAATGTGTCGGTGACAGTAGGATGAGGATGTTTCATATATGAATCGAGCCTTTGGTGGGACGAAATGTATGTTCGATGTCATCATAAGTTACTTCTTTATTCTAAAGATACATAAATTTATAGATAGATAGATAGATAGATAGATAGATAGATAGATAGATAGATAGATAGATAGAATATGCATAAAAATTATCCATATAATATACATATGTAAATGTATACAAAATGAACACACATATAAAGGGTGTGATGGATAAATTATTGTCTAAATTATGCAAAAATGAAAATAACAGATATCTCATTTTAACATATATTTACCAAACTTTAAAAAAAATATGAAATACTAAAGAGTAAATTTATTCAATGAAATGGCCATTGGATTTAACCACGTCCTCCAGAGGACTTTTTACACTCTCCTTGTTCAAGTTGGTAAATGCTGACATAATCTTGCCTTCAATTCATCTTTGGTGTTACAAGAAATTTTTTTGATCTCTGACTCAACTGCGTCCCACGCATAATAATCAAGTGGGTTGTAGTCTGGGGAGTTAGGTGGCCAGATGTGGTTGCAGAAATTGTCTTACATTCATGACTAGGTTCTCCTACTAATGTGGCATGGTACAGAGTCCTTTTGCCAGAAATAGGGTCTTCCAGTAGCCACCCTCTTGACCCATGGTAGCACTACCTCTTCAAGGCACTTGTTGTAGATCTCCGTGTTGAGATTGAGGCTCTGTTGAAAGATGAATTGAACCATAATATTGACATCACTAGTGATCACTCCAACCACCGAAATGTTGACTGGATATATCATCCAACTGTTTCCGAAGCTTGAGTATAATCCTGAGATTGACACCCAAAAACTCTGAAATGTTTGTATTGGCACCAGTGTATGTCGTTTCCAAATTTCTGGGTGAGTGAATTCCGTCATGTTGCTCTTTTCCTCACAGTACCTGACTCTACTATACTGAGCAGACAACAACTAAAAATGTAATTTGGCGACAGTTTACCCGTGTAGAATGATATAAAGTGCATGCAGATTATATATATATATATATATATATATAATCAGATTTCTAACCGTGCTGATGAGCTGTGATACAGCTAAACAGATCTGTTTGCGGATCACTATATATATATATATATATATATAAAGCAAAAACACACACACACACACACACACACACACACACACATATATATATATATATAAACACAGGATGATTGAAAAGTAATTTCACATTTTAAAATACTTTTGATATATTTATTAACTATAATTTTTACAAGAAATAGATATAAAAAAAATGTTTAGCTTCCTTTTTAAGAAAAAAAAAAAATTAGATATGAGTACAAGATTTTGCTACCATCTTCTTGAGCCGCCCAGGAATCGCGTCAACTGATTTCACTTGAAACTCTTGTGGTATGGAAGACATAACTTCCTATATTCGGCCAAGTTTTTCTAAAGTCTTGGTTTGGTATAGTGGGCTTGCTTCTTTAACCCCAAAGAAAAAGTCACGAGGTGCAAATGCCCACTCCATAAAATAGGGAGTTATTTATCAATCACCTAGTATATACACTGCTCAAAAAAATTAGAGGAACACTCTTTAATCAGAGTATAGCAACCTATCAGTGAAACTTTTGGGATATTGATCTGGTCAGTTAAGTAGCAGAGGGGGTTGTTAATCAGTTTCAGCTGCTTTGTTTTTAATGAAATCAACAACAGGTGCTTCAGAGGGGCAACAATGAGACACCCACCAAAACAAGAATGGTTGAAGCCACTGATACTTTTCCCTTCTCATCTCTTTTGGTTGATGTTTTACTGACTGACTTTCTGCTGCTGTAGTTTTTCATTTGTCTTGGCTCAACATCTCTGTTGATAGCATGGTGCGGTACCTGGACGCTGCAGAGGTTGCACAAGTAGTGCGACACTTCCAGGATGGCACATCAATACGTGTCGTTGCAAGAAGGTTTGCTGTGTCTCTCAGCACAGTCTCAAGAGCATGGAGGAGATTCAAGGAGACATGTGGTTATTCCAGGAGAACTGGACAGGGCTATAGAAGATCCTTAAACTCGCAGCAGGATCGGTAACTGCTCCTTTGTGCAAAGAGGAACAGAATCAGTACTGCCAGAGCCCTACAAAATGAACTGCAGCAGGCCACTGGTGTTAATGTTTCTAACGAAACAATCAGAAATAGGCTCCATGAGGGTGGCCTGAGGGCTCGACGTCCTGTAGGGGTCCTGTGTTCACTGTCCAGCACCGTAGAACTCGATTGGCATTTGCCATAGATCACCAGAATTGCCAATTACGCCACTGGCGCCCTGTGTTCTTCACCGATGAGAGCAGGTTCAATATGAGCACATGCGACAGACGTAAAAAAGTTTGGAGATGCCGTGGAGAACGTTATGCTGCCTGCAACATCATTCAGCATGACCGGTTTGGTGGTGGGTCAGTGATGGTCTGAGGAGGCATATCCCTGGATGGACGCACAGACCTCTACAGGTTAGATAATGGCACACTGAAGTCTATTAGGTATCGAGATGAAATCCTTGGACCAATTGTCAGAACCTATGCTGGTGCAATGGGACCTGGGTTCCTCCTGGTTCATGACAATGTCCGACCTCATGCCAGATGGAGGAATTGATACCATTGACTGGCTCCCACGTTCACCTGACCTAAACCCAATAGAACATCTCTGGGACATTATATTTAGATCCATCCGGTACCGCCAGGGTGCCCCTCAGACTGTCCAGGAGCTTAGTGATTCCCTGGTTCAGATCTGGAAGGAGATCCCCCAGGACACCATCCATCGTCTCATTAGGAGCATACCCCGACGTTGTCAGGCATGTGTACAAGCACGTGGGGGCCACACAAACTACTGAGAATCATTTTGAGTTTCTAAATGACATTTTGGCAAAATGGACCAGTCTGCTGCATGATTTTTTCACTTTTGTTTTTGGGGTGTCTTTGATTTCCCCCCTCTGTAGGGTGATCATTTTCATTTCTATCAAATTATGTGGCATCATTTTGTTACTAATACATCATCTACTTATTATCAAGAAAGATATTCAAGATCATTTTTCCCCTGTTTAGATCTGATGTGTTTTCGAAGTGTTCCTGTAATTTATCTTGAGCAGTGCATATATATATATATATATATATATATATATATATATATATGTGTGTGTGTGTGTGTGTGTGTGTGTGTGTGTGTATTATGTGGTTAGCACAAATATAGCTTGCATACATCCGACCATACTGATCGAATAATGAGATCTTTGTAATGCTTTTGAAACTTATTTCCATCCTCGATCTCTTCTTAGATTTCCAATATCACCCCTTCAAATATTTCAGATATTCCAAAATGAATAATAAGAGCAATAATAATAATAATTGATTGATTGAGTAGGAAAGAGTATAAGTCGCGCGTACACACACACACACACACACACACACACACATATATATATATATATATATATATATAGAGAGAGAGAGAGAGAGATTTATGTATATATTCACCAGTGGGGGTTCTGAAAGTTCTAGGTTTGTCCCAATTAAGATCTTATCAAATGATTTAAGTTTCTAAATGTTTTGGTGAAACTGCTTCTTGCTTTAACTGCTAATTTTTGTCTCTTTGTACGTACATATGTATGTATGTATGTATGTATGTATGTATGTATGTATGTATGTATGTATGTGTCCTTAATTTTTAGTCCAGTTTTAAAATTGTTTAACATTTTCATTTTGCTAATAACATTTCTAGGAACAAGAATATTCATAAGTAAAATTATCTTGTGCTAGGTTCATTAGAAAAAATGCGAAGCGTAGGTATGCATGCGTGTATGTCTGTGTATACGAGCTAACTACTACATATATATCATTTGAATTTGATCTTTGATTTGCATATGAAAGTTTTGATATGACGTATGTTAAAAATTATTCCTTCTTAGTATCCTCTCTGTTGTTGCAGATGAAATATTATTCAACTTTTTTTGCATCCATTTGGCCTTTGAGTGTCACCTAGAAGTGTTTAAACAAATTCTTTATCACTATCTCTACGCATAGGTTTCCTTAGTTGCTCCAGTAGCTGACTGTGTCGCATCCTACCTCAGTGGGGAGGACATGGGTAAAAAATACCTAGTAGTTGTTTTTTCTTCCCATTGATATCATTGCTTGGTTTTCGAGCACAAATAAAAATTGATATTCAAAAATACAATTTTCTTAATCTCATCTTTAATGTACTCTTTAGAACGTTTCTGAACTAATCTAATCTATCTATCTATCTATCTATCTATCTATCTATCTATCTATCTCACACATTCTCTCACACACACTCACGCAGATAGAGCAGGAAAGAAAGGGCGAGAAAATGTGTTTGTGTGTGCGTGTGTGAAAACGTGACAACGTGTATTTCTCTTCTGTAGTTATTTTTATGCAGCTGTGATAAGAAAAGTTGTATTTGCTTGATAAAAATGTTTTATCATATGTGCGAGGTTATATCATTATTATAACTGTACCTGTATACACATTTTGATATATTTAAGAAGAATAATTAGTATCTAATACAACATAGAAATATAAAAAGGAAAGTTTCATTTCGTTATTACGATAATCAGTGCCAGATCTTTAATAATAAATTGAGAATTAGGAAGAAAATGTCGGACGCTGAACATTATCAGTAATTATAACAATCATCCAAAGTTTAATTGTACAGCTGAATTGCCCGTGTGTCTACGAGCCAAACAGATTAGATGGATAGACTGATGATGTTCGGGGCGTCAGGTCTCCAGTATACAATTCTTATTTTGAAACAACTTACTTCAAGATAAGTAGACGCTGGGGTGGGAAAATGGGTAACACTTTCTTATTTTGCTTGTTGGTTTCTTTTTTCTTGCTCTTTTTATTGGCGCTTAACTTTGCTTTCTCTCATTCCTTTTCCCCCCACACCCAGATCTCGTACCGAAATCCAAATATTTACACTTATAGCTGCTCCCGTTTTTCAACGTCTTCACCCGACCCTCTCAGTTCCCACTGTCAGCCAAATGCCCCCACCTCCACCCTCCCCATCGTTCCTCTGCGCCCACCGTACACAGACAACAAGATCTTTTCCGGAAACACGACGCCGCCTGATACCTTTCTTACGTAGAAGATCAGAAAGCAAAGATGTTTAACACTGTGGGGTCCTTTCGCAGTGACCCCGTCGAGAGGTGGTATAATTATTACAGCTCAACAATGGGAGATGTTGATATCTCTATCAATTAGGGAACTGGATTTTACAAGTACAAAATTTCGTTCGGGGACAATAGTATTTTTATTTACTCTTTTTAGAAAAAAAAAAAATCAACGATTTTCAATTTTCAACCGTGTCACTTTTTGAATGGTTTCCGTATGAATGATTTTATGATACAGAGAAGAAGTAATTACCCCGAGGAAGATGCTGAGCCTATTAAAGAAACATTATATTTATCAATTTGAATTTTTTTAAATTAAATTATAATTAATTCATGTAATTCTACTAGATTTTTAAACCCGAAAAAAAAAAAATGATCCCAGAAAACAGTTGAAAATAAATCAACAGTTAAATATTTCCTTCGATGTATCCCATTTTTTAAAATTAAATAGCTATTTTGTTCTGTTATTCTCATAACAAAACACGCAAACACAATGTATTTTCACACCTTTTTAAAGAAACGCATTAGTTTAAGCTATTATCGGCTTTAAAACATAAGAAGATTCAAAAGATAGCCATCTTTTTACAAGTATGATTCATTAATAAAAGAGATGTTTGATTTAGCTTCATTGCATTCATATGGTTGGATCAAGGTTTTATTGTGACGAGAAAAAAAAGGGAAATCTTCTGAAATCTATTTAATCTTAATAAGATCAATATTTTACTAAAATTTTGTATTTACAAAATTACAAGATAAAGTATTTTTCTGTCGTATTTCTGTAAATATGGAACATGTTCATTTAAGGTGAATTGCAAAGAGTGCCAGATTTTATGATACGAATGAAGAAATGGGTAGATGCAGAAGAATTATATTATCTATCTATCTGTCGATCGATCGAGCAATCGAAAGATAGATATACAGATATATATGTTTTTATATATATATATATATATATATATATATATATATATATATATATATATATCGGGGAGTGAAAAGTAAGTCACTATTTTGTATTAGTGGCCATCCAGGAGTCCAGACTTAGCACCTTGTAACTTTTTTCTTTGGGTTTAGTTAAAGGAGCAAGTCTACTAAAAAAAAAAAAAAAAAAAAAAAAAAAAACAACACGTTAGAAAAACTTAAAGGCCGAATACAAAAAGTTACGTGATTCCATACCACAAGTTGGCGCGATTGCTGGGCGGTTCGAAAAGCTGGTAGCGAAATCTAGTTCCCATATCGAATTTTAAACAAAAGGCTTTTCTCTCATATCAATTACTTGTAAAAATGATAGCTAATAAATAATTTATAGGCATTTTAAAATGGGGAATTTCTTTTCAATCACCCTATATATATATATATATATATATATATATATATATACAATGGACATATTTTAGTCCGACATTTTTATTACTTCAAGGATCAAGAAAATATCGTCTCTGACAGGGATAGAACCTGCGTCCCTCTTTTCTTTAGTACGATTTATTGAATACTCAGACCGATAGACGTAATACACACTGTTTAAAATGAGACACCTATTTCAAATATGAGCATATACTGCGCTAACGTCTGAAGTAATATATATATATATATATATATATATATATATATATAATGTATATTTGGGCAGCAATACTGAAAAAATTAAATCAAAAATTAATAAAATCTTTCTTGTCTGTCGTTTTTAACGCAACATGTTTTTATATACATTATATAGATAGATACACACACACACAAACACACACACACACACACAGAGAAAGAGAGAGAGAGAGAGAAAGAGAGAGATACATACACAATCTAGACAAAGGAATGAAAATTGCATAGTGACAGTGTTTCAAACCTAAATGCAAGCTTTAGTCCTCTTTGTCTTCGTCCTTCCATCCATTCCCATAAACTTGTTTTGTAGGTTACTCGCTGTTTCCCTGATTCTCTTAGATTCGGTATGTCTTGTGAATGTTAAATTCTCCAGGCTTTCTGTTTCTCATAAATTTCAGCTGTTTCTTTCTGATTGTACGTATAATTTTTCTTGTAGGTACTAATTTGCTTAAAATTCCCTCGTTGCATGTGTTCTTCTATCGCTTCAAGGGCTTTTTAAATCTGTAAAGAGATTCTCCAGCATTCACTGCCATGTAGAAGATTAGACATATGACAGTTTATTATTCTTTTCTTTATTTCGAAAGATATTTTCCTTTATCTTAACACTCTATTTAGTATCTTTCTTACGCTATCATCATTATGCAAGCGAAATAACCTATGTGAAGCGCAATATATTTTACGACATTTTAAAATATCGTAAAAAAATTATATCCTCGTCAGTAGGTGTTGTCAATATTTTTTATCTTTATTTAAAAATATATATTTTTACTTCAGAAGAAGAAATTATTAAAAGAAACAGTCCTCTGCATGTTGTCACTTGTATACAATACACGTATATTTAAACGATAAATGTATCGTTCCTAAAATGCCAGGATGAAGTCAAAACTTTTCTCTACAGGACTCCTAGCATTGATATTCCTGATAATGATTAGAGATAATCGAAATTACTCGAATTAAAGCATTATGCACTTTAGGCAGTTTCTTCACAAATTTCAGGTTCGACAACTTATACTCAAACTGAAAGAATATAACATCATAGACTGACATTGTCCTTCGATTTTAATTAAAAATGTTTGAATGAATTATTACTGCTTAATTATAAAAAAATTGCCGTCGTAGTAGATTCAAGTACCTTCGAGTTTGTATCACTTGAAAACAGATCAATACAAGGCTTTCAACAGATCATAGTCGATCAACTAAAAAAAACCTTGTCTGTACAAATCAGCGCCAAGCAAATCCCTTTAACGAAAGTGTTAAGCAAAGCGGCTAGAAATCAAATTACCTATATAACTGAAATTATATGACAGCCTCTCAAATTTAATACGTCTATACATTCTTTTTTCCCGTAAACTGTGAATAATGACATTTACTAAAATGTATAGATATAAGATATTTTGTATATCAGACAGTTGGCCGTTTCAGATAAGACTTATATTTACTATGAAAAGATACACCCATAAAAATCAAATTATGCGTCTAAATGCAAAAATGTTGCTGTCAAATTGTGAATAAATTGTAGTTTTAAATTTTACATGTCAGTTGTATCTATGAATATTTATAAATGCGTCTTTAGATACAGATAAATTTCAGGGAGACGGACAGATATTGATATGGATGAAATTATGTAAATCAGTAGTTCTCACCTTTTCTTTTGCAGTTCCCGTTTATGAGATTTTTGCACTGGTAAAGGGAGCAGAATTAATGCATCAGAATTAATGTCACGCGTTCAATTTGTGTTGCCTTATAGCAGCAACAGTTACCGGACGCAAACTGTGGTAACATGCCAAACTATAGAACTGTCGAACTTTTAGCTTTTAGGTTTTAGCTCCATACATATATGACAATTGCATCTAAATGTTGGAAATACGTCTGAAAATGTTAATATAATTGCCAAATAATAAATATATGCGTATATAAAATGCTATGACTTGTTTCAATCAATATTCAAAGGGTTAAATTAACTTATTGTCCTGTTAAAATTATAGTGTCTCTTATACCCTGAACACTTATTGTTTTCTTGAGAATTTTGTAGCGCCCCTAAAGGGAAGGTTACCGTTCATATTGAGAATCACTGAAGTAAATGGATGTAACAAGTGTATGTATGTATTTGTGTGTACGTGTAGATAGATAAATATTTTATAGATATAAATATATCAATATTCATTTAGATAGAAAGACAGCCAGGTACAGTATAAGTAAAAAAAAATCAAATCTCAACAGAAGAATTTTAGAAAGATTAAGCTTGCAGACAATTGGCAGAGCTGAGCATGAATTCAATTGTATTAAAATGGAGATAAAAAACGAATAGAGCTTTTAAATGAACTGCGAAAGAAAACAGATTATTAAATATTTAACCATAATTTTCTTGATTTCTCTTCATATACATTCAAGAAAATCTTGAATATCAGCTCAGTTTTTTAATCTTTAAATTTTTGTTATTCACTTTTATTATTTTGGAAAGCAGTTATGCTATCTGAGTTATCAAATTCTGATAATGAAATAAATGAAAAATTGGTTGGTAGGGAAGACATCAAATGTCGCAGAGAGTGAGAACGAAAAACGCACCAAACTGCAAGAAGATCATTTAAGAAACGAAGAATATCACCACACCCGGTCTCTTTCTCTTTCTCTTTCTCGTTCTTTCTAGCATTCTTTATTTCTCAGTTAAGTATAGTTAAAATATATTTCTCTTCACCAGCTCATGTACCACACGCATATCTATCTATCTATCTATCTATCTATCTATCTATCTATCTATCTATCTATCTATCATATCTACTTATGCAGGGCTTTATTTCGTAAATTAATGTTTTCAAAATAAACCCGTTTTAAGCAGCTGATATAAGTACATATAATATATATTTATATGATACCATGCCAATTTTAGATTATAATAATTGTCATCATTAGAAATATTTACAATAACTTATTTAGTAAGGTTGAAATAATATAATAAAACTAAATGCCGTTCCTTATATATATATATATATATATATATATATATATATATATATATATATATATATGTATGTATATATGTATATATGTATGTATGTATGTATATCAATCATAAGAAAGATATAACATCAAAAGAGAATCAAGATATTGTAAATTTTATTGAATGATGGGAACATAACGATGGAAAATATTGAAAGAAGATTATAGAACAATCAAAAAGTTGAGAATAACATTGGCAAAATAAGACCAAGTTATTTGTTTTTAAGAATTTCACAAATGTTCTCATCAAAATCAAAAGAGTAACAAGCAAGAAAATTTGTCTGATCAGCAAGAAAATATTTCAAGAAACTGGTGTTGTACAGAGAGGAAAGATGTCGAATAAAAAAATGGTTTCAAGATATTAATGCAACCAAACTATCATCTTTAAGTAAACATCGCAAAAAGAAACGTTTAAGTTAAAGACGTACATGAAAACTGATTGATCAGCAATAATTTTCAGTGTTAAATATAGAACTACATTGGATAGAATTTACAAGAAAAATGTCTTTGACTAGTAATAACAACAGTGATTAAAGTCGAAAATGGTAGGTTAAAGATTAATGCAAAAAAGAATATTTTAAATTCTTGGACAAGACATTATTCAAGACTTACTATTGCTCCCCTTGTTTCATCTTTTTATAGAATTATTAATTTCTAAAATTGGTATGACACTTTTTGACGTCCCACAGAAGAGTTATTATCAATATTTTGAAAAATATGGATAGATATTATTAGTTGAAACTCGCTCGGTATTGCCTGTGTAAATATACTGGAAATGTTACCTTCGTTGATTGGGTAATACTAATTTTATTGTAAAAAGATTGACTTTCATCATAAAATCTATCAATCCTACTTTTCTTTGATATCTATATTTATATTTATGGGTTTGTGCATGCATTTTTCAAAATTGTTTCTGAAATCATTGTGTATTTCACATTACCTTTAGACACTTTTCAATTTCAGAAAAAAAAAAAACAAGGTTTGGGATGCTCACTTGTAAAGGAGAAAAGCTTTACTCGAAGGACTGGCACAACAGAATCTCATCTATATTTCTTAGGCATTTGTCCTTGTGTCAAACAAAGTTGAGCATAGGAAATAGATATCTCGTTTTGTTAATATCTATCTATCTATCTATCTATCTATCTATCTATCTATCTATCTATCTATCTATCTTTTCCAGCCGATCTATCTATTTATCCGTGCTGTCTGCTCACACGAGCCAGTTGTAGCAGATTCTATGTGCTAATCTGGAGATATTTGTAGAGCTCCTCCTAAAAGCCGACCGTCAGTTCATTAGTAACTCTCAACTATGCGCAATTCCACAGAAAATGTGCCACTCGCTAGAAAAAAAAAAAAAAAAAAAAGACAAAAAAAGAAGGAAAAAGAAACAAAGAGAAGAAAAGCGGGCCTGCAACAGCAGCAAATAACAGCAGCAGATGGAAAAGAAGCAGAAGAATAATCAGTAAGATGGTTCAGAGAGATCAGGCGAAGGAGGCAGCGGCTTAGGTTGGAGACGCAGAGGTGGGAGAGAAATAGCATTGGGTGGATGAAAGGTGCGTGTAACAACGCGAGAACTCATTAGAATGTGTACGAGCGCACCTATAACTGTGTGCACATATGTGTGTAGGTGGGAGAATTGTATTAGTCTGTGTTCAAACCTTTGTCCGTTTACGTGTAAATGCGTGCGTACGTGTATGTGAGCGCGTGTGTGTATATGAGTGTGTGAATGTGTGTGTATGTGTGTGTGTGTGTGTGTGTGTGTGAATTGTATACACATAATTCGATATTTTGTCTGAGGCCTTATTTACGGAGCATTCAGGAAAATCCTCACTAGCAATGGTTTGCGAGAATAGCATGTTAGCCATTGCTCTTCGACAGGTGCTTCATAGGCGTATACATGTTGTAGTTTGTTCTGTATATGAAATTTATGAATTGATAGGCACGTACGCATCTCTGTCTCTCTGTCTTTCTCTCTCTCTCACTCTCTGTATGTAGATATGTTCTCTAACAAATATATATGTGCACAAAAATGTGTATGCACACGTTTGCGTATGTAGGTAGAGGTGGAAACAAAGCTATGCTTATGTATATGATTAGTGTATATACTTTTACTACGCTGCATACTGTATAAGTACACGAACAGAATTGAATCTAAGTATGCATATAAATTTAATTTGACGTATACTTTTAATTAGCCTATGTTATTTTTAGAGTTGCTAAAACTTACAACCACAGAATTACGTTTATATATATATATATATATATATATATATATATATATATAGTCATCCACAGACAGACCTGTTTCGCTGTATCACAGCTCATCAGTACGGTTAGACTCCGATTACTTTTTAACCCGACCGAATTGGCGTAAGTTACTTTTATATCCAGACGATAAAGTAACTCCGAAGATTATATACGAGGATAAACGACACGTAGCATTGCCTTTTGATCTGAAGTTTTCATTTTGGATCTTAATTCTTCACTGTGTAATTTTCGGTCAATAGAATTAAATTTTACGACTGAATTAAGTGCATTAATAAGGGAGAAGTTAATGAAAAAAATTGCGCATAATAACTTCTTTTTCATTTTTAGAGTTCAGACTTATTGATTTAACTACGTATATAAAATTTCCAGAGTTACTTTTATTGTTCACACACACACACACACACACACACACACACACACATACACACACACACACGTTTGTATGCGTTTTTGCACGTGTGTCTGTGTGTGCATGTGCGTGTGCGTGTAGCTTGGAGCGTACATCGGAAATAAGGCACGAAAAATTGGGGGGAAAAAGTAAAACTGATATCTATTAACTCCATCTAGATTTTTCCTTCCTTTTTTTCTTCTAGAGTTCTGAATTTGGCATAAAAGACAACGGCGGATAATTTTCGTCTAAAAATTCTTTATTATTCTAACAGGAAAAAGAGAAAGGTATATAAAAAAGAAAATTTTTCTTGAAACTAGCTTGACAGATTATTAATGCGACGTTGATAGAAAATACAGCGAGTTTCGGTGTTGGCAGTGATTTGCGAGAAGCGACATTCAGTTGGCTTAACAAAAGAAAAATATTATTTTGAAGAAGAAAACAAAAATATGCAGAAAAAACATTCCCTTAAAATGTAAAAAAATTGAATTTGTACATCTCAGTTGGAAGGTGAAAAGTATAAATGGAGAAAGTAAAGAAGAGACGAAAACAAAGAATGAGAAGAAATTAAATTTAAGAAAAAAGAAGCACAACAGAAGAAGAAACGGAATTATTTAATAAGTTTAGATGATTGAGACACCCATTGAAGATCAAACACACAATTGAAAATTAATTTTTAAAGAGTACCACGCTAATCATTACCCATACCGAAACTACAAATTATTCTATTTAACATAGATCATTTTTTTATACAAGGCCATAAGTCTATGCACCCTGTGAGTATATAACTCATTACTAAAGTTCTGCAAGACCAGCTTGCTAATCATTAATCAACAACAAAATGTTGCAGAAGAAGGCAGTTTAAAAACGAAAATTTGTCGATTTATTTTATTCATTTTGTTTTATACTTTTCATCAGGATAACACTGGCAAATTTTGCAACATAGATCTGATAAAAATATCAGAAATAAGTTTCTTGTAACGTATTTTTTCAGATCAGTGAATGTTGGAAATTGAAGCAGACAAAACAATTGCGTACTGACAATGTTTTAGGACATTCTACTGAAATTCTGGAATCTTCATTTGGGTATGTTTTCTGGAGAGGAGCGGAGAGCATTTGGGACGTTGGCATTTTATTATGGAAGAAAAACGTGAAAGAAAATAGAAAACTATCTAGAAGAGACGTATTAATAAAGAAATCATAAAAAAAAAAGAAGAAAAAAAAGAAAAAAGAATGAAAGAAAAATGAATAGAAGTAAAAGGATAAGAAAATGATTAATGAAAAGACGAAAGAACTAAAAAAAGGAGGTAAAATAAGAACGAAAAAAATGTAGAATGTAAGATTGTGTTGTATCAATATTACAAGTGGGAGGAACTTGCCTACCTTGAACATCAAGTTTTAACTAAACAGGAATGCTTACAATTAGCACAAATGGAAAAAGTGTAATGGTCTCAATGATAAAGCAAGTCTAATGTAAGGTGAATTTAGAGACAATGAATGAGGAAAAGAAAAAGAGAATATTGAAAGGAAGAAAATAAAAGAAAATAGTACTAGAAAAGGGTGAAAAAGTGTTTCTGTGCGAAATATGGGGAATGAAAGAGAGAGAGAGAGAGAGAGAGATGGAAAGGAAAGAAAGAGAGAGAATGGAGAGAGCGTGGGGTGGGGAGAAACTGATGAATTGGATAGATTAAAGAGAATTCAAGGGTTGATGATCAGCGATTCCCTTAACTTGCAAAGAAGCTAAACTCAGTAATCGAAATCTTCGTTGAAAAACTTCAACGCCCAATATAGGAGTTTTGCATCAGCGTGGAAACAACAGTAATAGTAAGAGCACTAACAAAATTGCCCTCATCTGATCCTATTCACAAATATTTTATAAACCAGTTTCCATTTTGCCTAGATTTGCTCTAAATATCTATTTCAACTTAGATTTATCTTAAAATTCTTCTTTTCATGTTCCTCTCAATATTTTTCTCTTGATATCTCTTCCAAACCCCGCTCCGCTATCCATTTGCTCAAACCTATCAAGTAGATCTTGCGCTGCTTTCCCCTGTCCGTCCTGTGAGTATTAAATTCTCCAGACCCTCTTTCCTCATTACGTGTCCCAAGAACCTCATTTGTCTCTTCCTGATGTTAAATACGAGTTTTCTTCTCGTTTGCATCATCTCCAATACCTCATCGTTGCACATGTGCTCCGTCCATGGCATCCTCAGCCTCCTTCGATAAAAACACATTTCTGCTGCCTCAAGCCTCTTCTTCATCCTTGGAAGGATAGATATCACATAGCAATCCAGCATTCTTTTCTTTGTTTCCAATGAGATTTTCCTGTCTCTTAATACTCTGGTTAGCTTCTGAAACGAGACTTTGTCTATGCCAAAGCATCTCCATGCCGTACTTTCCATTAAAATTACAATACCTAATTAATTTCCATTTGCACTATGTTGATGTGAATAAAGATCGAAATATCAAATATACTTCTTTGTTAACTAAGCATCGATTACTAACAGGTATGATTCTCAAAGTTACATTCGTCTATTGATTACTAATATATAAATAAGGGTTGTTGAAAAGAAGAATTTCTTTAAAAATTATTGTTTCGTTATTTGGTCAAATTCTGAAAGTGGGCCGGACCCAGAATTTCTGAGCATCTATTCATATTTTTTAGCACATACTTATATATATATATTGGAATTAACATGATGTAGTGAGTTCGATACAAACTGTGTAATGTTTTACTGCGTTTAATAGCTATGTATGTACTATTTAGATAAATTCCCTATAGTATGGTCTAAAAATTACCATCCTAAAAATGTAGGAAAATCACTTTTACATTACGATGCAAAATTAATTTAGCATTCGAAAATATCCATTTTTTTAAAGATTCCTTTTGGATTCTTACTGAAACAAATATTCCATCAAAGAAAATAGTTCATGGTTACTATGACCAATATATTTATGGAGTTTATTTGCAGATATTCCTATACCAGCAAAATTTTATTTTTCATTGTCATAGCTTTCTTTCTGTTAATGCCATACTTTGAAATTCCTTTTATTCAATCCAAGCATCCCATATAATGATTTTTCTTATGTGTTATCTTCCATCTATATTTATATCAACAAGCTGTTTCTTCAGTTTCTCGGAAGATAAAAGTACCAAACTAAGAACAAATGAGTGACAGATTGAGTCTCGTTGTGGAACACTAGTTAACAAGCTTGTCTTCTTCTTCTTCTTCTATGTGCCCTGTCCCTTCAGGACGTAGGCGATCATGGTTCTCCACGTCTCCCTATCCCTTGTGGCTCTTAGTATGTTTGAGCCTGTTGCTCCTGGCAACCCCCGTTCCGTCATCCACCTGATCAGACCCTGCAAATATATTATCCGCTGCCTTCCTCTGTCTCTCCTTCCTTCTACCTGACCAGTCAGTATCAGGTTCTCCAGGCTCTATTTCCTCATTGCATGTCCCAGGAACTTCAGTTGTCTCTTCCTGATGCTTAGCATCAATTTCCTTTTTGTTGCCATTCTTTCCAACACCTCATCTTTGCTTGCATGCTCAGTCCACGATATCCGTAGCATCCTTCTGTAGAACCACATTTCGGCCGCTTCCAGTTTTGTCCTCATTTTCGATGATATTGTCCAGCGTTCACTGCCGTATTGAAGAACTGACATCACATAGCAGTCTAGCACTCTTTCCTTCGTTTCTATTGAGATTTTCCTGTGTGTTAGTATTTTGCTCATCTTCTGGAACGCGTCCTTTGCCACGCCAATTCGCCTTCGGATATCCGTGTCGCACTTTCCATCTTCTGTTAGAACACTTCCTAGGTACTTAAATTTTTGTACTTGCTTGATTCTGTTATCCCCCACCTGTATTTGGCATTTTGGGTTGTATCTTTTGCTGATGACCATGCACTCAGTTTTCTTAAAATTTATTTGTAGTCCCTTCTTGTCACTCTCCACTGCTACTTTCTGTATGAGGTCTTGTAGTTTCCTTTCCGTGTCTGCAATCAGCACAGTATCGTCCGCATACCTTATGTTGTTCAGGCTGTGGCCTCCAATAACAAATCTTGGCGTGTAATCTAGGGTTCTCAAAATATTCTCGCTGTATAGGTTGAACAAATCCGGTGAAAAGACACATCCTTGTCTTACGCCTTTTTCTATCTTTGTGTATCTACTGAGGTCGTTACCTGTCCGTATGCAGACCGTTTGCTGTCAGTAGAGATTCTTGATTATTCTTATGTCTTTCCCGAAAATGTCGACACAAAGAATTGATGGAGATGCTAGGCATCTCCATCAATTCTTTGTGTCGTATTTTGTCGAATGCTTTCGCGTAGTCAATGAAGCATAGGTACAAGTCTTTCTTCATTTGTAATGCCCTTTCAGAGAGCATCCTAATCATGAATATGGCGTTTCTTGTTCCAGTATCTTTGACGAACCCGCACTGTTCCTGCCTATCTCTGGCCTGATTCTGCTTCTCGCTCTATTCATCAGGATTCTGACAATCAGTTTTGTAATGTGACTCATTAAGCTGATAGTTCTGTGTAGTATATATATATATATATATATATATATATATATATATATATGTGTGTATGTATATACTACGCTTATGTTAGTTTGATACAAAAGAGAAATAGGCGAATACAGAATAAGAGGCAATTGTGCCATTTTTTTAAATAAAAAGAAGGCTCTCTATTCTTTTTGTAAGTCAATATTCGATTAGCATGTTTTTTACTTGAGACAGAATATATACAGTACATATATTTTAATTTATGCAAAGTCAGATAATGTTAGCGTTTCGCTTCGAACTCAACGCTATTCGTATTTTAGAAGGGATGTCAAAAAAGAAAAAGGAAAATAGATTTATAAAGCAAATCAGCTAAAGGATGAGGTGCTAAATCCTTTAGGTCATGATATTGTCTCAAATGTATCAGTGAGATACTTAACATAGATTCTCAAAATCTGGTACATTCGTCACTTTATAAAGTGCTTAATGTGTTATTTTGGTATTAATAACATCATTGTACTGTTATTTACTGTCTCACGAGCGCAGTAACTTATTCAAAAGGTCCCACAGGATCTAGTTGGGAAGGACCGGATTTCCTTCTGCGATTAAAGCCCTTAAAAGATTGCATCGTAAGAGTAGGCATCCAGTTGGAACTTCTAAGCTGACACAGGATATTGATATTACTATGATTAGTTTAGCATACCATAATGTAAAATGGGGAGAAATGAAGGTGCGACGATCGTATTATATCACACTTTTAGTAAGGGCAGATCTGATTGAAAAATCAGCATTTAAAAGCCATTTTTACACCTGTATCTCAATCTTTAGCCCTTGTGCCAAGGGAAATGCGTAGTTATTTAACCCACCAAAAAGATCTTATATTTATAAAAATTAGCTTAATCTAGAACAAGGTCATAAAAGTAGAACATTCCGAGAGGAAAGAATACACTGTACTTGTGAGTGACCTTGCCAGATTCGCTTGCTAATTGTCACTCTACGTCAAGCATACTATTTGCAAAGCTTATTACGGCACACACTTAGTGAAGTTCGAGCTTCACTTTAATCGTAATATTTTACGAGACTAACGAGGTAAAGCATTACTCCACTACGCGGTGCCCGATGCAATGTTAAAATTGTGCATCAAAGTTATTCTACACATTTATTCGTAGATGTACTCCAGCATAAAGTAGTCACGTAATTTGTCGTTTAGACGGAAGCAGGAAGTCCTGGTAGTAAGCAGGTAAATGTAATTAGATTAAAAAGTTTCGTTGCTGTTATATTTATAGTCAAATATCCTCGGTGCCTCCAGCTGATTGTTAACAGCGAGTCCAGTTAAATAAGCTAACCCGTTTTTTTCGTTTTTTTTTTTAGCGAAATAATTAGCAAACGTTATTCAATTATTGTCTCCCGAAACCTTTAAAAATCCTGTGACTCGTCTTCAGAAATGTATAATAGGTCAACCTGGTTCATTTTCGGAATATATTACATTTCCTTCAAAGCAGACAACGCGACATTTCTCAATAAACAAGAAAAAACGAGGAAGGGACAAAGTTAATGTTCGGAGGTTGGATGTTTACTATCCTGAATATGTGCGCGTGCGCGCGCACACACACACACACACACACACACACACACACACACACACACACACACACACACGTCTATTTTTGTCGCACTGTTTCACTTTCTTAGTCTTTCTCACTCGCATACACACGCAAACGCTTTTTGTCTATATCATTGTTTCAATTTTTAAATCACTCTCAGAAACTCACATTTTTCACTTCAACCCATTTTCATTAAGACAGATTTTCTTTAGTGTTTTTATAACACTCTTTTATTTTTACCTTTTTCACGCTTTCATGCTCATTATATTCTCCCGTTTTCGCCTACATACTTTTTTCTCATCTTTTCTTCCACTCTGTCTCGCTGACAAATTCGTTTCGTTATTTTATTTCAAACCTGCATTGCATCTTCCCTCTGTTTTAGATAAATACCCTTTCTTCGTTTTTTCTTTCAAATGCTAACTCTATTTCTCATTGACACTCCACCCCACTGTCTCATACAGAGACTTTTAATTTCTTTCTCAGGTCCGTACTTACACTTTCTTTTTTTTTCTCTCACACATACAAAGACTCCCTTTCTTCTTTCATTCACACACTTCTCTTTCTCCCACTTCTCTCTGTCTTTCACACATACAAATATACTTTACTTCTACATCTGTCATAAGCGGAAACTGGTAAATGCAGGCTCGTAAGATAAACAAGCCAGTGCGAATTTCTTTCACTCATCATCTGTTCAGAATGAATGCCTTTATTTACTACTGTTAACTTAGTCTGGCACAGAATCACAAGGGTGAGACACCTCGTGAAGTTTGAACTTAATCCATTAATTGATTATCTGATGAAACGATTTTGATAACCACCATTCTACGTTATATTCCCCAATTGTAAATCACTTACAATAGACGCCACTACGTGGAGCTAGTTAGTATTACATACCATTATTACTTTTGTGATTTTGATCCTTATACATTCTTGTGTCAGACTAAGCAAATATTTGACCTGGAACAGCGAAATACAGTATTTCACTATATGTTTCTTTGTTCATTTTGATTTTACTCAGTCTACTGGCTTGGATTAAATGATCTATTTTAATTTCAAAGTCCTAGTGAATTGCGTGCAATTTATTCGCTAAGACAAATTCTGGCTTGTACATATAACATTGGTCTGTATAGTCAGATCGTAGTTGCTTGCACAGTTCCCAAAGAATCATTCTTCCCATCATCATATCTATTTTTACACTCTTTCTAGTCTCACTTGCTGCATTTGCATACTGTAAACCATATATATCTTAGCACAATCTGCATTTAATATTTGTCTATATCTTATTTATTTGGTCTTTATATAGATGGTTCTTATGGTATTGTTCTGAGGCACCATTAATGGTGATTGAATCTCTCTCTTTAGATTTCATCTTCACAGCCATGTCTATGTTGTTTCATCTACAATTACTTCAATTTGTCTTCTGAAATGTACATACGTTTGTCTACACATATTGTGATTAACGTTTTCGAATTTCATGCTTTTCTGTTCGTTCTCCTATTAGTTCTCATACAATTTTTTACTGTAATATTTATTCTGCCTTATGTCAATTTCCAATCTCTATGATTGAAGAATCAACTAAGTTCTCGATACTAAGTATTCTTCCACCCTTACTTTTACATATGAATTATCAACATCATCTATCGGAGGCAAAGCTTTATGTATTATCACCTTGTTTGTGCTTCTAGATTTCCAAATTTCAGTTTAAGAATTGTTCTGAATATCTCACAATAAAAACTGCCTAGATATTTATTCCCATGATCAAAGTTCTGCCATAAGGTTTAATTTTAATTTCTGAGCTATTCTTTGCTGACTTTTTCGCTGATTTCGTCCTGTTTTAACGCATACGCTTCCAGAATACCCAGATATTTATATATATATTTCCCGTTGAGTTTTCTAATATTTTCGTAGTAGGTCAATTTTAGTCCTTTTGTTATTTTGATTTTTCTATTGTTTATTACCCGCACTGAGAACATTTTGATTCCACACTCCATTTTGATGTTTGGCTAAAAGTCCTCATCGTTTGTATTCAGGTTTCTATTTCCGTTTTGCTTTTGGCAAAGATTTTGAAATCATCAGTATGCATGTAGTAGGTTATCTTTTCTTGTGATTTTGCAAATAGCTATCCTTTGTAAATTATTGTCCAATTCTTTGCTATAATGAATCATATTAAAGAAGGATGATATCCCTGGAGATCTTTTTTTTTAAATTTTAGCCTCAGCTACTTTACTATTGACTTTATTATGAAATTTCTTATCGTTTGTATATTTTAGCATCTTCGTTGTTATTCATGTTTATGTAATCATATCTTATGCATAATCTATGTTACTGCAACGTGTTCTTTTTCTCTTCCATTATATTTTGATAGTTAAATAAGAGGTTATTTGCTCTAGTTTTTGCTTCAGTAAAGAGACCATGGCCCTCTAGCAAATATTATATTTCTGGTGCAGTCTATGCTATTAGAATTTTCTATATCATAAGTAGACATGTTATGTGTCCGTTGTTACTTGAGACATTATTAATACTCATTTTCAATCTTTTGGACATCTAAGATTGAGTTTACACGCGCATAAATATCATTAGTTTAATAAAAATACAATAAGGATTTTTAGTGCTAATCCATTGTAATTAACGAGAAATTATTTTTTTTTCAGTCATCTCTGTTGATGACGTTTTTTATGACTCATGAAATCATTTTTCGGTTTGGTTTCTTGTCTAAAAACATTTTTAATCGAGACAGTTTAGATGATACAAAGCCAATGATTTAAAGTGAAACTCGTATTTTATAAGTTAATCATTAAAAAACTTCCCATGAAATATCGATGAGCCAAACGCCAGATTGTTTGGTAAAAACTCATGTGCGACTAGACATAGGATAAAATATGTTTGTGTATGACCGACGCTTATCTTAACTCTTGGTGTAACACCAATCTTTCATTGAGTTATTCTCCGGGGTTGAACAGCAGGGTCCGGGCATAGCGGCGTCAAAGGCGGTGCGTCAAGAGAAAGAACAAGTCAACCGTGGAACATGTGCATGTGTTCACACACACACACACACACACACACACACACACACACACACACACACACACACACACACACGTTGCGAGTGAAAGAAAGAGAGAAAGAGTAGAAAAGAATGAGAAAGGTACTTATAAAACTACAGACGCAGAAAGATAAAGGCACCTATATATCCATACATACATGAAGTATAGAGTAACTCCTCCATATATATATATATATATATATATATATATATATATATATAAGAAGAAGAAAAGAGAATCATAAAATCAGAGAGGTAGAAAGACTAAGGTATGGATATATCTGCGAAAAGTAAGAGTTAAGAAGGCACTCTCGCAGACCATGGTTAGTGAGTTCGTTGGGTGATGCGTTTGTAATATTAATATTAATCTTGTAAAATTAATAATATCTGTTTAAATAGACGCTTACTGCACACAGAAGTTTAGAAAGTTATGCTTATTAAACCTGCCTCTGAAGATATTGCTATTGATGTGAGTTTGATTCTTGTTGGATTCCGCACAAGTGTAGCCTTGTTCCAATCTAAACTAAATACATGAATAATACAAAACTTTTGGCTATAACATACATATGCACATGTGCATGCATTCTTTCTCTTTTTCTCTCTCTTTCTCTCTTTCCTTCTCTCTCTATATCCTTTTCACACACACATGGCAGTAAATAAAGGGAACAGGCGAAAGGGACCCATATATACACGGATAATTAAAAAATCTTTATCACACAAACAAAAACAGTCAAATATATATATTACTTGAAAGTTAACCCACATTTGTAATAAACTTTATGATACAGTTTCGAAAGAAAAGTACTAATTACTTAATGCATAAATGACGCTCATATACAGGAGAAAAGATGAAAATAATTCCCATACCGGAATAGAAAGATAGGTAGAAGAAGAAGAAGAAGAAGAAGAAGAAGAAGAAGAAGAAGAAGAAGAAGAAGAAGAAGAAGAAGATGCGTATTAAACATTAACTTATGGATACATTTGGTTTTTATGCACAATTGCAAAATAATGATAATTGATTTATTTCACTGATTATTTCTGCAAATTTAAGGACTGCGATTCTAAAAAATAGGACTGCCAAAATGCACGAAGCAAATTGCAAATTTTGGTTCAGAAGGTTATTCACATTTTTCTATCTCTTTGTGTATTTTTATCACACACGGACATTCGCATACACAAATACCAAAAACATATATCATGATCGCCTAAAATTAACGTTTTGTGCAAATATCCATTTATTAGTCACTAAGAGTCTCACGAATGTGACCTTGGGATTAATATAGTTTAAAAAATATTAATTAAAAAAGTAAAATTGAAATTTTCGTGTGATTCACATAAGATAGACAAAAAATAAACAACCTTTACTTTCATTCGTGTGTTGTTTGAGAATTCGTGAGGGCAAACCTTTGCACATGTACATTAGAAACAAACAGATATAGATTTGTATATAAATCAAATTCAGGTAAAAATGCGAAAGGTTTATATGGAAATATCTTAAAGGTATTTTTTACAAATTTTCAAATATGTCTATACATACAGATCCGTATATATATTTTACCCTATCTATCTATCTATCTATCTATCTATCTATCTATCTATACATACATACATACATACATACATACATACATACATACATACATATACACTTTAGGTATGTATAGATAGATAGATCAAAGAAGAAATTATAAAAACAAAGATATTCAAAGAGAAATTATGAAAAAATAACCAAGACAATCATTATATTTTCAAAGTGTTTTACAAAAGGTTCAACAGAAAATGGTTATTCTATAAAAATGCTTTCTACTTTTACGATTAAAGCATACTAAGCACACCGGTTCTAGTTCGATCACCGAAGTTAAGCAGTGTCAAGGTTAGTACTTAAATGGGGACCACTTGGGAACACCGGGTAGTATAAACAGCGCCCCCTCTCAATGGGGGAAAATATTTTCGTCACCTTCATGTGTAAAGGTTACTGAGATTTTCGCGCTAGAAAAATTACGACTGAGTAGTGAATTCGATCCTCACTGAGTGCCCTATACTCTCGGCCTTGTGCCACATCTAAGACAAGCTTAGAAAGTCGCTAAAAATGCCATCTACCATGAGGATGGATTCTATACAGCCTTTAAAGCGACAACATGACCGACTCAGATTATTCTCGTTCATGTCTATTACATACATTATAGATTCAAAAGTTCATGCTATTGTGAGTTCGGTAGTTGATCTCCTTATTGATGACGTTCTACTGGGCAACGTAGACTAGGTGAAAAAAACAGAATTATGCTGAAACCCATATGGATACACAGTCAATCCAGTATTTGTCCAACACCTAACAACATGATATAGGTAATGGCATTGACTGTAAGGCCCTACGAGAAGAATTGGATGCAATAGGTCATGGTCCTTGTTGCTCACTACCATGAGGACCATCACAGACAACTTGAACTTGGTGTGCATTTCCGTGTGTACTTTCGAGGAGTCTACCCAGAACAAGTTTACTTGGTCATTTTCGAGAAGCTCCCATCTCCGAGTCAATACCACAAACAGGGTATGTCTTTTACTTCCTTGTCTCAAATTGAAAGCTACCTTGTTAATGCTCTCGAGACGTCTTAAAGAGAAATGAAAATATTAAAACTTCATCCATACCACTTAACATTAAATTAGTCTATTTTCTATTAAAGAAATGTTCTCAATTACCTGGCGCATTCTCTATTCATTTATCTGCATACACGTACATATTGCCCATTAATATATATATATATATATATATATATATATATATATATATATATATATATATTAATTATGTATCTGAATAGAATCAGCAGGAAGCGCTTGTTAAAAAATTTATTCACTGCATACCCATACATATTTACCCGTAAAATATATGTATGAAGCACGAATTTCACATTAACATGGCGACACGATTATAAAAAAAAATACGTAAACATACATAGAAATATATGTAAACTATTTCTACCGAGCGCCCATAGCCCAGAGGTAGAATCGCCGACGGACACCAATTCAGTCGAGTTTCAATCCTGTGTTAAAAGCAATCGGATGTCTAACCGTACTGATGAGCTGTGATACAGCGAAACAGATCTGTCTGCGAATGACTATATATATAGAAGTTACTAAATAAATGTTAGGTGACTGGGTAAACTTACCATTTTTTTCATGATAATTTGTCTTTCACTAAAACGCGGAGACGCTTTTAGACTGTCGTGATTGTAAGGTGATGACTGGGCAGTTCCTGCCTATATATAGCAGTAGTACTCCATTTTCAGCCTGATCTAGCTTTTGTAAAAGTAGATGATAGTATTAAAGTTTGTCAGAATGCAGTAGCTTATTTTATGTTGCGATTTCGCAATACATGTTTTTGACCTGCTAGAAATCATTGTGGCACTGTCTTCTATTGAAAATCTCTTCAGTCACTCAGCATACGTGATTCTGTATAGAATATTTTATTAATAGTTTAAGTACGTATAAGAGTGTTACCAGTGTCAAAGGACAAACAACTGATAACACATGCAATTTTGACTTAGATGACAAAGGACTACATATAAACTAGAAGAAATCTGAATACATGGTTATAAGCAAGAGGAGCCCAAAATGCCAATTATAGGTCGGGGAAGCTAAAATGAAGCAGGTACAAAAATTTAAATACCTTGGAAGTGTTCTAACAGGATACGGAAAGTGCGACCATGAAATCCGAACGCGTATTGACATGGTCAAGAACACATTCCAAAAGCTGAGTAGAGTCCTGAGATGCAGGAAAGTTTCGTTGAAAACAAAGAAATGAGTACTAGACTTTTATGTGATATTTGTCCTATATAGCAGCGAATGCTGGACAATTTCCTTAAAGATAAAGAAAAGACTTGAAGCAACAGAAATGTGGTTCTGCAAAAGGATTCTGAGGATACCCTGGACCGAACATGTGAGCAAAACGAGGTTTTAGAGAGAATGAGAACGAAAAGGAAACTTATACTTAACATCAAGAAGAAAAAGCTGAAATTTTCATGACATACTTGATGGGCTTAAGCAAGTGGATGGCAGAGCTGGGTTTGGGAAAAATGATAAGACAAAATTTATTAAGAGCAACAAGGGGCAAAAAGATGTGGAGGGCCATGATTGCCTACGACTTGAATAGACACAACGTATAAAAGAAGACAAGTTGAGTATTACTTGTTGCAGCAATTATAATAGAAGCAATAACAAAATATCAAATAACTCAATGAAATAATTTCTGATAAGTCGAATAACTTGTTACTATTATAAAATATACAGAAATTATTCCACAATTTTGGTGGGATATATCGGCTCGGAACGAGAAATCGCGGAGCCGAGTTCGAATTCCAGCCGAATTCATTGCTTATTTACGCGCAAATACCCTTGGGAAAGGTATTACTCCGTCTATTCCTTCCAGTTATGGGTTAAATAACAGGATAGATTGGGTTCTACAGCCTTGGCTGGCAACCAGTCTACCGCAGAAAACAATGGCAACCTACTGCGGGATAATCTTTCGAGACATGATCGCCTAAGCGTGTATCACGTATGGCACTTAACTGACTGATATTGTAGTAATATTCAAAAGTTAATAATTGTAATAGCATGTGTACAAAGATTTCAGAGGAATTTCAGGAAACCACATAAAATAGAAAACACAGAAAAACACGTGCGCACATCAAAAGGATAGGCCCCAGAAAAATTCTCTGAAAATAAGATAAATAATATGCGAACGTCGTAAAAACAGATCACGCGGTATTAAAATGAAATTTTCACCAAATCATTTTGATTTGAGTAAATTCAAATAGTTTTGCGTTTGTATCTATTAAAACAAATCAGTACGAGAGTTTGCAACAGGTTGTAGTCAGTCAACTGAAAAGAGCCCTCACGTCAATGCAATCTCTGCGAAGTGCCTCTCTTCACTCACAGAAAGAAACAAAGTTGTTAGAATTCAAAAATTCACCGCCATTTGAAACACTATACCAAGCTACTCAATATTCATGTACTTTATCATGTAAACAGTGAATAACAACTATTCTAAAATCTGTTAACTCTTTCTCTATAAGACCCATTCGTAGCTACAAATAGATCAGCTAATTTTTTACTATGAAAAGATAAGTCAACAGAAATAAACTTGTTTTAAAAATGTCAATAAAAGTAGTTTTATATTTTACCATAAATACTGGAAGTCTATTTACTATTTTAAATTGTGAGTATGTCAAATTACTCACTCCGTTATAAGCTCACTGGCCATCCTGGTAATTACTTACTACCTTCTTAACTTATTTTTCTATCAACTCTGCTTATCTTGTCTTGTGAAGCAACAAAGACCGCGATCACTTTTTACATTGTAAAATAGGAAAAAAAAAAAAAAAATGTCCATGATTTACTGACTTCACATTCGTTTGCTTTTTGTTCCTCTTGTATTTGTGAGAAATTATGTAACATAAATTCTAATTTTAAGACCCTAATGATTATTTATCAATGTATACAGAGAGTACGCCAGGTAATTGGGAATAAATTATAATATGAAGTAAAACAAAGTAGCAAAAATCTGTACATACAAAATATTATGCATATACTCTACTTATATAAAGAAAAAGAATAAAGAAAAATGATTAAATAAAACCATCCCACCAACTTCGAGGGCATCATCGATAGCCTCAACATCGCCGAATCATGTAGTTCTCATTTATTTTGGCCATTAAGTCTATAACTGCGGCTTTCAAAGAGTCCTTGGATTTGTGGGTCACTGGTTAGACTTTCTCTCGACGATACCCTAGATGTAGTAGTCCAAAGGGTTCAAACTGGGAGGTTTAGGAAAGAATATGCTAGGGCGTCATGAGCGTGAAAATTCTCGTTCAGCCACTTCTGACTAATATAGGACATGTGGATAAGAACAGAGTCTTGCTAGAACTTGTACAGTGACCACTTCGATTCAGGGCTTCACCACTGTGACCAGCCACTCGATGTAGGCGATGGCATTGGCACTGACGTACTGCAGGAAGAAGTGGCTTGACATGACATTGCCCCCGTTACCACCTGGACACTGACAGTCATCATCATTGATGTGCATCACAGTTGTTACCTCCCTTGAGTTTGCGGAGATCGACCTGTTGCTGCTGCGACTCACTCGGCCACAATTAAAAACCCGTTTATCTCAGAGTCAATCTAGTCGGCAGCTATGGCATGAGCATAAAATATCTTTTCATTTCTGGTGTTCTGCTGTGTCAATACTATTGAAACAACTGAAAGCAAAATAAGAATTTTAAAATTTGGCGCATGCAGCTTAACATTACATTAGGTCGTCACTCATTTATAGACAGCTAAATGTATTGTCAAATACCTGACACACCCTATATAAACTTATGGAACACATTTACAGCTATGTGTGTATAATCTATCTATCTATCTATCTATCTATCTATCTATCTATCTATCTATCTATCTATCTATCTATCATTTAATATTCTACATTATCTCGATATCTTTTTCATTAACGTATGACTTCGAGGGGTTTTCAAGAAAAGACTATACGTTTTATTTTATTTATATTTATTTATTTTTACTAATATTTCACATTTATGTGTACACGTATATAAACATACATGTTCACGTATACACGTATATAAATATGTTTAGGTATACGCATATATATACACACGTATACGCATATTAGCATTAATGCATACATATACATGTTTTCTTACTTAAACATCAACACACGCACATACATTCTTACAATACACACAATAACACACCCATAGAGAGCTTGATACATAGAGTCATTAAATGATAAAATATGTTATTTGTGATATTAATTTAACTAACTATCTCTTCGGTTTTACAGCTGTCGCTTTTCAATTTTCATACTTTGGTTCTGTCGTCCAAGAGAGATTTTCTAAAGAAAATATCCAGAGAGCACATAACGAATTAAAATTTGTTCTTTTAGTATCCATCAAAACTATATTCATTATATATTAGAAAGCAATAAACACGTTTTTATTGCTCGTTCAAACTGAAATAAAATAATTTTTATAAATCAATCTTAAATTAAAGAATTAGCAGTATCGTAAAACGGTAGTTAACCTCACATCTCTTTATCTTGTACTGGGTGGCACGGAAGAGCAAACATAATCAGTCTATTAAAATCGGATACTTTATTTACTTAGCAGGGCTTTCTCTAGCATTAAACTTAATGAGTAGAAATGGAACAGGAAGAATTGTATTACGCCAACAATCGAGGGTCTCTTTTGAAAAATCGCCAGTTAAGATCTTAGTTTTTAGTGGAGCTCGAACATTTGACACAGAGAGAAAATATTCATCCACGCATAGGCTACAGGGGATGACTTTAAATTATTAACACTGGAAAACGAAACAAAGACCGTTGACCCTATAGAGTCATTCATTTTTTGTGCTATAATTATTTTTTAAGAATTATAAATATTAAAAATACTTTTTTAGAACTATAAAATTCCCTGTCACAGTTGTCATTTAAGGAATTATTTTTTTGACAAACTGTAGTGTAATTGTCCATATTTATTTGGGCAAAAATTATCATGTAAAACTGTTCGGTTCTTTTAAGGGTGCAGACTATTTGATTTATTACATATTCTCATTTGTGTACATAAAATGCAATTCAGTAAAAAAAAAAAATCAAATTGTTGTGCGGAATTTATAACTGATGTACATAAAATAATACATTTTGACTTTTATTTTGTTTGTCGAGTAGACTTGCGGATTTAACAGAAACAGGAAGTTCATAGTTCGGCATTGAAGTCCAAATATGAAACTTCCATCAATCATAAGAGTATTCCCATAGAAACCTATCATTCTCGGAATTACTAACCGCAGAACGAATTCTATATAATAATATACAATGTTACAATCATCAGAAATTGCACGAAACAATAAACAGTGTAAGCAAGCATATCGTATAAAAGCAGGAGGAAGGAAAAAAGAATAGAACCAGGAAGACATTGTTGATAAGATTATTTGACAGTATTTCTCCAGTGACGAAAGTACTCACACAAGGATGTATAACATGAGTAAAAGGAGACCGTTCGGCTATTTAAATACGTGTAGAATTACGCACGCACGCACTCATGTTTAGTGGTATTAAGATTAAAGGTAATATTTTCCTCTTGAACGTTATTGATGGGTAGAGGAGGATCCTTTCGAAAAAACAAAAAAACAAAAACAAAACAAAAACAAACAAACAAAAAACAATTTAGATTCTTTTGTGTCGAAAAAGTATAAAAAATGCTATCCCCTACTGAAAAGTTCAAATTTTGAAATTGAGCCTTTTTAAAATATCTAAATAAATATTTCGGCACAACTCCTTCCAGCTACTATCTATCTATCTATCTATCTATCTATCTATCTATCTATCTATCTATCTATCTATCTGTAACTGAAAGATTAGTGACACAACCTATTTTTGAGGGTTAATTTTCTAAGCCTATTGCTTTTGTATTTCGATCAGTTTGCATAGAATTCTGAAATAAGTGGTTTTACGAAAAATCTGGTTATAAATGTGATAATTTGGGTTAATTAGTGGATTATTTCAGGATAGCATTAACAGGGAACATAAATACTAAAGTACTTAATGAAGAATGTAATTCTGATAAAAGGAATAACATTCTGATTATAACACGAAAGATATCTATCAGTTGAAATTGTTAAACATTATATTAAATATGCCTGTTTATTTGGAACTCAATAAACGCACACAAACTAAATATTGCTAAGGAGTAGTCATTTGTAAGTTAGTCGACAAACCGTTATTGCCATAGTGGGTCAAGTACTCATTGAAGTGACTCACACATTGATCTTTGTGAAGGTTCAGTCAAACTCAGTAAATACATTTTGTATACACTGTTTACATCGATATATGTGAATGTGTTAATATATATCTATATCTATCTATCTATCTATCTATCTATCTATCTATATATATATATATATATATATATATATATATATATGCGTGTGAATGTGTGTGTGCACGTGCATGGGCGTACGTGTGTAACTTGTAAATGTTTGGTATAAACATTGGGTATAAACATACTTACAAGCAGACATATGAGCGCTCACCTTCTTGCAAGGAAAACAAAACACCTTTAAAGATGTTCATTTAAAAAATAAATCTCTACAAAATGACACCCATGGATGCTACGAGTAACCTTTGTCACCCTTATCAAACCATTGAGGCGTAAACCATGTTCAGGAAAACGTGTTACCAACAAGACTCTCGATTTCTCAAAACAGTTTGTCGACACTCATACTACTGAAGAAGTTAATAATAATTATCAAAAGTTTTATGAGATATCCAAAATGCAATTGAAATTTTCGAAAATTTTGTTTATAAAGATTATTATTTGGTTTTTTAATTAACTTTGACCTTCATGTAAAATGAAAACGACTTCGTAACTTTTAAGGGAACGAATTGCTGTGGTGTTATATGACAACGTGCACATATTGTTATAGCATAAAACATCAATAAATAATCTCATACACTGGGCAGATATCTATCTATCTATCTATCTATCTATCTATCTATCTATCTATCTATCTATCTATCTATCTATCTATTGTGATTGTATTCATTTCAGCGAAGTTCCATGAAAATTATTGTGTCAGTGCTGCAAGCAACACACACCCACACCCACACACACACACACACACACACACACACACACACACAACGAAGATGACAGCTTTGTTACAAGCAGTATTTATCATTAATCAATTATACAAACCTCAAATGAAAATTACTGAAAAAAGATAGATAAAACTAATTACTTTACGCTTGTACACGAAACGTAAATGTTATATCCTTTAAGAAGTTCTCCTAATTAATTAAAAAGATTCCATCAGATTAAGATCAAGTTCATTAAAAAAACATATTGCAAATTTTTGTTGCATATATATATACACTCATGTCTAATACACTTTTAGTATTTTGTCTATGCGTATATGATGACAAAGTATATTGTTTCTTGATTTTGAAGTAATACTGAAAAGTTCTTAGACCAACCAAAGTGAGCAAAGATACATTCCGATATTTGGTAAGATTTTGGAAAGTGAGTAATGCTAATACCATTTTATCACTTCCTCCTACAGAGTAATGTTTTTCATTTATAGAGATATATTTATTGTGTATAGATATAGTTTTTGCATGAGCGTGCACATACACTAACACATGCACACACACATACACACTCACACATACACACACTCAAATGCTGGCATTTAAAACTTAGTTTACTTATCTTAGTTTAATCATACGTATCTATGTAGTTGTTTCTGGGTATTCTTGGTAGCTTAGCTAGTTACATATTTGCCTTTAGCATCTTTAACCAGCGACTGAAATCAAACATATCAATGCTGATTTTTAAGGTGAAAATGTTCGATAAAATCAGCGGAACATAATCTTCTTTCTTGCTGTGAATTTTAAATCTATATTAAATGTATATCTGGAAGATGTGCGTTGTGGTTCAATGGATATCGACTCGGAATGAGAAATCAAAGAGCCGAGTTCGAATTCCAACTGAATTAGTTGCATACATTTATGTGCAAATACCTTTGGGAAATGAATTAATCCATCTCTTCTGTCTACAGCTATGAATTGAATAGCAGGACAGATTGGGTCCTATAGCCTTGGTTGGAAACCAGTCTACCGCAGAAAAAATGGAAACCTAGTGCGGGAAAATCTTCTGCTTAGTCACTCAAGGATCAAAGGGACATGATCTCCCAAGCGTGTACCACGTATGGCACTTAACTGACTGATATCTATAAGGTCTATTTATTTGTATAGATATATAATATTTAGGCCAAAAGTAAATCAGTGAGGAATAAACTCACTATAATAGTAATGATCTGCTACCTATTGCTCTACGCCGAAGTGCCCATATCCGTATGAATGCATGTATTTAAAACATATGTTATATATTTACCTCTTTGTAGATGTGATTGTAGTAGACGTATTTATAGAATATTCAATCCTCAGAACCTATTGATATATGATTAACGGAAAGATAGTATCTATCTATCTATCTATCTATCTATCTATCTATCTATTTTTTTCTATATTTCAAACCAGTTTCATAATTTTCGGTGAAAATTTGAAAGTAAAATGCCAAACGGTTTTCATAAGACATTATCAAATAGTTTTTGTTCATATGCATGTCTGTATAGTGCTTTTAAGCTATGTCGGTTTAATCTTTCTTTCAAATATAAGGTATTACACACACACACACACACACACACACACACACACACACACATAGATAGAGAGAGAGAGAGAGAGAGAGAGAGAGAGAGAGATACGATGAAGTGCTGAAAGGTTCACGGATCAGCCAGCAAGGGAATATAAAAATTCTGAGGTTTAATCATCTAATCGTATTATGGGAAGGCTGAGAGTGGAGTTGCTTATTGAGGGAAAGAAAAAGAGAGACAGAGATGAGAAAGTGTTTGTATAATATTCTTAAAGCTATTTACAAAGCTTATTCCGGCCTCGATATACATGAGAGAAGGAAGATACGTCAGTATTTCAACTAGTAAGAACACTACTGCTTTGGAGAATCAGCATTCGAAATTTTGGTTAATACTTTGGCTCGAACACCGACAACATTCGCGAATGAAAAATATACAACTACCTGAGACACTAAGTAAACGCATGCATCTTGTCTTTTACCAACACCCTAAACAGGAAAGTTATTTTTCGCCGGCTCGAATGTCTTGTGAAAACAGTGCTGGTTATCAAAGAGGAAACGTCGACGCGAATGGGTTAGCGTATGTTGTGCGCGGTGCTGTGTAGATACAACAGCAGGCGATAAAGAATAATGAACGGGAAATCGATTACTGAGAAGAAGGAGGTCGAGAGATGAATAGATGCGTAGGACATAAGTGAATAGATGAGTTGACTAATAGAAAATAGTGTAATATAGATGAAGTGGTCGATAGAACGTTGACAAGTAAACAAACATGATTTCTTGCAAGAAAGAAATAGTGAACTAGTCAGTTTTTGCAATATTTTTTGAGTGGGGGCCAGCGAAAGATTGTCATTACAATATATATATATATATATATATATATATATATATATATATATATCTGTGTGTGGGTATGAATGTGCCTGTCAATTTTAGTAAGTATATCAATTATATCAATTAAGCAAACTGATATAGATAATAGATATACCTACTGAAATAAGAGAGAGAAATGTAAAGAGATGTAAGGGAAACACTCCCACTATTTATTTTATTAGTGAGAGAAACTTTGCACTATATATATGAATATTTTTATCTATTAACTTTCTTTGTGACTGTATGGGAATTTCATACTTACTTTGGCCGCTTGCAGCTAACATTAGAATACAGACTAAAATATTCAAAAGCGGATTTTTAAGGAAAACAAAAAAACATATTTTCACCACCTGGGAGATTGCTACCACAAACAAATATAATCTTTTACTTGTAAAATGTGCAGTACTTATTTAGTAAAGATATTTGAACTACATATTGATTTATTTATCTATAATTATTTAACAATTAATTTGATAATTGTATCAATTGATCATTCATTAGAGCACTGATTTGTATTTTTATTATATTTATTTCCCTTTTTCTTTTAAATACTTATAATATACAAAATATTTATGAATTTCTTAAGTATTTATTTCATTAGATATGCATAAAACATCTATCTATCTATCTATCTATCTATCTATCTAGAGAAAACTATACACCTACACATCTATCCTATCAGATATATATATATATATATATATATATATATATATATATACATATGTATATATATATAGAGAGAGAGAGAGGGAGAGAGAGAGAGGAAGAGAAAGAGGAAACTTATTTACGTACAAAATTTCTCATGGTTGCAAATATGTGTACCTGAGCATATATATATATATGTGTGTGTGTGTGTGTGTGTGTGTGTGTGTGTGTGTGTGTGTGTGTGTACAGGGTACAATGGGTAAATCATCACCATTTTATATTTTTAATTTTGCGCATGCGCGTTGTTTGTTTTTTATTTTGTCAACGGCACGATATAGTAGGGTCAGTTGGGTACCGTTTGTGAGAAAAGAGCACCATGACACAATTAACTCCGCCAGAAATTTGGAAACGGCATGCTGTACTGTTTGACATTCGCGTCGCAAGTTCCAATACGAACATTTCAGAGTGTTTGAGTGTCAAACTGAGAAAAAGAGTTGACTGAGTCTAATGGTGATTATAAAAGGTTCGGGAGCTTGGAAACCTCACTCTGATCGTTCTGATAAGAAAAGAATTCCCGAATTGGTTGGTGAGGGCCTCGGACTCAATACGGTGGCCTAGAAGTTCCTTGAAGAGGTAGTGCTGCCCACAAGAAGGTGGCTACTAGGAGACCCTGTGCCTGGCAACAAAACTCTCCACAAGCAGGAGAACCCAGTCGTGGCTGTCAGTTTCTGTGACCACATATATTTGTCTCTCCTCTTTATCTCTCTCTGTTTCTTTCTTTCTCTCTCTCTCTCTCTCTCTCTCTCTCTCTCTCTATATATATATATATATATATATATATATATATAGGAAAGAATATTAAAACGTTTTGAGTTTAAAAATGTGTTTTTTTGACAGTATTTGTTTATTTCTACTATTATATTTTATATTTCAGACCGCCCTCGGTCCTTCATTTGTTTCTGATGAAATATAAAATATAATAGTAGAAATAAACAAATACTGTCAAAAAAATACATTTTTAAACTCAAAACATTTTGATATTCTTTCCTATACATATTAAGACAGTATACGTGGATCATCACTATGCTATATATATATATAGATAGATTGATAGATACTATGAAATGCTGATAGGTTCACGGATCAACCAACAAGGGAATGTAAAAATTCTGTGGTTTAATCATCTAATCAGATGGGAAGGCAGAGAGTGGAGTTGCCTATGCAAAAGGATATTGATTTACCCAAGTGTTCATCTCTCATCTTTCTTCTCCGTTAAACATCTTGACATGCCAGTGACGAGATTTTTATCAAGATATCTAGTAACAGAACACACTCTATTATCTACCTATGTATCTATCAATCTATCCATGAGACCAAAAGCGCTGAAAAGTACATTTTTAGTACCTCATCATCTATCTATCTATCTATCTATCTATCTATCTATCTATCTAAAACCTTGCATTTTAACTTGAAACAAAAATTTACGTTTAAATTATTATCACGTCTTTCTTTATCCCTCTCTTTTAAATACCGGATTTTATATATACCCCACTTTAAAATGCAATTTACAAAATTTAACCGTTTTATCATATCACATTGAAAATTTGTTTGCATGACTATAGTAATAATATATCTCATCGCCAAGAATTAAAAAAAATAGCTTTTCATTAAATATATATGGAAGTTAATACAAGATTTATATTTTAAATGTACGGAATTTCTATTTTTTGTTTTGAAGAATTAGATATATATATTTGTACAGTCAATATTTATCAGAAATTTAGACAGGGAGGAAAACTTTTATTTAAAATCTCCCTTAAAACTTATCTGTATCAGCTATTTAAAAAATAGTTTCAGGAAATGTTTTGGGAATTTCGTCCTAATTCGAGCAGTAATTAAAATCGATACCTAAACAAGATATTTATTTTTCCTCTCTGCTTCATAACAATATCGTACGTATTCAATATATTTCTAAATAGTAATCAGTTGAAGCCAAATTTATTGGTTCAGTTTAATTACGTATATTTAGATCTACTTTAGTACGCACTCAAATACTTAGTAAATTACCATTCTATTTAAGATTCTATTGTAATTTACCTTACCCCACCTCCAAAGATCTAATATTGATCCTGTTCTGATTAAAAAGTTCCATATCATTTAATGACATGAATACATTTGCCACAAAAAAGAGTATTTAACGACCAAAATTTTTATATTGCTTTGTCTACAAACAGGGGATTTTAAAACATTGTTTAATAAATTTGACTAGAGAACAACACGGTAGAAAGAAGCTACAATACATTTGTTATACTGAGAAAAAATATTTTATGAAGTTGTTGAAAATTTTTAAAGTATTAGTATTACCAAGTGTATTTAATTTCACAAGTGAATGTGTCACTATTTCAAATTTAAATAATGTGATTATTGTTTGCTTTATTAAAATATACGAATTACTTGATGTTTTATATATATTTTTAATGTGAAGATACTGCGAAGAATTTTCACGGTTGTTGCTACTTAATACTTAAAAAAATCCATTTAGTCAATTCCAAACCTATAGTTATATCAGCAAACCAGCAAACAGTCCACATTTCCGGAAAATAGATTTGTGACTTGTGAGACATAAAAATACTTTCAAATGGATAAAACACCTTCTATCAGTGATGCAACAAACTTCGAATCACTTCGAAGATAAAACACAACCGCAAATTTCGTTTAAAATTTTTTTTGAGCTTTTGTTCTGAAAATAACTAAATAAAAATGTTTAGGACATAAAGGGATTATACTTTTGGTTGAAGAACCTATTTTATAAATATCGACCTACTGGAAGTTCTTATTTATAGATATTACGTAACACTCCTTACTTGGGATTTGTTCTGTATTTTAAAAGAGCCGACAGAAAGAGCAAATAAGTGGAAAGTAAGATCGAAGCAACTGATATTAACAAGAGTAAAAATAATAGAGAGAAAGTAACAAAAATAAAAAATCGATTCATAATTAAAATGATAATGTTTTCATGATTATTTTAGAAAATAAATTTTACGATTCTTAAATGATTAACTTGAATATAATTCGAATGTTAATAAGAGTGAGCTTAGCTGTGGTATAGGTCTAAATCAAGAGGAGGAGAAATGATGAATAGAACGAGTGTATTGCCCTCACATTTTACATGGATTTTATCAGTCTACCTTGAAAAGCTGAGGCTCAAAATTCTGGCTTTTTACCTCAGTCCGAACACCAACCTCGGACATCGGCTGGAAATGCACTATCTCAGCCATGATAGGGATCTATAGTTTTACAATCCTCTATTTGTGTGTGTACCAGATGACGTAATGAGTATCAACAGAGAGAACAGAATTGAAGAGCCGAGTTTCAGTTCTGATTGGGAGTGCTTGTGTCCACTCAGCATTAACAGACTTAATAGAGGCATGAATCCATTTTTTATTTTGCTCTGTCCTTGAGCTAGATATCAAAAAGATTTCGGACACTAGCTTATGACGGAGAAATGAGATATGTCAGCGATTTATCCATGGAGTTAGAATAGTGAAACACAGTAGTGTTACATGGGACCCGGAGAGGAGATGGGCACAGACAAGTGACTCTTTTTTGTATCCTGAGGTACTTGAATACAAATATCCACTAATGCGCCACAACAACATTCAAGTTGTATGACCAACCAGCAACAATAAAAATTACGTTTGCACTTGTTGTAAATATATATATATATATAGAGAGAGAGAGAGTGGGGAGAGAGCACACATCAAATCTACATCACACATGCACACACACACACAAGCACACACATAAAAATATAGGGCGTGATAGATAAATTGTCGTCTGAATGACGCAAAAATGAAAATGACAAGGCCATCTCATTTTAACAGATATATTTATCAAAATTCCCCCAAAATATGTTGAAATACTAAAGAGTAAATCTATTCAATAAAGTCGCCATTGGTTTCAACTACGGCCTCCAGACTACTTCGGAATCTTCTGGACGATCTCCTTGTTTAAGCTGTTGAAATAATTATACTGCCATAATGCTGCTATAATCCTTGCCTCCATCTCTTCTTGGGTGTTACGAGGAGTTGTGTAGATCTTTCCCTCAACTGCACCTCCACACATAATAATCAATGAGGTTGAAGTCTGGGGGGGGGGGGTTAGGTGGCCAGATGTAAGAGGTGATGTGGTCGCAGAAATTGTCTGACATCCATGACTAAGCTTGTGTGGCATGGTGCAGGGTTCTGTTAACAGACATAGGGTCTTCCAGCAGCTACATCTCTTGATAAGGCAGGTACTACCTTCTCAAAGCACTGTAGGCCCACGTGTTGAGTCTCAGGCCCTCACTCTTAAATTCGGGAGTTCTTTATTATCAGAACGATCAGAGTGAGTATTGCTAGCTGCCGTGATTTCGTAATCCCCATTAGATTTATCCAATTCTTTACGAATCCTCTGCACTGTCCTCAGATTGACACCCAAATACTCTGAAATGTTCGTATGAGGGCTTTCGGCTCGAATTCCAAGCAGTTCAGCATGCCATTTCTAAATTTGGGGCGGAGTGGATTGCGTCATGGTACCATTTTTCTCACAGACGGTCCCCAACTGACCTTACTATACTGTGCAGTAGACAAAAAACAAAAACAAAAAACAAAACAAAACAATGTGCGAGAACATACTTCATGCATATTGTGTTGACAAAAACATGGTACAATACAGTATTTTTGTATTTGCAGGGATTCCAAGCGGAATTGTTTTTTTTTTATTAATTAATGACAGAATCCTAAGCAGAAAACCATTAGGATAGTCTGAAATTTTACGCACAACTCATATATATATATATATATATATATACATATACTCTTACGAGATCTTTCACAAATAGCGAGCTGATGTCGTTCACAGATCATTGCCTGTGTAGTGAATTCAGTTTTGATTAGGTGTTTTACCATTGTGGCGCTGAGAGAAACACCGAAGCTCAAGAAATATCTATATATGACGAGGACACACACACACACACACACACACACAAAATGTTATTCTGAACTTAGATATCTTATATATTACAGTTTTCTAATTTTTTGGACATACATAATTATGTGTGAATATAATGAACTGCGCCAAGAGGAAATGGTACTTTTATTTTTGATCTAGCAATCTTTGTTATTTCCTCTCTCTCTTTTTCATTTTATGGAATGGAAGGCAAACTTTTTTCTACGTAACTAATAGTCATTAGTTTTCTTTCCATATTCCAAATTTGTCACCATCATCTTCCCATAAATTCTCATCATTTGAAACCGTTTTTCTTCTTCAAACGATGGACTAAGATGTCCGGATGTCTTCCAGATGTGAATCATTTTAGCAGATTGTTACAAGAGACATGTTACTGGACAAGCAAATAAGAAAAAAAAAAAGAAAAGAAACACACACACACACACACACACACACACACACACACACACACACACACACACACACACACACACACGTCTCTTCCTTTTCCCCATATGTAGGCATATATATATATGCGTGTGTGTGTGTGTTTGTGTGTGTGTGTGATGTGTGAGAGGTAAATAGATAGATGGCGCATAGACAAAGACACCCACACAAACGCGCGTATGCACACACAGCTTAAACGTAGGTACATAATAAATTTGTAGCTTAATTTTTAAGAAGAAACATTTTAAAAAACAAATGATAAACTTCTCAAATCACTTAATTCATTGTATACTTGATGAAATAACACAGTCAACATTTCAGACTATATATATAT